>OY783196.1:1652123-2044580 GCA_963678675.1 Xiphydria camelus
TTTTCTCTTGGTTTCTTCTCCGCTGGTTATCGACGGCAACGATACGTTTTTCGAGGATCGCCAGGGATATCGGCAACCACGCGGATAACTACGATAACACGGAAGAAACCCTCTGGCGCGCGGTGCTTTCCGCGAAACTCCGTTACATACTCCTGAATACGACCGATTCTACGAAGGCGGTCGGTTTCGCGGCCCTTGACGGAATCGTTCCATCCGAGGCGTCGAGTTTTCAGTGAAGTTTTCCGATCCACGTGGCTTGTCTCCTCATCGAGACGCGTGTATACGATAAAAAGCTCGCTCCCTCTGTCAACTCGGACGACGCCTCGGAATTGGAAAGAGTCCGGAATTCGATTTTTAGATCACGCTAAAAATCATTGTACGCGAACTTTTAATCGTCATAGCGCAGTGTCTCTTATCGACAATGCGTAGTGACGGTTGAGCATTGAAGTTCGCACGCTATTACTTAGTCGCGTTATCTGAGAATCGATGCCCTGAGCTTCCGATCTCACCCCACCGTACAAAGAACAGAATAAAATAAACCAGAATTGTCTCACTTTCATTTCGACGACGCGAGCACGAACTGTAAGAAGTAACGTTCGTCATTGATATTTTCGAATGCTAGAAGAGACCGGAAGATCTTCGGGATGGTCTTCCATCCCCTATTCCCTCGGGTTCGTGCTCGCATCGCTGGACCACATTTCATCCGATCCGTGCGATCGTCTAAATTGTCATATACGGATACGAGTGACGCATGTGTGGCGTGTGCGCAGGCTCGGAAAAAACGGCAGGAAGAGCTGGAGAAGATCCGAATGGAAGAGCAACAACGAAAGCAACAGGTAAACGGCATATCAATCCGGCTATCTGCAGGGGAATAACGCGGCTGCCTACCACGGGACGATGAAACTCGCGCGCGTGGCGTCAACCGCTTTGGGGAACGATTTTTTTCAACGCCGCTCGCGCGATCGGTCGTTCTGGAAGACGAACGGAAGGCTGGGACAATGTTCCTGTGGTAAAAGGACAGATCGACTTGAACCCTTTCGGTCACGATTTTTAAAGATAATTTTATGATCCTCTTTTCAAATAGAACACCATTCTTCCTAGTGCTCTTGAGTTGTACTCGGCGTCTTCTGAATGCAGCTTTCAATCTTGCTCAGGAAAAGGACGTAAAAGTATTCGTTTCCAAACGTGGGTGCCAGAGCTTTGGCAAAATTGGACAAATAGTCGAATAATGATATTAAATTTAAATTTCCTCTTCAATTAAAATTTAATTGATTTTTTAAAACTTGACTTATACTGTGATTTTATTTGACGATTAAATATTATAACGGCAATAGTGATCGAAAGGGTTAACCGGGAGCGACGGAACGAAAGGAAGATCTGAGAAAACGTGTTCGGGTTTCGCTAGTTCGAGTCGAAATTCTTTCGATTATTATTTTAGAGTCGTTTGACCGTCGGGCATGGAGTTTAGACGGACCATAAGACATTGGTACATGTGCGACAGTCGAAACGCTTCCGATTTGCTTCAAACATCTCGAGTAATAATGTTGTATTCTCTCTTTCCTTTCAGGAGCGCGAAATGAAGAGGCAACAAGCGGTTATGCTGAAGGAACAGGTGAGTGTTGACGACGATTGTTTGGCAGACGTAATCCATTCTATATCTTCATGGTAGATTAGAAACTGTGTGACGTAGAATTAGTCGATGTTATGTTTCCCGCTGCTTTCTGTTGACGTGTAGAGTCCACTGAAAAAGTGTTGGTTAGCTAGACTTACTTTGCTATACGAATTTTGACAATTGCGATGACGACCAATACCGAATGGGTTATTTCTATGTTAATTTTCCGCGCGTTTCATTAGATACTGGATCGAATGGAGAGATTGACGGTAGAATTGAGACGCTCTACGAGGACCGTGACGTATATCGATGGTGGTGAATGTCGCAGCGTATAAGGATTCGAGTCTAGAAGTGGACGATTTTCATTTTCTTCAGCTCCACCTATACGAGCCTCGTTCGTTCACCATCATCGATCATGACTATACGCGTTTGCTCGGATAAACGGGAGGAATTCGTACGATTTTCGTTTCTGTTTCTCTTTTTTTTTCTTCTGGGAATGCCCGGTACCGAGTCGACGGAAGTATTCCGGTAACTTATGCCTATACGCGTTGGGCAACGATTACTATGTATGAGTGTAGCGGTGGTTTGAGCACTGGTGGACTGGTTGTGTTTTGTGCCGCAGATGTACATGCAGGAGCTCAGCAAGCAGCGCGAGATGCTCTACACCGTCGAGCTGGTATGTCTCATACCTAACCTGGCCTTTAATCCTCAGTCTTGCCTCGCGGATTCTCCCTTTCTTTCGCACTCCATGATCGCCACCCCCGTGCAGAAACATTTCCGTCGCTATATAACGATCCCTCCCTTCGACGGTTCCGGATCGTGAGGGGCTTGCTAAAGCCGGACATTAACGATCGCGACGAAACCTCTAGGTGTAACTTGATTTTAGCGTCAATTCGAGATACTTTCAAATATACAGCTTCGAATCGCTTAATAAGCTGAATCTCGTCACGTCTTTAACGAGCCCCGAGAAACGCTACCCGCATCCAAACAGTCCTCCCTTGATGCAGCACAGTCGCTTCAAAGTGTTTCAAAGTGTCCGTTGTTTTCTCCTACTGAATTTCCACTATGCATCGAATAACACGCAAACATACCCGGATTCTGGTGTACTTGCTTCACACAGTCTGTCGGATTTTTTTTTGTTCTCAACGTTCCGCAGAATTATTTTCTTCGTTGTGCTTATACGTCGATCGTACAGCGAAGACGCGAATCTCCTTAAAATATAGACATATGTATGCCTCGTCGCCCGGTACATCCCACGCAACCCTTCATCCACTTTTAGATTCGACGTGTAGAATTATTGCGAACTGGCTGCGCGAGTGGACGTCCGTCGTTCGTCGCGTGCTGTAATGACAACTGCACACGATGCACGCGAAAGTAGCGATGCTCTTAGAAAGTTCTCTCTGCACGGTGTTTTTCTTCTGTCGCTCTTCGAAAACTGACGATAAGCCGAACTCGAGTGAACGAGGATGTAATGTAGATGATGATATTGCTGTAAAGATTTATCGAACGGGTTGGTAGAATTGGTATCGCAATATACTGCCTGCAGAAGAACCGCACACCGTTTACCTTCCTCCTGTGCCTTCCAGATAAACGACATCCTCTGGTTTAAATCAGTTTTGCACCTACTCGATTCGCCTCATTGTAACTGTCTCGCAACGATCGATCGGTATACGATCGATTTTCGATTAACCCCGTTTCCCCTTGTGCGTCCATCGATGATCGTCGCTGTGCTATCTCGCGTATATCGCGGGCAATCCTGCGAGAGGCGTGGACGATCGGCGATTCAATTCCAAGATCAATGAAACTGTACATGTCTTAGGAGAGGGAGAGGAGACGGCAGCATATGGCTTTGGTGCGGGCGCTAGAGAATCGGCGCAGAATGGAGGAACGCGAGAAGAAGCGCCTCGAGGCGAGGGCCGAGAGGATAGCCACCAAGGAAAAGCGTGCCGAGCAAAGAAAAATCGAAATGGAGTTAATCGAACAGATCCGAAAACCTGTCGAGGACATGGAACTAACAGGTCTGTGGATATCGAGATTGAATTTAAATTAAACGAGGCAGTGCGGTCCGTGAGGTGCAAAGGGAACTTGGCATGTAATTTGCGCCATTTTTTTCTCTCCGTCTTTACAGATCATAGAACACTGCCAGAACTGAAGAGAGTACCCGGCTTAAAGTTATCCGGTCAGGCGTTCTCTGACGTTGTCATGGTCTTCGAGTTCCTGCATAACTTCGGGGAAACGTTAGGATTCGGTAAGTCGAACGTGTATTCGATCGATAAGCTCGATAAATGAAGACTGTCGTAGAACTGTTAACGCGATAATGAGAATACTACACCTTACTTACAAAGTATACCCGGAATATCTAGAGTAGTCGATGTACACTTTCAGACATGGATTCGTTACCGAGCTTAAGAAGTCTGCAGTTAGCACTGCTGAACGACGAGGAGGCCGAGGAGGAGATGCTGTCGGTGATGACGCATCTCCTCGTTTGCGCGATAGAAGATCCCGGAATCCCCCAGCCGGCCCGACACACGACTGGCCTCGGACAGAGTCTGCGCCAGGCCGACATAACGCATGCCAACATAAGTGAGGTCCTCAGGATTTACTTATATGCAAATGCAACTGGCGAAGTGAAGGCGTTGACAGGTGTGTGTCTCGAGCGCGAGCGGGACAAGAAGTTCGCGGACCACCATCAAAACGGCGGCGACTTCGCCTCGACGTGCTCGGGGAAGAACGTACAGTTCTACGAGCATCTCCATAATAACGAGACCTGGAAAATGTCCGAGAGACTGAGAGACAAACCCTTTCTCGCGCTTAATCCGACGCACAAGGCGCAGATGCTCGCGTTTCTCTGCAACGAACTGCTACAAAACAAGGCTGTGATCAGGCAGATCGAAGGTAGCCTCGAGACCGTGGCTCAACTCAAGAAGGAGAGATTCGTGTTGGACACCAAAATCAGGAAGTGAGTGCAAGTGAATTTGTTTGCGTGACGTTTGATAAGGAGGAGCTTAGAAGGAGAAGAACGAAACCGAGTTCTACGGGTTGTACAGCCGAAGCGTTGATCGATATTTCAGACTCAGACAACTGCACAGCAGAAAGGTCAGGATGGAGGCTGTTGGCGTCATCGTCAACAAGTCCGGCGACACGATAACCATTGAGAAGAAGGAGGTCGACGACGAGAGTAATACAACGTCGACTGCCGTAGGAACCACACCAACTCCGGACGAGATTCATCACGAGGATGAAGTCGAGGACATGTCGGAGAACGAAAGCGAGGGTACTCAACCGGAAGAGGTAAGAATCTGTGATTGTCGCGCGCACGAGTAATTATAGTTTCGACCAGATGGCAGAGTCGAGAGATACAATTTCCAAAGGAATTGTATCGATAACCTTTCGAAAACAGGAAGAAGATAAGAACTTGTCGGGTGAAGAGCTTGGCAGGAAGTTGGACAAGCTTCTGAAGCAGTCCGAGGAGCAACTTCAAAAGCTGAACAGTTCCTCAAAGCAACTGCGAGCGCACGTGCTCGGTCAGGACAGATACTGGAGGCGGTATTGGGAGCTTCCTTGCGCCGGCGGCATTTTCATCGAGGCCATGGAGAGCGCGGAACCCGAAATTCTCGATCTTCAGGCCGAATTGGACGAGAAGTACAAAGACATGCCGCCCGAGGAGAAGCCGGAAGTTAAGCGGGAAGTTTCTAAAGACTGCGCCACCGACACGGAGAATCTCGAGAACGAAGCTCCCAACAGTGAGATCAAGGATGTGGAGGAGGAGGAGGAGGAGGAAGAGGAGGAGGCGGAGGCGGGGGAGGAGGAGGAGACGAAGAAGGTCAATTCGAAGGATCAGGAAGCGGGGTATAAGCTGGATTGCGAGAAGACGACGATGACGGTGAAGATGGAGGTGGAGGAAATCAATTGCAAGAAGGCGGACGAGGATTATCCCATTCGCAACACCGCGAAGGAGGACGTCGAGAGCGCTAAAGCGGAAATGAAGAACGACGTGGACGCCACGATGACGGACGCGAAGACCAACGTCACGTCCGAGGAAATCGCGCAGGAGACGGAGGTCGGCAAAATGGAGGTGGATGTTAAGACGGTGGAGTCGAAGAAGGAGTGCGACGGCGGGGCGGACGAGGCGTCGAAAGCGGTCGTGAAGACAATGGAAGACAAGATAGTCGAGACGATGCCGAACGGCGATAAGTTCAATCACGTCAATCATCTGCAAAACGGCAAGGAGTTGAACGGAACCTTCGTTGCTGGTACGTTTCGCGTCCCGTACCTCCGTTACGATATCTCTTCGGAGGAGGAGGATGGTTGCTGTTCGAATATAACGCGAGGCGTGCCGATTGCAGGTGGCACCAACGAATCCAACTGGTTCTCGATATTACCGCGCGAAACTTGCGACACTCCCGGGCCAAGTACAAAGCAGATCTTTGGGATCGTGGAACCTACGGAGCTGAGGATACCCGTGTTCCCTCCGCCCGCCAGTCCGAATTACGACAGGTGCGACAGTCCCGCGCCCCTGATTTTGACGCAGGACGAAGCGATGCAATTGGAGCATCTCAAGATACACGGGTTACCGCCGCCCGGTGAAGCTAAACCAGTGCCAAAGGGTAAGGGGAAGCGGAAATATGTTCATTTACAGACCCGTCTTGCATCCCGAATTCGATCGTGAGTCCAGCATAATCCAGTCGATTCGTCTCTCTTTGTAGATCTTAGATACGGATGGTGGAGAATAGCGAACGTGGATACGTTCCAAGAGCTACTGGAGCACCTCCATTCCCGCGGTGTGCGGGAGAAGGAATTGAAGCGCACAACTTGGGCTACAATGGAGTCCTTCCTGGCCGTGACAGGGAAGATTCACGTGGATCCCGGTAACGTTGCGGCAACGGATCTGCTGATCGAGGGAGAGGAGTACGATGGTCCCACCCCGACACCCGATCAACCGGAGATCTGGAGCGAGCAAGTGGCGCTGCGCGTCGATGCTCAGCTGCTGGAACAGGTCGAGGCCCTCGAGGATAAGGTGGCGAACGCCAGCATGCAGGTCAAAGGCTGGAAGTTACCTCCGCGGGCTGGTACCGAGGAGGCCGAAGAGGTTGAGAAGCTCAACGACCTGGAGAAGATCAGCGCGGTAGAGCAAGCGCGACAGAGGTTGCTCTCGTTGGAGGCAGCCATCGAGAGGAGGTACCTGAAACCACCGTTAGGCGTCTGGTGAGTAGCACTTTCTCATTGTCGGTAGAAAGAGTAAACTAGTGACTTCGCGAGGAGCGCCGGCAATCCTGGTTGCACTCGATTTCGCAGCACGGGGGATCCCAACTTGGCTGCTCTCAAGGCGGAGCAAGCAGCCGCGGCAAACGCGAATGCGAATAGCACGGATCAGGGAGGCTCCGCGCCTCCTCCCCTGGAGGAAACGACGCCTCGGGGTTTGAACAACTGGCGAGAGGCGACCGCTCGGGCTCACACCTCCGCCCAGCTTGCTATGGCACTTTACATGCTCGAGGCCAGCATCGCGTGGGACAAGAGCATCATGAAGGCTGTGAGTCTAACACCAGCTAGAAACTCGGTCTGCGTCGAGCTACGAAACCGCTGCGTCTCACGCAAAGCTACCGCTCAATACAATCAGCTATTGACTACTACTCAGGCCTCTGTGGGTATTCGCACTAACTTACTAACCGAATCTCTCGTACACCTCCTCCTCCACGATCCCTTCCGTAATCGCCTACCGTTCCCGAATGATCCCGAAACCACGTAAAACGTTGGCGCCGCGTCTCTCAAATCGTACGGGATTAATACCCCCTCCCGCCCGCCGTCGTCTCTTGATAATACGTACTTGAAAGATATTTGCACCTGTCCCCACGCTCAATTCGGTCTTGGAGAGTGCTGTAGGTCAGTCAGCCTGTCGATCGGGCGCCATCGCTACGTTGCCCCATGACCGACCGACCCGCCCCTGATAATTACTCCCGCTTTCCGGCCTCTGAATTTTCGCAAATGTGTCATCATAATCGCTAACTGCTAAAGTGGTAATATTGACTGTTCATATGGCCCTGTGTACATTACGCCTCACTGTTTCCCGCCTAGACGGCTTTTAATTCGCGTCGATGTTGAAAATCACGTCGCTCTCTGTTCTGTTTGAACGCGAGAGTCGAAAGTCAAGAGTGATGTGCAGCTGATTGTGATATCGCCCTTTCAAATCGAGTCGTAATCTCTTGACAACGGGACGCTCGCAGTTTCGATGCTCGGGCCTAGAGTCAAGTGTGAACGTTCGACTTTCGATCCGGACACAGAACCGAGGTATACGCGACGCACGGATAAATCGAGAATGCCTGACAGCGGTCGGAGTTCAACGTACAACGATGTAGCATGCAAAGTAATATTGTTGTTCGCCATTTTTCCCCTCGTTTCGCTATTTTTTGTTGTCGTCTTAACACGGGTCTTTTATTGTATGCGCACATTCTCTCCGAAAACTCCATGATTTAACACCATGACACTCGCGTTTCTCTCCCATTTCATTTGACCTCCGTTTTCCGTTTACGTTCCATCGTACGTTTATGTAGCTTTTAAGTCATTCGTGCTCCGATAACGCTTCTGTGTCCAGTTTCCTTCGGGCAGAGAGTTTCTGAAGCTTTTACTCCTCGTTTTAAAAAGTTCGTTCTTATTACTTGCTTTCGTAACCTTTCGTCGCTTAACCTGTTTGTGCAATTACTTTTTATAACATATTCTGGAAACTGAACACAATCCTCTTTTTTTTTTTTTTTTTCGTATTGCGTATGTCGCACGATGTTTACCGTTGAATTTGTTGTAATTTTGTGCCGTTTACATCATATGTCCAATGGCGGTGCAATCGCGCGGCAATTTTTATTATAATTCCCCATTTTACGTTCGATACGGGAATTGAATTTGTCGCACAGATCTTTAGACGCGTCCCCGACTTTCTTTGCTCCTCGCGAAAGATCTCACATCGCACGCGCCGACACTTGAGTGTCGCAAGGCATCAATGTCTTTTTCGGGGAAGCTGCGACTCGGATCGGGCGCGTCGAGGATCGGAGTCGAACTGTTGCCGTTCACCGATTCGCGTCTTCTTAAGCGGCACGCGCCCGCGTTTTCTCTCTGTTGCAGAATTGCCAATTTTGTCACAGCGGTGACAACGAGGATAAACTGCTGCTATGCGATGGCTGTGATCGCGGCTATCATACTTACTGTTTCCGTCCAAAAATGGAAAACATTCCCGATGGCGATTGGTGAGCATTATTCGACAACTTATCGAAGGGGAGAGAACGAGAAGCTAAATATTGCATTTTTCTGCCGGTCCCTCATCCACGCTCTCGTTTTCTTCATTTCCAATATTCTTATACACCTAAGTTTCTCCTAAGGAACTCTCCGAGTCACCGCGCCCTCTAACGCCATTTCAGGTACTGCCACGAGTGCATGAATAAGGCAACCGGCGAAAGAAATTGCTTGGTATGCGGAAAAAGAGTCGGGAAAAATTTGGTCCTGTGCGAATTATGCCCAAGAGCCTATCACACCGACTGTCATAATCCCGTCATGCCGAAGGTCGGTGTTCGAATTTTCCTTTCGTTCGCGTTCCTCTCCGTCGACGGAGAAAAATAACGCGGGGGTCGCGATCTCATTTGCAGATGCCACGGGGAAAGTGGTACTGTTCGAACTGTCACAGCAAGCAACCAAAGAAGAGAAACAGCAGTCGTAGGAGTCACACCAAAGGTGGAGGCACCAGAGACAGCGAAAGTTCCGACCATCCCCCAGCTAGGTGATTACGTTCAAACCAAACCAAAAAACCCGTCGGCTCGTTAACCCGATATCACATGTTTTATACGTTACATTACTGCGAATTGCGGAGCTCAGCGATTTAGTAATAGGCGAGTTTCCGCCGCTGACTTTTAAGGCAACTAAGAGTATTCCGAAATTGAATAAAAAGACACTTCAAACCGAATGCATTTTGCACTGCTGTCATGTGTGTGTTTGCGCGACGCGCCGTCGTGCGTTGTCATCATCCGGTCAACCCCCGAACGGAAACGCCGTAGAATCGTCTCTCGTTCGAAGGTCGATCCTCAAGGTCTCAAGGGTCAATTTTGTTTCATACAGGGTGTTCCACGAGAAGCCAGACAAGGCAGGTTGCTCCTACCTTAGAGGTGCCGTGGAAAATGGACCGCTCGAGAGTGGTACGGTTTGAAGGGTGCAATCTGAATGTCTTAACCGATTTGTTCGATCCGGCCACCCGTCGGGACACCCTGTACGTTAATGTATTTTATCAATGCTTACTTCTCTATACACTGCTACTAGTTTTCGACTGTTGCGATAACGCGCTCAGCGGCGCCGATGCAATGGAGCGACAATTGTCTTGCTGGAAAATTACGCGCGTTGCTCGATTCCGTTGCCTCAGCGCTTCGGAGCGACGGTTGTTTTCGTCCACGGCGACGAGTAGGTACTCGTTGTCGGCGTTCTTCCTCTGTGTAGACGACGCTCTCCTTGCGCCGAAAGAACCTCGTGAAAAGACCGGTGTTACACGTGCAGACAACGATCGCGACAGGCGCAATAACCCCTCTTGTTTTGCGCCGCAGTCCAACGCCGTCAACGGCATCGAACACGCACGTAGAAGACGTCAGCTCCTCGGAACCGCCTACGCCGACGGCTTCGCCTCGGAAGGAGGGAGGAAACAATAGGACGCTAACGAAGAAGCAACTGAGGGAGCTGGCGCCTTGCAAGGTCCTCCTGGAACAGCTGGAACAGCAGGACGAGGCTTGGCCTTTTCTCTTGCCCGTGAACACGAAACAGTTTCCGACTTACAAGAAAATCATCAAAACCCCCATGGATCTCAGTACGATTAAGAAGAAGCTACAGGACTCTGTGTACGTTGGCCGTGTGGTTTTCTTCTTCTGCGTCGCGCGCTCCTCTTAGGCGTCCCTCCGAAGCACCGAAATCGCCGAGTCGCGCTCGCCCCGTCATTCACAGGCCCGTTTCTCCGTTTTGCAGGTACAAGTCGCGCGATGAATTTTGCGCGGACGTCAGACAGATGTTCATCAATTGCGAGGTGTTCAACGAGGACGACAGTCCCGTGGGCAAGGCCGGACACGGAATGCGGAGCTTCTTCGAGATGCGATGGAACGAGATAACGGGCCTGCCGCTGCCGCCGCCGCCGCCTCACGCTCAGACGCATAGCTGAGGTTCGGCTCGCTCGCGTAAAAACAGCTGCAGTAGTTTCGCTCACTTCTACTATTAGATGAGAGAAGCATCCGAGGGTTGTGTCTCGTCCTCCCGATCGCGTACCGCTCGAGAGGCTCTCGCGCCGCAGGAGAGAATAAGACGATACCGATTCTAAATATATATAATATATGGCCGCGTTGTAGGGGTCGACAATACTGTTATCGCCTCGCGAATCGCTGCACATTCGGTCTGCGCTCGCGCATGCTCCCCCCGTCTCTTGTATTCACGGTTCGCAAGCCCGGTTCGCACACTCATTCCGCGATAGTGACCGCTCTCTTCCACTTTGGAATTCTTAATACTCAATGCTCACGCGGAGGAGAGAAAAACGAAGAGGCGAGAAGTCGGGATTTTGATCTCTCGCGCGACGACGAGTGAGGCAACGGCTACTGCCGGCAGTAGTGTCTCTTCATCGAGTCACGAACAACCTCGGGGTATGGTTTCTTTCAGGTGATATACTCCTGAAAGAAGAAAAAACGAAAGGAGACGGCACTCTGCAAAGAAGGTGAGGTTCGAATGCCCGTTTTAATTGCGTATATTGTAGTATTTCAAGTCATTTCATCGATGAATTTGCCAAGATTCTGTCGATATTTTCCATGTCCTTCCTCCCAAGGTTTGGGATTTAACGAACGCGGTGTTCGTGAAGAAAGTGGCAGAGCAGAAATGGTCGTATTGTACTTATACCATAGAGAGAGAAAGAAACGTGTAATTTGTTTCTGCCTAAACGAATAGAGAGTAATTTGCAATTGTATTATATAGGCTTAACTGCTGACGCGCGCGTCGTCGTCGTTGGTAAAAGAAATATTTTGCAAAGTAATAAGTGTGAGAAAAGTATATGAATATATATATATATATATATATATATTTGTTTATTATATATACATACATACGCCATACATTCATGTACACGCGTATGCGCGCATGCACAGTATGTATACATACATATATATGTACATACATATACGCATACATTCACGAGAACGCGAGCCCATTGAACGCCCTCATTGCAAAGTACAATGTGACGTATCGATCGCAATTTTAATACTGGTATGAAAACGACGCTTACGTCGTTCCACCGTTCGAAATACGTTTTCTCCTTCTCCTTCTTGATTTTATTTCTTCTTCCTTTCGTAAGTGGTGCAATTGATAATGCATGCGCACACAGAAGGGGAAGAGGCAAAATAATCCCGTACAGAGAACAGAAAAGGCACGGTTTTGAAGAAACGATACAAAGAGAAAGAAGATTACCTTTTCAATTGTATTCGTCTATCAGTATTCTAAAGTTTTAAATTGACGTTTTTGAGCACGGCGGGGAACACGTTAACAAATGCGAGGGGCGATCTCGCGAGTTTGACGTCTTTTACGACCAAGTAAACTCTGGTTAGATACATATTATATAATTAGGTAAGAATTCAAAAATATAAGTGTAAAGGGTTTTGACGAGGCGTGCAGCATACGAACTGGACTGATTCCGTCGCCAGTGGGTACCTTCTTAAAGGATAATTTACGCGATTTACACGGCTAAATGAGAGATGTACGTTTGTCGTTTCAATGAAATTGTATAGTTATAATATAATCGTTATATACTCCGTCTCTCGACTGACGTTGCACTCACAACAAATATATTATATCATTTCAGCGTCGGAAACAGTATCGTTCGCGTACCATCGTCAAGCTTTTTCAGAAAAGTGGCATTATTGATGAACTTGAACTCGTGCTGTGCTCGAGTGACGTTTCTCTAGGCATCGCTGTATAAAGACAAAACATTCACTTGTAAAATGTAATTATGTCGATATAAACAAAAACACTCTCTTCGATCGCGTACGTGCGTGTATTGTGATGTGAGTGACTCGCGCGATTGGACAATGTTTCACGAGTGTACATGGAGCGCTTCTCATCAACGAATACGATTTTGCGTCCCGTTTCTTTCTTTTCGTTAAGATCTTCGCGACGTTGTGCCCTCGCTCTTCGTTTAACTAATCGTGCTTGGAGAGATCTAAAAAATGTAATGTAACTTCTTTTCGGGATTTACCGCGTATCCGATCGCAATACGCTTCTTCGTGTGACGAAAAGCGCGGTACTTCCGCCGATGAAATTCCTTTGCGCGACAAGATCCCATTTCTGGTCGAAGGAAGAGCAGTTTTAAAGTGTCATCGAATACCGGCAATTTATTGCTTAACAGTCAATGAGAATTGAATGCATCGAATCGTCAGTTTCCAGGTTGTCTTCGCAATTAAATAGATTTAATTTAAACGTATCGGTGATACCGGATGAACCGGTGTTCCGGCTGCTTTATACGAACTAGCGTCGAACTCGTTTCGTCTTCCTTTAGTCTCTTCATCGGGAACCGTCGAACGATGAATGAAATCTTTGTCGATGCATTTGAATCTCCATTTTTAGATTACGATTATTACGGTATATTGTTTCATCAAACGCGTACGGGTATATGTGTATCGAATGAAAGGATGTGTACGTGCTTCTTTGAATCGCAGAGCCTGGAACTTTGGAGCGTGTAACCATTGAAAATGAGATATTGACGAATATGAGAGAAGAATTGTTTTGTATGTAATTGATGTAAATTATTGCTGGTAATAATGATAAATTGCATTAACGATATCGTGAATAATAGTAATGGTAACGATAACGATAATATCCATTGGGAGTATAAGTATTTGCACGAGCTAAATACCGATGCAGAGTAGCGGGAGTCAGTTTGTGGATAAACGACGAAAGCAGGATGTGCGTGGGGAAACCGAAGCACTTCTGGTGCAACGTCCGAATGACGTTTCCTTTAATTTCCCTTTACCGCTCGATAATGCGGAAGGCTGTATTTCTTTCGGCTATCGCAAAATACGTGACCTATTTTCTCTCGAGACAACTTGACTTTATCTCTTCACGACCCTCTCTAATCCAGAAAATTCGGGACGCTGTTCTTTGCGTACACCCTGTGTACCGTCAGATTATAGTCGATGCGTTAATACCACACACAAAACACAACGCGAGAACAAATAATTTTTTAAGGTCCAATTATAATTTAAATAGTACAGTTACATCGTTAGTACGAATAACGACGCTTTTTATACGATTTTAGTTTTTAACGTCGAACGTATGATAAATATTATATAGTGTAATGATAATTGATAACAGTAATAAAAATAATGGTAATGACGACGGAGGTAACGAAACGAAGGAGACATGATTAAATTAGAGGTAATGATTGTCTATAGTATAAAAGGAGGTTTGCGATAGGTTGCCTCGCTATTTAAACAGACTTAATTAATGTACTGCAAATTAATTAATAAAGTGCAAGCGAAGCGTGTAAACTGAAAAAATGAATAGTAGTTGTGAATTTTTATGTGCGAGAAGCTGTTCAGAAAATCAGAACGCGTCATTTTGTACGTCCCAGCTCAAAGATTTGATTCCGTCAAACAATACTACATCTAATGCTCAGTCGCACGGTAATCTGGCATGGACTGTATAAGGAGGAGTACATGACGATAACTTGCCAGTTTTCACGCGACTGCTGGTTCGAGAAACGCGAGTGTCTTGGTTAGACGGGCCTTATAAATAATTGCGATCGAAGCTATCACATCACTACCGCGAACCGCGAGATGTATCACAGAGATACACCCTCCAAAATCTTAGTACATATTCTAAAGATCCCCATACACCCTCTATATATCTCTAGTATATTTTCTAAACTTTCAAACACCTCCTACATATCTAGTGTGTGTTCTAAACTTTCAATACATCCTCTACGCTCTCAGAGTATATCTTCTTGAGATCCAATATATTCCCCACACAATACACACGGAAGGGCTTCTCTATATAAAGAAATCCAATACTTTCTCAGAATACGCGGCCTATGAAGATGCGCAGACGTGCGACATACTCGCACGGGCTATATAAGGAATGCCCAGCCGGGTCATCCCTTCAGTTGGTACCCGACTGTCGATCAGTTAGGGTGAGTATAATAGCCACACGTATACCTTTACTTTGAATATTAACTCACCATCTTCGGCAGTGACGTCTCTGTTTTTAAAAAAATAATTTCAATTACACGTTATTCAAATTGATAACGGGTCAAAGGGGTATCAAGGAAGTATAGCCCGGAAGAGGGTGTTCTTGTATAGCCTATAGGAGTAATCCGTGAGTATACACATCTCACAGTCCGTACTGTATGAGAAATAATTCAAATTTTTAGTGCAGAAGGATTACTGCCAGGGATTTGAGATTGAATTTCAAGGTAAAAGAGGTATACATAGGCTCCTATAGTGCTCACTCGACTCGGCTCTACTCTCAGTCTGTATTCGACTCCTGACCCGTAAGGGGATCAGTAAGAATAACATTATACTCTTCTACCTTGAAATTTAATTTCAAATCCTTTGCAGTAATTCCTCTGCACTAATAATTTGAATTGTTTCTTATACCATAGTACGTACTGTGATATTTTGTATACTCACGGATGGCTCCTACAGGCTATATAACAATACCTTTCCCGGCTCTGCTTTCAGTACAGCTTCGACTCTCGTCTCGTAAGGATCGTTAAGAATAAGTTATAGACTTCTATCTTGATGAGCATTCAACGTGGACGAAGATAAGGGCTTGCTACTGATCCTTACGATTCGGGACCCCGGCACCAACTGAAGACCGAAGTCGTTTGGCGTTCCTTATATGGGGTATTTGGGAATACTATGCGCCTGCACACGTTACGAATTGTAATTTTCGCAGAACTGCTAAAAATATCGAATGATCTTCTTTACCTATCTGTCCCATGCTTCATATCCTCTCTAGTCCTTTACAAAATCGCTGGCTGAAGTCAATCTTTCCGACCAGCAGTCGCGCGTAAAGACTTAGATGGCCGGCATGCCATGGTCAGACGTTCTTTCTATACTCGTATTTCATTTCTCTGCATCTGCGCATTTCAGAGTTTATACTTTACTTTCATAAATGTACAGAGGATATCGAAATTATATCACTCTGCTGGGACTCTTTAAGAGAATAATGAATGAAGTCTCTGCTACGGTAGCCATAGCTTGAAAAAGAGGAAGAGGTCAATGACCTTCTCCCAGTACTCCCCACTCCTGAACTATGCACAGCTATACGGCCGTGAGCTGAATTTGGAGGTTATAAACAGTCCGTATGACGCCAGTGCGCTGCAGTGCGCGTCAGCGGCAGGCAGTGTGCGTCTAGTAATCCCGGATCTCCCGGATAGTCTTTTGATCCTTGCCACCGCGAATGGTAACTTGGAATTAATGCATTTAAGAGTGTTTCATCAAGCGTGCGATGACGACCTTCGGCTGTCTTCGAAGAGAGGCAAATCGTAAGTAAAACGTTATCATCCTATCGTAAGGAATCGTCAATTGACTTCGATGAACGGAGTACAATGATTTGTATTAACTGTCATATTTATGGAGTGCGTAATTGATAAATAGATCGGGAAACACCGACAAATGTTTACAATTTACGGAGTCTTCCATTCTGTTCAGCCTGTGCACTTATTTTCTAATCTTTTTCAACCATATTCTGTGCAGATTAGGTTAACTTACGCGTACGTAAATATAATGAGTTACTTTTGTTGTAATATTCAATCACGTCATCGCTGTGCATATGTACATAACATACATGCGTGCGTAGGAACTAGAGATGATAATATGAGAACTAAGGAGTTGGCCCCCATCACCGCGGCAAATAACAGTAACGAGGGGCCAACTGCAAGTGAAAAATATCACTACCATCTCTGTTAGTGTAATCCGTAGTCAGTGCTGCAGCACATATACGCATTTACTTCTACAAGTATATCTGTATCAGTGAGCGTGTTAGCCGCTGCGTCATAATTTACTTTTACGAAAACTTGACCATGCACTATCACTCGTGTAAGGTAGTGTTGTGACCAGGCATAATCACTGGCGAGCGGCTTAAGGCACGCGCAGGCCATGTATGATTGTGTACATTAGTCGTAGATCAAGTTCTCTAGGGAGAGCAATAATTCATGATCATTTTCGCAATGGTTCTTATCTTCTAATTCTCATTAATCGAGGAAAATAACGAGAAAAAAATCGTCTGTAGAAGAATAATTTAGATAGAGAGAAATCGTTATATCACACACGTGCGTATTACGAAGATGATCCAATGACGCGTAGCACGAAGCACAAAGGATTGGGGAGTGGATTCGTAGATGAAGAAACATACCTATCCTCTTCCTAGGCACGCTACCGCTGTTACAGTCCCGGGTTGGCTCACGCAAGGGCTTGCGGCAATTTTTGCGAAATGAATCGAGCTTCATACCGAAGCGGGTCCTCGTTGTGGCCAAAGTCTCGCGCTATTATTTTGAGAGACTGCGGGAATCCAATATTTCGGAGGATCGGCTCAAGCTCAAATTGCTGGACAGAGGATCGGATTACGATGCCATGCTGGCGAGTCATCATGCGAATAAAAAAGCCGAGATGACTACCGTCGAAGTGTTGAGGAGAATGAATATAGAGTATAAAGTTATAGATCGGTAAGTTCTGAATGTCAAGTTCGTCGAGTTTCTTTCACGCAACGGGATCCGTCTCGGGCGAATATCGTTAACACAGATAACGAAAGCCGCGATTATTCCAATCTCGCTTACAGGCTCAGTATCGATCGAGAAAGCTTCGCTTGGGCGGACTTTGTCTTGCCGATCGGCGGGGATGGCACTTTCCTTTTGGCGTCGAATTTAATGTACGACAATGTAACGCCCATAATGGGCATCAATTCGGACCCCGTAACGTCCGAAGGTTTTCTGATGCTACCGTCAAAGTATTCTAGAAATATACCGGAAGTCTTTGAAATGCTCAAGGCCGGCCAATTTAAGTTTTTAATGAGAAGTAGAATCAGGATCACACTAAAGGGGGAGGGTATCTGGAACGCGCCCTTTCACATGCATGAGAAATGTCGCGTAGCTGGAGACGAAAGGTATACACCGATTTACACAGATAAAGATTCCGCCATGGAGAACAACTACATAAACTGGTAAATTGTGGAGGATGTAAATTCCAGTCTGACCCCGATGCATGGCATTCTTTTCTTCTCCTTCTTTAAATTACGTTTGTTTTCTTTTGGATTATGTACTTGTTTCGTCGATCCTTGGCATGTTCTCCTACCCGCAAACCGTATAGACGCACCACTAAACTTTCCATACTTTGGGAATGCAGCAATATGTAGACAGTCGATACAAAGTCGAACATGAGACTAACAATTGATTAGATATTTCGTTATTGTAGACTGCTCTAAGCCTAATCACACCGTTTGGCTTATAGCGGTTTGTGCCTCGGAGATTATTCATAACGTATAAGGTACTCGTACATAGAACTCGTAAGGAACGTCACTGTCTTTTATATCATAGGTTTTACGTTCACGAACCTTCCAATGAGATACCAAATGCCGACTTACCCAAAGAGAGAAGACTACCCTGGTTAGCACTCAACGAAGTACGTGAATAACGCGTCGTACATCTCCCGTCTTTGGCGCGAAACTCTAATACGTTTTTATGTATACACGTTCAATTATCTCAGGTATTCATAGGGGAATCGTTATCAGCGAGAACGAGTACTTTACAATTGAACATGGACGACGAGGATAAATTCTATAAAATTAAGAGTTCTGGTTTATGCGTGAGCACGGGAACGGGATCGACTTCCTGGCACAGAGCGATAAACAGTTTGAATGTACAAATCGTTAAGGATATTCTGAACATTGCCGATAAAAGTCGAACGTACTCCGAGGAACAACTTGGAGAAATATGTGCCGCATTCAATAAGAACTTACAATTTCCCGCGGGTATGTTTGTTCTAGCTTTATTCCTTCAACTTTAGTTGTTACTATAAGATTGCCGCTACACGCGTATCTTATACCGTTTACACTTTCTCGTAATCGTTTCCTCAGAGGATCCCAGAATAGCTTACACCATAAGAGACGCTATTCAAACGGGAGTGAGACCGCTACCAAAGAGAATACAACCTCGAGATTTTTGCAACAAGTTGACCGTACGATCGCAATGTTTCGACGCAGGCTTGGTGCTCGATGGTGGTATAGCTGTACCATTCAATGATGGAACAATAGCGACTCTACAAATACACCCCGAAGATGCTCTGCGAACTGTCGTTCTTCCGGAATGAGTGAAGTAGCGATGCACGGGATTCCAATATTCTCGACCTTTTTGGCCAAACTACTTTGTGTCAAAAGTAACTATGTAAATAGGCTAGAGAAGTTCAAGTGCAGACCATTAATATGCTCATTGTGAGCATATTGTAAGATCGCGAGGTTTCTTTCCTCCTATTCCTGTCACATACTTGTATGTAATTTAAAATTAGGATACGCGCGCGTGTGCTTGTTTTGCCGGTAAACGAAATTTTGTACGTTCTATTAGCACTGCACATTTTAAACTAATAAATAAAAAACATGAAATAAAATGCCCGTTCACAAGCTTATTTCGACGATACTACCAGAGAACTTCGACTGCATCCTCGTCGCACGTAAACCGTACTAACGCGTATTTAATACATACCTTCGTCAGATAGCGAAGGGAGAAAATGAAATACCCAGTCATTCAATTTTTCAACAGTTCAGTTTACTCCTAGGCTCATCCTGTTCCGGCCAGACTGAAATCGGCAGACTTCACCGGGCCGCACTCAATTACACAATTCATAAAAATAATGATATTTACAAATGTAGGATAATTTTAGGCACTCAATGAACAAAACGATGAGAAAACATAGACAGTCGATTCGAAGACACTCCTCGGGGTTTTGGGGGTTGTTATACGTTATACATGGACTGTTAAAAAATGAGAGAGCAGAGCTTTTAAATATACCAAAGTCAAAATTAGTCGGCACCAATGTTAGAGAATATAGCAAAACGTAAAAATATCGTTGTTCTTTTAAATAATTTTATTTGCGCTCAATATCGTTAAGGTCCGATCGGTATGATTGTGGAATGTCAGAGGTCGGGTGACAAGCATGTTACGTGGAATGTACTTGCATGGAGTCTCAACCTTTTAAGTCACTTCACCTAAGTACCTCGACGCTGCATCTTATTCTCGTATATTCACTGGCCCTTGCGTTCGTTATTGCGAACAATGAGCGTAAAAAGGAAGGATTCGTGGCCGTTTCCACTTTGCGCGAAGTGCGTAATATGATTTTACCTGATATCCGAAGATTGAATAACAGCCATTGCGATGTTAAAACGCTAAAGTTTAAGATGGATGCGACTATACCCGCATTAAAGCGAGTTTGTTAATTTTTTGAAACGCGTCACCGATATCCTTCGCCTTTACGTCGAATATTTTATTTATTGATAAATCTTACTAGTTGGTAGACATACAAATCGCACGATACAATCGTCTCAAACGCGTTTTCGATATTAAAGTCCACATTACGGAGAATAAAATAAGTTACACGGTGCTCCTTCTATTTCTCGTTAAAATATTATATGATACAAATTACAATTATATTTATAGTTTTAGGTTTAAGAGCCGTCAGTCGAAAAACTATAAAGTACGAAAACTTTTATTTATCGACAGTACGAAATTTGTATTTTCTTCTTATCATACAGTTCAGTTTATACACATGCTTGACGTACTGATATGACGTTATTTTATTACAATTGAATACTTACGCTGGACTCGCGTCGAGCATAAATAGTGCGGCATCCACTGGAAAATAACTTCGAGCTCCTAAGGAAATCGACCGATGTATTCGGGCGTTCGACAAAGGGAGAGGAGGCATCTTCTTCGAGAAATGCCTAGGCGCGCACGCGAAACTACGAAGAAAAATCGGCTTTTTTTCGCGAACCGAATCAACGCTTGTCGTGGACAAGGAAAAGTCATCTAAATGAAAATCCAAGGATGCTGTACATTTGGTCAATGTAATCCCCTCGCGCACCTAATAGTCTAACGATCGCTAAGTGTTACTTTTGCAACAGGTATCGTAATACCGACGGCCCTTAACCCGCCGATAATATCACAGATGAATGAGTTTCCGTGTTGTGCGTTGCGCATCGCTACCTGAGGGTCCTCACGAGTGCGTTGATCCTCTCAATTTTCTCGCTGAGCACGCGCCTTTCGGTCTCGAGAGCCGACCTGGTAGACAGTAACTCGTATCTCCTCCGTTCCAGTTGATTGGCCTCGGATCGCAAGCTGTTCGACTGAGCCGCGAGCTTCGATGTTTGACCTTTTAAAATCTTCCTCTCCAATGCCTTATCTGAAATAAAAAGGCCGAAATGCGGTTTCGAAGGTGGATGGGCATCTCGAGCAACCGCGGTACCTCGCGAACTAGAATATCGACGCACACACCTTTGGAATATTCTCTGTAAGCGAGCACGATCTCTTCGATACCGCTCCATCTCGGTTTCTCCTTCTTTTCTTCGGCAACGGGATCCTCTCCATCCTCGCTGATATCTACAATCTTACAATGCTGCTTCACCCCGTTCTCGCCGGGCATGGGTAAGACGGAGTAGTGCGACGACCCGAAGTAGGGCACCACTGGAGATAACAGCGGCGGACGTTCCGGAATCTGTTTGGCTTTCAGTCTATCCAGGAGCCTCATCTTCGGCGGCGGTCTCGGCAATGGCGGTGGATTGACGGAGTACACCTTGGCGATCCTCTCGCAGTAGGCGGTCACGGTGTTGGTGCTCTTGCGTTTCTTGCGATCTTGCAATATGTACTGCCACGTGATTTCTGCCTCTGCGCAAACGAGGAGGAAATGATCTTGGGAATCGTCTCTCGGAAGGCGAAGAGACGCGAGATTTGTCATCGTTGAAATTCACGTCGCGCTTACCGTCTCTCTTCGTCGGTGACATCACCTCGAGGCCAATTGTCTTGAGGAAGCCAGCTTTCGGTACAAAGTCCGGAGAATGGAGCAGAACGTCCGGATGATCTTGCGGAATCGGGAGAACGGACTCCACCGTCGGCTCATCGTCGAATGGCGGTTCGGGCGGCTCAGGATTCAGTCTGTACCTCTTCTCCACCTTGCAAAGCTCCAATTCTAGAGAGTAAACGGGGAGAGGAGAACGTCAATACCTTCGCGGGAAACGAAAAGCTGCTACGAGAAAGAAGCTGCGAACTCGAGTACTTGCCGTTTCTCGTGCTAAGAGTGGTCAGTCCGAACATGGCGAGGAAGGACAACTTCTTGTCGGAGTAACGAAGTTTGGCCGGTGGACCTTTAGTTATCCACAAGTCGAGCTCTTTGGCTTCCTCCTCGCCCTCGGAGTCGGAACTGCCCGCGGTAGCACCGTTCCTTTCCCTCCTTCTCTTCCTTCTTCTCTCGGCCAGATCCAACGTCGACGTCAGTACCTTTGGCTTTTCCGGTATCAGGAAGGATTTCTCGCTCGCGACCTCCTGCTTGACCAGGGTCTTACTGAGATCGGGCACGTTCAGCACTGCCGGCTCGCACTTCACGGAAATCTCAGTCAAATTATTGCACTTGTCGGTAAAACAAAAGGCGGTCTTCAACTCGCCGCTGGAGAAGTTGAGCAGCTTCTCCTGGTACTTCGGTATCTGCAGAAGAACGTTCGAGACATTCTGACACGTGCGCAACACCTCCTCGGACTTGATGCTCTGCATCAGTTGGGCAGCGTCGACGGGCTTCTGCGCGATGTCGTTGAAATTTAACTTAAGCGTCGGTGGAAATTGTAATGTGGACAAGAATCGAGGCACCGCATCGATCTCGGGTTTGCCGCGGTCTTTCTCGTTCAGGCAATAGCTCAGTGGCCGGAATTGTGTTATCTTGGCGTGATCGTAAGCGGATAACTGAGGTAGTGCATGTTTCTCCGGCATCGAATTGTTATTGTTACCATGGTTCGCTTGTGGCGGTGCGCCGTTGTGATTCTCGGTCGGACTACTCTTTTCGTTGTTATCCGCGTTGCCACCGCAGACTTTGCCGTCTCTGACGACGTTGTCGGCGTTGTTTCGCGAGTTGGGTGCTCTGGTTGCAGTACCAACGGCAACGTGGGCGTTGTGATTGTCACCGTGATGATTGTTGGTATCGGCGAGTGACTTTTCGCCCGTGATACAATTGTTATTGATATTGAATGTCGGGGTGCCGTGCATATCGGCGTTACGTTGAGTGTCGGAAGTCGGATGAGACTCATTGGTCGTCGGCGGATGCTGCAGTGGTGATTGTTGCTGTTGCTGCTGCTTCGAGACAACGCTACCGTTCGTCACGGGTACATTCGACTTGGCAGAAACGTACTGCCGTTGCTGCTGTACGGATGGAGGTGTAAAGTGGGGCGGCTTGTACAGACTAGGCACATGCGGCACTGGAATATGAGGATGATGGGGATGAAATTGCGTCGGCGAATAAGAGACCGGGATCTGAGGTGGCATCTGTTGCTGATGGCTCGTCGTAGTTATCGTCGTGGATTTACCAGCGCCGCATCCGTCCGACGATCCTTCTTGCGTCGGGACCGCGGCCGATAGCTCTTGATGATTCGGGACGATTTGATTGGGCAAGTTTTGATTGTGACTATTCACGACGGGTCTCTGTTGCGGCTTGGCCGTGGTACGAAACGAGTCCTCGAAAGGTCTGACGAAGGTGGGTGGTGGTTGCTGCGATGGCTGATGAGCCGACGTCGCTGTCGTCGAGGTAGTCATCGCTGTTGTCGCCGTGGCGATTGTCGTACTGGTCGCGATCGTTGTCGATGTGCCGACGGACGTAGAGGGCGATGACGTTTCGCGCGGGTGGCTCGATGCGTCCTTACCCTTGATACCGTGAGTTCCGTGCAACGACAACGGAGGCGATTTACGAATCGGGGCGGAGGTATGGCTGGTGACCGAGGCGTTCGCTATGGACGGCGCGGCACCGGGTGTCGGTAGGGTGTGAGTCGCGTGAGTCGTAGTCGTACCGCCGCCGGGTAACGAACTGGCGGCGGTCGTCGTACTTCCAGCGTTGTTCGTTCGCGACGATTGGTGGTACGTCGGGACGGCGACGGTCGTAGTCGCGGTGGTCGTTATTGCGGTGATCGAGTTGATTATTGTCGTGGCTGTGTGTTGACTAGAATGGATGGTACTCGAGGGTACTGGGGGAAGGTGTAGAGAAGGTATGGAGATTATTGGCGCGAGGGACATATTCAACGGGGGAGGTTGAGGCTGCGGCGGAGGTCCTATGAGTCCTCCGGGCGTCAGAGAGGGTATGGAGGATATCGAGGGTATCGGCGGCGGGCCTATAGGTGCGGAGCTTAAGGCGGAAGGTGGACCCAGGTTCAACGGAGGGAGGCTGGATCCTAGGGATGGTGGCATGGGGGTAGAACTGACGGAACATATGGAAGTCGAACCGAGCGAGGCGGGTCCCAGAGGTGCTGCGGGGCTGGGAAAGGGAGGCAGTCGAGAGTGGTAGAGTCCTGCTGGGTCCGGAGGCGGTGGCGGTGGCGGTGCGTTGACGATTTGTTCCTCTTTTCTGGACTGCAGGTGGTTGATGTTGTTGTTACTGCCATTGCCGCTGCCCCCGCAGTTGTTATTACTTCCACCGCCTGTGCACGATCGATCGCCCCTCTCCCTCTCCCGCTCCCGCTCGTTGTGCAACTGAGTCGCTATGGTCGGCTTCCTAGCTGGAACAAATCCCGACACAGTGCTTGGTAACGCTCCACTACTCGTTGATCCGACCTTGCTGTTAATTATAAAGGATACGCCTTCGGCATAATAGAAGAGGAGAATAAAGAGTCACCCGGTAGAAATGTTAATACTCAGTATGCCTGATTAAATTATATGAAGATTATCGGTATTCAGTTCGATTCTCGTTATACGAGAGCCTTACTTCCGGATGAGCCTTGCCAAACGAAATTTCAAGGTATTCGTTTTCGTTCCCTTCGCTCGGACCTGTTTCGGGGAATTAATTGGAGCCTCGAAAAGGTCTGCCTTCAAATGCCGTAGACGAGGGTTCGAAAACGTAGACCGTTCCTATTTCAAATCGTGTCGGATTATTCGCGACGGTGTTCGGGAATTTAACTGGATCGAACATTCGATCGTGACGTTATTACAGATGATTATTCTACATCGAAAGAGAGTAACTGAATAATAGCTTTACGAAATTTCATGATTCGAGTATCAAGTTCCGTCGCTCGCCGGTTGACGGCACGCGTACTTGCGATCGGTCGGAGAATCGCTCGTCCTGTGCCTTCAACGAGGTTTGCGATAATCGGACACGACTTTTTTTTTCTTACTTTTGACTTACCTCCGAATTTCTCCTTGCCCGCATTTTTGCTCCTCACGATTTAAAAACTACATTACGTGTCGCTTTGAAGTATTGGGGATGATTTCTATCGTAAATTCAAGAGTGGCTAGGCTTATTTAATTATAAATACGTAAATAAAAGAAAGAGTCCGTCGAATAATGAGTTAACTACTACCCACTAGGGAAAGTGATCTCGGAATTCCGTTCCGAAGATGTACTACATTTATGACGATGCTACCACGATGTTACTGCAATGGAGAATGATAACCAACGATACGAGCGATGCTAACCGAGAATCTTCCCCAAAACTGTTTCAGAAAACGATTTTTCAAGGGGACAAGAGTAATTAATTTCAAGCCAAGCAGAAAATTTGGATCACTTTTTAGCAATGTTTATTTTCAATTATCGTCCAAATATACATGTTTACATAATAAATTATATAAGAATGGTATAATTTTGACAAAAAAAAAAGAACGAATGCGAGTGAATGAGTGAGTGTGTGAGTGAGCGAGCGGACGAATAAAATGGGTGAGTGATCGAGACACAGATATAACAAGTTATGTACAATCGGTGGATTCAGTCATCAGTGTATTTACGAATGGGAGAGGAGACTCCAGTACTCTTGCTCTTAATAATTAAAGAAAAATGTGTACTTTGCTCATTAATGGAAACATTTCTAAAACGGTGCTACGAGAACCAACGCAAGAGTGCAACGCGCCTAGCGAAATAATATACACAGCCGAGAGATTCCCATCGATATAATTGAAACTATCGTTCTTCGCGATAAGTTCTATCACCGCGTCGCGATAACGCCTGTGCGCCAATGTCCAGACAACTCGAAGTAAAATGCCAAACAACGAATGCAACGGGTGGTGCGTATAAAAACTTCCCCGTTATCCGATATAACGAAACGGCGTCACTGATGATTCCAACGTTGATGAACCGTCCCGCATAAAAAAGGACAAAAGAGATAAAGAAATACCGCGATGCAAGGTTTTAAAGAGGAGTCGTGCACTCTTGTACTTACAGCGGCACGAATTTAGAATTAACTATAAAAAGGTGAAATTAACTAAGGTAACGAGAGTTTTATGGTTGACACACGCATTACGAGATTATTAATTATTCCAGTGCTACGCGTCGCGAGAACGGTCGCGAACGAGAGTTTTACATCCTGAACGAAGAGTCAGAGGATCAGCCGACGGAGAATTCGTGACTTAGTACGCCTAGGCGGAAACTCAAAAGAGACAAGAGGTATCGAAAAAGAACGGGGTGGAGAGAGTCGGTTTTTTTTTCTGGAACTTGAACCTGCGAGACGAGTTCGTCACTGCTAAAGCGAAGCCTCGTGCGGATTACGTCTGGTTGATTATCGCCGTGAGACACGTTATCGCAAACACGATTCGCGACGATACTCATTCGCTGGTGCAATTTCCAACGTCCGGCAAGGACGTCGACGACGATGACGACGGCGAGGAAGCTTAACGGAATCTCGTTACAAAAGGCCTGATCCTGGCCTGATCCTCGCGCGCGCTTCGTCATCTAGAATATTTGATAAACCTAGCTTCGTAAGAAACGACTAACTAACCAACTAACTACGGGCTACAACTTTCATTATTCCTAGATATTAAGATTAGAAGCGTAATATGTTTTATTTTTATTTATTTATTTTTTTTTTCGATTTTCGGTTAGTTTCACAGTCGAGCGTGTGTATGTGTTCGTACGCGCTCCCGTGCGCGCGTGTTTGCATGTGTTTCTTGACTTACGTCGATTTCTTTCCCCTCGGTCCGTCGACTAAAGCGTCTATGGGGAATCGCGATCGGCGACCCCCCTCTCTCCCCCGCTACTTACGTCGCACTAACGACGTGTACCTGCCGAAAAAGAGAGGTGTGCTTCGCTTCGATTTCTTTTCGTCTTCTCTTGCTCGTCGTGAGCGAAAGGAGAGTGAATCGGCGAAGGCGACCGGTCGACCGATGTGATCGCGCATCGCTCGGCCGTTACGCGACGAGTGACATTTCTATCGGGCGGGTGACTCTTTCGATGTGAGAACGAGGACAGCGATGAGTGGCGGAGCAGCAGCAGCAGCAGGATACGGACGTATCTCTACGTAATACGTACGCGCGATACTTTTCGACTGACAGCCGAGAGCGCGATCGGTAGGAGACCGATGATCGCGCGATCACAGTTGGCAACGAACGCGGGCGGTGTGATGAGCAGCGGGAGTGCGTGGTAAAACGAACGAAGTGGTAACGGAGCTGCGTCTAGTCGGACGTTGGAGGGAAAAACGTTTACGAGGAAACGCGTATAACGCGCGCAACTGGAGAAGGCGAAAAGTAGCGGAGCGAGGACCGCCGGAAGCAGTCCGCGCGTTCGAGAGAATGGGAGGGAAAGAAAGAGAAACAGGGTTAAGCGCAAGAGAGTGGCCGGAAAGAAAAAGGCCTACGAGAAAGTGGCGATATCCCGATGAATCTCGCGCACGAATGAGTGACTGTTCGTTTAATAGAAGGCAGTGGGGGGTGGAGCGACTCGCTCACCTGCAGTATCGGCGGATGCAGGTGCGGGTGCAGGGACGGGAGCCGCGGGAGCAGAATTTCGCGCCGCCCTTCTCCTTTCCTCCTCATCTCGCAGGGCGGCCTGTTCGCGGGCTTGGCGCAGCCGGTGCTCCTCCTCCAGCTTCAGTCTGCAAGTCAACGAAGGGAGCAGGAAGGTTGTCTTTCGTGACGAGCTCTCGGTACCGCGCGAATCGTAGTCACCGGCGAAGCGTATACGTACCGCTCGTGCATAACGGGCGACATGAGACCGAGGGAAGCGGGCGGCAGCATGTCGGGGCTATACCTCAGCCCGTAGAGAGAATACGAGGGCAGAGCGGGAAAAATCGGTTGCCTCAGCATTCCGCATCTCTCCAAGTACATTTGTTCTTCTATCCTGAAAAATAGGAAAGAGAGAGGGTGGTTTATGAGAGCCGGAGCGAATAATCGAGAGATAAAGATGGGGTTGATTTTTCGTCGCGTTCGGTTATACTTTTAGTCCCGGAAATAAGTTGCAAGGGAGTGCAAGCCCACGAGTGTCGAGCAACCAAAGCAAACAAGGACCGCTCGCATCCCATGGGTATAAATACGTACGACATACATAATCCGTTGAGCCATCCTAGCTCGAATGTTCTTTCCCGTTCCCTGTCTAAGCTCTCCTCGAAAATATCTCCCTTTACGATGATGTTCCTCCTTCCCGGTATGTTTATCGAAACTCGACAAGCTCGGGTTTTACTCGATGCAGCAACGATAGCTTTCCATCGAGAACACTCCGCAGTAGACGACACTTTCTCATCGCCGACAAACTAGCCACTAATGACGATGGCACCTCGGAAGTGAGCGATCGGAATGCAACGCGATCGAGTTCGGGAAAGGCCCGAGAGAGCTCCCGTGAAGCGGAAGGAATCGCGCGAGGCTTCGACTGAAGGGCAGGATGGTCAATAAGCTGAAACGGACGATAAACCGGGAAGGACGGTGACGCTGACGACATCCTCCCCGGAATATCGCGATAGGAAATCTCCCCGGAGCGGGCTTTTCGCGTCGTTGAAGCACTGACGGGATTATCGGGCCGGTTCGGTCGCTCACCTATAAGCGTGCTGCAGGTGTGGCGGTGGATAGAGGCCAGGGTGGTACGGGCTGTACGCCGCGGGATCCAAGGCGAAGGCCGGCGGCGCGTGGGTCGCATGGTGTTCGGGCCGATACGGTTGAAAGCCGGACCGGGCTAGTAATTCGGAAGCTGCGGCCGTCACGGTGTGCTTGCCGCTCTCCGCGGGCCTCGCCGTGGTGTAGAGCGAGGGTATCTCCTCGGGTCGGCGTTCGTGGGTCGATCGCTCCTGCTGAAAGTTTACGTGGACGGACTTTGTGAGAAATTCGCGGGGCACGTTGCGACGTTTCTACTTGAATTATACGACGATCTCGGGGATAATTTCGTCGTCGACTTTCTACTCGCAAGTTATTTCTATTGTGAAATGTCATTTTTTAACTAGCGGTACGGAAGGGGCGACAAAAGAGAGCCGAAAGGCTCACGTGGTGATTTTCTCTGATCAGCGACACTTCAAGACGTGACATTCGTGCAATCTCGACGCGTCGAAGGTGTCACGGGTAAAAGCGCGTGCGAAACCGTCGGTAACGTTGCGTCATACGAACGGGCGAGAAGCTAGAGCGTCTTTGATCTGTCGATTGTCACCAGAGAGCATTGTCGTCTTTCCGCGGGGACGACGTTATTCTTTCTTTTTCTTTTTTCTCCACCCCGTCCGTCGCCTATATCTTTCCACGACGCGATCGCAGAGGTAATCTAGCCGCTTTGCATATCGCTGTTCGTTACACTCCCTCTCTGCTTCCCCGATATTACGAGCAACGACGCGCAGCCGTTACCACTGCGCCTCTACCTTTGCGCGTATCTGTCGTTCCCCTCTTCGCTCACCTTGGCGGGAGATTGTCCCCGGACGAGCGGAGGCGGCGCCCGGTTCTTCGGACTCGCTCTGGGCTCTTCCTCCTGCGGAGCCGGTCCGGCTTGCTTGGCCAGATTTCTCAGGGCGGCCGCGAAGCTTCTGCTGTTCTGCTGTCCGCCCGGTCCCGGACCCGGTCCAGGGGTGTGCCCCTGCGGCAGCACCCCCGAACTCGGCCTGTGGGACTTTCCGATCGACGTCGGCTGCGCTTTCGTACTGGCCGGTTGGAGACCTGAAACGTGAATGGGAGAATCGGGCATCAGTCGACAAGGTTCCTCGGATATTACCGTCGTTCCGTCAATGGATATCGTGCGATCGATGGCCGACTGAAGAGGATACGCTCGGAAAATATCCGCGCCTATCACATCCGCGATTAAGTTTCGAGACTTCCGAACGGAAGACTCCTTTCCCGAGGATTGAAAAAAGGTCAACGAGAGAAATCCGAGAGATCCTTCGCGGAAGGATAGACGGGGGTGAGGGGGCGCTATGTAGGAAGCAAACGGAGAGAAAGAGAGCCTTTCTTCTCCTTTTCTTCGCGACAGGACGACGCATCCGGATCTCCTTTGTCTCGAACGCAACGCGCGAGCGAGGGAACTTCCGACGGGAAAAAGCCCTCCGGTTAAAACGAGAAAATAACGGGAAGAGAATGCCTCGCCGGTTCTTTTAGGAAGCCCCCACCTCCCCCCTGCCGCCCCCATTCAATTCCTCATCAGGAAAGTGCACGCCTCGGCTGTGGCGGATCTCTTTTGCCCTACCCCCTTGAGTGTGCTCCGTCCCGGAACGCTATTTCTTTTCATTTGCACTCGGCCCTTCTCGCCCCGCGCCGCGTGCTCTCCCCTCACTCCTGCGCCTCGTCGTCGTCGCTTCCCTCGCGGCAGCTGATCTCTGATATATAGGTGCGCGTCTCGGCTCAAGGAAGAGCAAGAGTCGGGGGGATGGAAGGATGTGGAAGTGGGAAATAGGCGCGGAAAGGGTCGCTCGTCCGATCCTCTCCGACGCGTCGGTTTGATTACTGTTTTCCAGGAGATCCACAGGACCTTCGAGGGGACGGAGAGACCACTACGTTTCTCCCGAATCCCCCTCTCCCTCGCCCGACGCGGAAGCGCGTCGGTGGAGAATCATAGGCCGTGGGAAAAAAAATCTGATTCGTTCTCTCTCCTCTGTCAATACGCCCGCGCGAGTCGTGATCTAGATTCTCGGTGCAAATGTGACCGCGAATGCAGGTTCGAGAGGCTGCTGGGGGAAACGGAGGGAGGTCGATTGACTTGCCGCGTAAAAAATGGTCGACGGCGAAGAAAGAGGGGCGGTTAGGAATAGGGAGAAAGAGGGAGAGAGACGGAGAGAGATCGCGAAGAGGGCGAAACGCGTGCCTGGCTACGAAAAGAAACGAGATCCGAAGGGAGTTGACTCTGCATGGGGAGGGGGTGTTAAGCGGCTTACGGTCTGTTACCATGGTAACGCCACACCGCCAAGACACGGGCCGGATTCTCCCCGTTACCCCGGTATAGGTATATCCTGGTTGCCGTCTCGCACCCTCGCGCACAGCCGACCCTCTCTATACCGCGCCATCGTCGACGCAGATCCCCTCTTTCTCGTTCGTCAGCGAGAGCGTAGGGAAGCAGCGAGAGGGGCGAAGGCGGTGAGGGTGTAGGAGGAGGAGGAGGAGGAGGAGAGGACTGGAATTATGCAACTGACGCTGCCTTTCCGACGCGGAATGCCTCGGAGCCCCGCTGTGTGCGAAGCGACGCGGTGGTGAAGAACTCGCGTATCGTTCGATCCACGACAAATTTAGTCCGCGCCACGTCGAATTTGAGCTGTTGTCTGCTCTCTTCCGCGCCGCACGCGACTCGTGTAAATATCGCTCTCACCGCGGATGAATCGATATACGCCTCTTCGGCGAGTACGAGCGCGCGGAGGGGGGTCTCGGCCCCACTCTGCTTCCCTCGGATGATTCGAGAGAATCGCGCAAGGGAAAAACCCGTGACGCGTAGCCCGTGCAAACGTCGCTTCGCGACGACGGAAAAGAGAGATGATTTCGTTTCGGAGATACGAGACATCCGGCGCGGCAGCGACAAAGGAGAACGACTGAGCGGAGAGTGAGAGGTAAACCGCGATCGATCGCGGGTCGACCCCCATTGAAACGGTTCCGCGGCCGCCACCTAACCGCGACTCGCCCGGTGGGTCGACCTTTTCGAATTTACGAGCCCCGCTCCGCGCCGTGCGGCGGGAAAGTCGACGATTTCGTCGCGAAAAATCAATGGTCGGAAGGAGCGGAGTTCCCACAAGGCGGGGGGGATTTGACATCGGACCCAATTTCGCGGCACGAGGCACGCGCCGTGCGTTGCGCCGTTCCCTCGGGACCGACGCGTAGCGTGAACTTCCTCCTCGCGTGCGTGCTTCCTCGCCGGAGGGTGGGCGTGCGTTTACGCCGCCCGGATGCGACTCTGCAATTTCCACGAATCCCGAATTAGCGCGCTTGATAATTGTAGAGGCGGCGGAGGGGGGGGGGGGGCAGCCGCGTTTGCGGGTGTGCATCACGCGGGCGGTAGTAGGGTCCGGACGAGATGCGACGATGCGTGCAACGTGCCCGCGCACGCAAAGTGAAATCGACGCGAATGGACGTACACGCATCTGTTGCGCCCGACGAGCGGGTAATTGTCGGCGTTCTGCGGTCCTGCGGCGGCGGAGAGTTTCGAACGCGGTGCCGGAAAGCGGGGCTGCTCTCAATTCATGTACGCCTCGCCGAGCCCCTCGTTATCGCTCTACTCGTCGTAAGAACGGGAGGGTCGGACAATAGCGCGGCGAGTCGCGTCGCGGACTCCTTCTCCCCGCAGCTATTTTACGCAGCGAATGAAATGGTAATCGGAGCGGAATTACGTCGCGTCGCCTTTAAATACGTAATTCGGTCCGTCGTAGGGCTGATTCGAAGAGTCGTCTATCCAATTGCGAAATTCGTGACGTCTTCTGGGATTTTCTCGCACCTGGCAACGCTCCGCAACAACCGGGTTTCGCGGCTGTATTCCACAGACTTGCGACATCACAGATTTCCGCACTTGATGAAAGGCGACCACGAAATTCATTCAAATTACCGCGAAGTATAAAGTGTATCGCCTCGTACATGTATGAGATAGAGAGAGAGAGAGAGAGAGAGAGAGAGAGAGAGAGAGAGAGAGAAGGGCGAAAGTATCCCCAAGGATTATCGGACGCGCGGGTATTACCGTCGGAGGTCGCGGCGCGTATACGTAGAGGGACGCCGAAACTCCGGCTATCCTTACGAGCCCCTCGCGATATTTCGCCAAGCATCCCTCCCCATCGAATCACCATATAAACGACTCCGAACCCCGCGAACCCTCCCGGCTCAACCCCTGATCCGTCCTAACCTCAAATATACGTTTCATTTTGGTACGGGCCGCGCGGCGTCGTCCCCCGGAGGGACGAAGGCCATAGGCGCCCGCCGCTCCTCCGTATCTCCGCTTCTCGCAGCCTCTCCCTTTGATACGTTCGATTCTCGACAATTTCAAAGGAACCTTCCACGAATTCCGGCCGCCGAGGGCGATGAAAATTCCGAGAGGGAATTCATATGATATTCAACTCGTATCCGCCGTGTTGTTAAGGATCGGTGAGGGGGAGGTATCACGGGTTCTTCGTCAAGCTCGCGAGTGAACGCTCGCGGCGAAGATTGGCGAACGCGAGGTGGACGCAATTTTGGAAACGGGATCGCTCGTAAAAGCCGCGTCGGGCGTTTATCGCTCCGCAGGACGCATATGCTCGCGCCAATGCGCCTGCCGGCGTCCGAGCGAACCCGTCCTCGTCCCCGCGTACTTCCGCTCCCGCCCCTCGAACCTATCCGCTCGTGCGGACTCGCGGGATTTCCCGGCGGCGTCGTTCCATCGCGCGAGCCGCTTCGAAATTTCCATATTAATTCGTCAGATCGGCGAACGTGACGGTAATCCGCTACTCGACGACGTTTAGTCCCCTCGAAATTCACCGTCGGCGATCTTTACGACGTGACGAGATCGGGTGTGGGATCGCTACGGGAAAATACCTACCGGGGAGAGCCGAGAGGCAAGGAGGATAAAACGAGAACGATATCGGAATAAGCGCAGAGCCCGCGGAAGAGAGCGACGTTTATCCGGCGGATGTGTTTGTCGATATCGCGTCGTCGACGATACCTACGTAAAAACGGGCTGTGCGAAAAAGAGCGCGTCAATATGCAGACGCTTCGGCGGCGTCAACCCGCCGAATGGATTTCGGGGTAAACCGTATATAAAACGAAATCCGCGTCGCACTCGACCGTCGTGAAAACACGGTCCCTCGTTAATTCCGGCCGCCGCTGTAAAACCCCGGAACAGTGAAAGAGCACGCCTCTCGCACCGCGATCGATCTATCTCTCTTTCCTCCTCATCTTCCGCCGCCGCCACCCCGCGCAAAAGCCGTGTGTATTCAATTACCCCGTATCGACCGGACGAAGAATAACGAATGTGCACGTTGGCGCGGGGAAAAAGACGCGGCGGGAGGGAGAGAGTTTCGGTGGAAGGAGGGAAAGAAAAGGGAGAAGTTGCGCAGAGACGCGAGGCGAATGTAGCGAAAACAGCCGGAAAACCGCGGAGAGGGACGTCGGGGGCTAAAATTAAAGCGGGAATAAATGATATGGGGTCGGTGAGGGGGTATTTCTTCCATTTTTGCGGCAAAATTTTGCCTCTCCTACGCGGACGAAGATATCGGAGCGACGCGTTTTCTGCTTTGGTGGGCAACCCACCAAACTCGTTCAGAATGCCTATAGAACGCGTACACCGAGAAGACAGTTAATTCGTAGATGATAAATGTTCGTTTACGCATGGCGAAATAAACATATCGCATCAGTCCGAATAAATTATTCGCCAACCATTGCAATATTTACTCGGCACAATTGAATCCTTCGGAGCAATCGTTTTTTGAACGGATTAACATACATTTTCTCGTCCCGACGAAATATTTATTTCGTCGCGTTTGAAATGACATTTATTGCAAATTAATAAACTCTTTTCTCGGTGTATAATCGCACGCGACGCAGTATCACGACACCAAGTATTGTACGTACGTACGTATAAAACGAGGGGAAGCGCGAAACGCGTAAGGCCGAGGAGTTTCAATCGAAAAATAGAGAAACGCGCGATAAAATGGAAATAATAATGGCGAATAATTAAATTGCAAAAGACGAGCAGGAAGATACAGAGAGAAAGTCGGATCAGATAAAGAAGTAATTACGAAAGCTCACTTCCACGGGACGAGCGTCGCGCGGATGTCGTTGCTCCGCGGAAATAAGCTCTAAGTTATAGGGGGTTGATCAGCCCGGGGCGCGCTAATCATCCTCCTTCCGGCTTCCGTTTGCCGTTGCACTTAAACCGATCCCGTCGACCTCGCGCGCCCGATAACTCCCGCGGGATGCGGAGTACGATATACGAACTCGCGTGCTGCCGCTCCCCCCTCTTTGCTCGCCGAGCGGCGGAGAGGCAGGCAGGAGGGAGCCGACGGGGGTGGATGGATTTATTTGCTCCGGGAGAGAAAGAAAATTGCCGGAAGGACACCTCGACTACGAGCCGTTTCCCCGAGAGAGCGAGGGCAGTTGCTCGAAACGGAAACGTGCTCGACTGTACGCGGTCTGCGTGGGGGGTGGAAAGGCTACACACGGAAGGGCTACCTCGACTCGCGCTGTTTTATCTCTCGCGCGACGGGGGCGGTGTGTCGATGGGAAGGCGAATGCCGTTACTCGACGGAAGTAAGCCCGAAACGAGGAGGGTGGGATTCCGGCGTTTGTCCTCCGAGCTCCTCTCAACGTCGCGTCGTGTCGCGTGGCGTCGAATATCGTCGGTTAATAATATGTGTTAACCTGCTCACTCCATATTTTACGATTTTAAGATGTCTTGATACTCGGCAACTTCATAGCCAGACTAGGCTAAATAATTTGCATGCATTTTATTTTAAAAAAGGTTAGACAAATACTGACAACTGTTGTGTTAAAATCCCGTTGTCACATAAGAACTTTTGCATTGATGAAGAAAACAGTTTTGTTCTCGCTCCTGAAAATCTGTCTTCATGCGAGTTAGCAGGTTGACATATTTAGCCGACGTTATCCACTCGCTCGCGTGCCGTCGCTTTCGTCGGCGAGGCGGCAGAGGGAAGTCGAGGAAGAACGAGAGAATCGTCGGAAGGAAGTCCCAACTCGAGTCGACACTATGGTCGGCACTCGTTGACACGCCGGAAAGCACGGCTGAGGGGATCTTTGGCTGCGATTCCAAAAGAAACATTTGCATCGCGGCTAGTCCGCGTCAGTTGTGTCTAAAATCGAGTTTTATACCGGAGAAACTGTACGCGAGACGACGACGACCTCCGACCAACTAAAGAGAGACCCGTGCACCTATAATAGTTCCTACTTTCCCCCGTGCAACCCCGCCGCTCACCCCCTAATCGACGTGGCATTCGTTGCCCGATAACCAACAATTTCGGTTGAGTTACGCGGGGTGCACGCGCCGCTAAATCGTACGTGCATGAACGCGCAACAAACGCGCGCGCGCGCTCTACTCGTCGGTTTCAGCTGTTGCGAGCACAGCTCGGAAGAATTCACCCCTTTGTCCAGCCGAGCTCGAGGCGATGCCCCGCGCACCGCGCCGCCGCGAGGGATGATGAAAGGGACGGGAGGGAGATTTCGAGCGCGTGGGGGGTGTAGTTATTCCGAGTCGCGCGCGTTGTGGCGTGAGTTCGAACGCGAGGGTGAATTGACCGGGAACTCTTTAGGCCGCGTATTCGATCGAGGGGCGACGCGATTGATTTAATATTTTTTTCAATCGCGACGACTTTCGACGCGTGAAATCGATCGGAGTCGCTCGATGCATCGCGAACAGTTCTCCAATTTCAATATTCATCCCTCCCGCGCCCTTCTCCATTTTCTCCGTCATGCGAACACGCTTCGATACACATGGACATTTCGACAGATCCGACCCCGCGTAACACCCGTCGTAAAACGAACTCATAAGCGGTGTTCAACGCGCGCAATGTGTCGGATAACCGCACGCGAGATTGCGGGATGAACGCCGCCGCGGGGACGCACGTTCGACACGCGTATGGCGCGACGCAGTGACGCGACAAACTAGCAGGGGACGGGGGCAAACGAGGGTGCGGCGGTACGAGGGACAATCAACGCTGCCCGCGCGGGTTGAACTGAACGTTTCGATCGCGTTTCACGCGCACCCGTAATCCGGCGCGTGTGCCGCTGCGCGCTTTCGAAATTGACGATAAAAGGGCGGCGCGGCTCGCGCACAGAATTGGAGCGCGAGGAAAATGTAGTCTGGTTCACGGCGACGAATGTGCGAAAAGACGACGGGGAGGAATCGCGGATATATGAGAAGAGTGTGTAATCGTCGTGGTGTCCGGCGAAGAATGAAAAAAATCCAAGTCTAAAAAAAATTAATTTTCCCTGACACTTACGGCCATAGATCCGATATACGGAGCATTACGCATCAGTCATTCCATCAAATGAACGGATTAACGAATATCCGTATAACGGGTACCTATGCCAATTGAGAAATAAGCATGAAAGTAATTTTATAATTGCGCGAGATCACGTTTCAACCGTCTAATGACTTTCCTTGACGCAAGAAAGAATTTTCAAATATACGCTCAATCATAGCACCCTTCACATAGGCACTAATACCGCTTTCATCGGTAATCGATATTCTTGCTATCGTTAAAAAAAAACGAATTCGTAGAAAAAGCTCGCACTTTCAACATTGATTAAATCTGAATATTTTGGAAAAAGTTCCACAAAATTCTCCGATCTTCCTGACTCGCATAATTCCCGGACAATTCCAAATTTTCCCGAATCCCTTGACCGCTGGACACCGTGACAATGTACACACACTCGCCGAGACGAGATGTCGCTTTCATTACGAAAGTTTAGCTTGGGGCTTTCATTTCGGGGGTAGGGCATTACGCCGCGGCAGCCTCTGCTTCTCGATTACGGAAGCGGAAGCGCGCGCGGGAGAAAAAAAAAGAAGGGAGTAACAGTTGCGAAACTAGTTGCGCGCGAAGAGAGGCTCCTCGCCCTCTTCGAAAGTCTCTCAACTCGGCGCCCGGCTCGGCCGGATGTGCGGCGCGCGGTACGCTCTCTCGAGGAGAGGATGGAGAGGGCAATATGTTGCCGAGAAACCTCCAATTTCCTCCGTGCACTTCTCCGGATCGCGCGGGAAATCCTCCGACCCTCTCTCCGGACGCGCGACCCTCGATGAAACTCGAGGGGTGGAGAGGAGTGGAAGCGTGTTAGCCCTCTTCCTCTTGGGAAGGAAGGACGTAAATCGCGTGGCCCGTGTGTAGTTTCTCGGGTCGACCTCGTGTAGGGTGAATCGGGTTGAGTTCTTCTCTTTGAATTCGGAACCTGTGTACGTATATAAAGGCGCAAATCGACTCACGCCGAGAAGCGTGAATACGAATAGTTTCTCGCCGGAGAACATTTTGACGGGTTCCGGTGTTCTCGAGTCTTCTCGGCGCGAGTCTGGAAGGGCCTCAAGAGGCGCGAAAGAACGTCGACCAAACCGTGCGGTGCATCGAATCCGGTCGAAGAGGATTAAACGAAGAGCGTTCGATCGGATGCGCTCTTCCCGTAATCCGACAGAGAGACGATTGCGACGTTCGACGACAACAAGACGGGTTGAAAGTCAGAAATCGAATTTCCACGGATCGTAGAACTCACCGCCGACAGAGTCAGACGAGATTTCCCGTCCCTTCCCGCAGCTGAATCGTCCCGATCGATATGCAAAACGAGACCCGAGCGAAGTCGACCAGATTCTCGATACGGAACCCGGCTGCGACGTCGAGTTCCGAGCGAAGGGGTTGAGAGCGTGGGAGGGGGAGCAGCGAGACGCGTTGGCTCGCTTTCGCGCAATCTCCCAAGATTGATATATCCGGCGCGAAGGGTCGACCGGGATAAGGGAAATAACTCGCCCCATCCCGCTCTCCCGGTATCCATCCTCCCTCGTAACGTCTTCTCTCTCGACTCTCGAGAGGTATTTTTAATAAAGGATGCGAGAGCGAGAGTCCAACGCCCCGTAGGTACTCTCCCTTCTTCATCGCCGAGCTGAGAGCGCCACGGGGGGAAAATCGTGAAAAAAATACCTAAACTCCATCCGAAACGAAAAACCTCGCGGATCCCTCGCCGTCGACTCCCCGTCTCGCTTCGTCCCCGTGTTCCTAATTGGCATTCGATCACCGGGCGTGCGCACCGAGAAATCACGCCGGCGCCGAAAGCCGATTGCAATTACCGGCACGAAGAGAGACCCTTTCTTCCCGCGGGTCCGTCGTGACTCGAAAGTAAACACGGGGAGTTCGGATTCTTCCTTCTCTCGTTCCAAAGCTTCACTTCGAGAGCCAATTTCCTTTTTCTTCCGGGCGTCGATGTCCGTCCCACGGGCGTTTCACAGCGTCGTCGGCCGGTCTTCTCTTTCCGGAGACGCGCCCCGCTCTGCTCGCGACCAACTTCGATGAGGAGATTCGACGCGCGTGCCCCTGGGAGAGCGCTACACTCGCGCGCCTACGTGCCCGGGGCGCGAACAATGCACAGGAGCATTCGTATGCGACGGAGAAGCCGCGCGCGTGCGTTCCCCGTCCGCCAGCCGCCGCGGGAAGACAATGTCGCCGGCACTTGTCGCTTTCGAGCACGATCTCTTCGCGCCGTCGTGGCGCGACGAGAGAAGTGGGGAGGTAGGCAATAAAAACTTCGCGGAGTGTGGTGACTTACGATTTACGGTCGACGAGCTCGGTCGTGGCGCTTGGTCGTCGCGTGTGTACGTACCTGCAACACGAACGAAGAAAAAGGTCTTATTATTGATCGCGTCGTACGTAGCGCGGAACGCTGAAATGAATCGACGATACAATGTACCGGCGAATCGAATAACGGGTGCCGGGGTTCCGCGGGCCGATGCAGCTGGAATGTCAGCGTCGGAGTCGCGTCGCCGGTGCCGCGAGCTGTCGTAACTCTCATTTGCCGGCGGGACGACTCTCTATTAACCCCTGACGCTCGACACCGGGGTCTAACGGCTCCCGCAAGTTAACCCGCATTTTTTCTTTGTATAAACTCTCGTGGGTATAGCGGGGAAGCGTCGACTTTCTAGGGTCGACCGAGCGTACGACGCGATACGTGTATCCATGTACTCCTCAGAATTTCCTTCCAGGCTAAGTTAATTGACGAGACTCTAATTGCGAATGCCGTCCTTACGACCGTCCATCGGATACAGCCAGATCCGAGGGAAAGGTAGTGATGCGAGCGACGGGAAACGCGCGTTCGTCGTTAAACGGCCGAGGAGGCGTAAATGAGCGCGGCCGGAAGTGGCGTATTTATCTGACGTGCTCGCCGCCTCGCTTCGCGCGCGTATAGGTACACGAGCCGCTAAATATAAGCGCCCCGTGGATCGGACCGCGGCCGCACGCATCTGTCGCAACACGTGTGTCCGGCCCGAGTGTCGACGGCGATGTTGACGTACGAGCCTTCCCCGGAGCTCGATAAGAATTTCGTATGTATAATATGTAGGTATAGTAATTTGCAATTCAATCAGTCCTTCGGGATAGATAATCCTGCAAGCTCAGGCGGAAAAATTCTATATGATATCTGTGTATGTGATTTTGGTTACCTATATTATGGATTATACAATTATTCAAAAATCTATATACAGTCCCTATATGGTTAATATAGAAATTATATGTAATCCATCTATGACCAAAACCACATATTTATCATATACAAATTATATACCGGGTCTTTGCGTATATTGCTGACATAGGAATCGTGCGAGTGCGAGTGAGAACGCGGATTAACACTGGCGAACCCATAAGAGTTTCTCTGTCGCACATTCTCCGTCCTTCTCGAACTTGTCCACTTGGAATGTGCGACGGAAAAACTCTTATCTGTTCACCAGTGTTAATCCGCGTTCTCACTCGCACGATTCCTATGTCAACATCTCACGTGAAGACCGGGTACAATTTTTCGTCCTACATATAGGATAATGCAAGGCTAGTATAATACAAGGATACGTTAATTGTGCGTTTTGCCAAGTTAGACAAGGCATTCCCTCGGCGTCTATCGGATATCGCGATACGTCCAGTGTACGCGCCTCTCGCCTTTATTTCCCTCCCGCGCGATTCATCGTCCTCGAACGAGCCTCGAATAAACCCAAGCGTGTGGGCGTCCCCGACACGCGCTCGCTTAACCCGTCCGCGGACAATCGCGGTCCCCCGTGACTTCACGCAACGAGAGGTTTCCGCCCTGCGGGGGAGAAGCCGTCGGATGGCACGCGAGGCACGGACACGCGATGTGCCGTTTCACACGGGACCGGATAATCGGCGCTGACGATCGAGAGAGTCCATCGTTTCAAACGTAGCTTTCACACGAATGCGTGTCACCGGTGATGACGACCGACGCCTCGAAGCAGGCCCGGGTAATTTATTCGGCCCGTGATTAACGCGGGTCTTCGTCCGTCATCTCCGCGATCCCCTCGGGGTCGCGTCCCAAACGACGATTCCTCGTCCGATCGGACGTGGAGAGCCGCGCATCGCTGGACGACGGGGTTTGCGCGCGCCTCTCCGCGCGCACAGCCGTTTGCCGTCTCGGTAATTGATTTACATTTCGCCTTTGATGTTTGCCTCGCGCGTATCGAGGCGGGGGCGTGACGCGGGTGGAGTGCGACGTAGCCCACACCGTGTGCGCCGGTGAAAGAGATCTCGTCGCCCCGACGATCCCGTTACCATGACGATACGCGACGCCCGTGCCCCGGGGGACGTCGATGCCGCATCTCCGACGACCGCGGAAGAAGTGACGGGAAGTTGGATTTTAACGCGTTTGAGGCAACGACCCCGTAAAGAAACTTTCACCGTGATAGCGCGCGTTCTATTCGCGCGATGCTTGGGTCTCGACGCGCGTATTGCGGGACCCGACTAAATCCCGATCGACGAGTTCCTCGAGACGCCTGTACTGAGCGAGGAGACCCTTCAAAGCACACGCGAAGGACGACCGTTCGGATCCGAGAGAGAGAGAGCGCGCAAGTACGATGATTAAGCAGGGATGATGAGGGCAGGGCAGGCGAGTTTAACCGGGCTGGTAAGCCGATGACTCGGGGAGTCATGACAACGCGCACGGCGGGGTCAACGAGTGTCAATTGGGGCCAACCGTGTCAAGCGACGGGAATAGGCTGTTGGGAAACAAACGTCGTTCCACGCCGTGCGTCGTCGTCGCTCGGCCGTGAACGTTTCTATACGGCCGGAATACGCGGTCCGAAGTATTACCACGAGCAGCGGCGACGGGTTTCGGAGAAATGGGAGAAAACGAGAGCGCATTTCGCCGGACTGGAGGGGGACCGCGCGCGCCGCGGAATCGAAAGCGACGAGGACAACCGCGAGTGTCTTGGGGATCGATTTGGTAATCGCGGATACGGTCGCGACGAGGAAACGGAGCGGATCGTCACGGTAGGTATATCGCGGTTCACGTCGCGTACGGATGGAAACGGTGGACGATGAGGAGGGAACACGAGCGGAGGGTGCGGTACGGGGCGCCACTTTTACCGGATTGAATGCGCGCGTATCACGGGGGGAGGGGAGAGGAAACGAGCGAAAATCGGTCGTCCACCGCGCGCGCCGGAGAGATTCGGATATTAATCGAAACCCGCAGAAGTAATTATCCCCGGTTATCTGCTTCCGACAGGTTCGCTTCGAGGGTCCTCCTCCACGGCTCGTTCGCGAGTATTCGTCGTCGAGTATATTGCTCTGCCCCTCCCGCACCCCCGTATTTGTACGTCGGCATTCGAGGGGCGTTCGGTTTGCAGCGCGCGAGCGCCTGCACTCGCGCAACCCGTCGTACACCGATGCCGCGACGAGTTCGGAGAAGCAGCGGTACAGGCGCGCGAGCGACACGATCCGAACACGCGGTCTACACGTTTGCCCCGCGTAGAGCGGAGGGGGAAATTGGGAGAGGATCGTCCCCCACCCTTCCACTTGACTCGAAGCTTCCGTCGAATCTATCAGGATCGAGATCGGCCGCGAGTTGCGGGCAGCGGAAAAGGCGGAACGGACGGCGTGATGCTCTCCCTCGGACGAGGGGTTGACGGCGCGAGATGTACGGATTCTCCCTCAGTCCCGTGAGAAGAGAACTCATCTCTCGCGATCGGTAGAGTGCAAGGGGAATGACCGCGAGCCCGGCGAAGCGAGAGGTCGTTGCGGCGTCGTCAATTATTATTCCTCTCGCGAAGACGAAAAGTCCGATCTTTTCGCGCCGTGGGCAGCGAGGCGAGGCGTTCGATTGATTCGATTTTCGGTCGGCGTCTTTTTCGAGCTTCGCTAAACGGGAGATGAGGATCGAGAATTGATCAGTCGTCGCGTTGTGCGTGCAAAGGACTCGATTGCCTTTTCAATTTACGGGCGTGCACGGGGTGATGTGTTTCATAATTCGGAGTGTGAATGATTGCATTTTCCACGGGTGAATATTCAAGACGGAAAAGTTCTGTATATTTTGTATACAGTCCGTATACATATGAATTTGGTCCTGTATGAATTTTATATGATTTCTGTATAAACCATGTGCATATGGATTGTATAAAAATTCGAACAATTTAAACAATTCATATACAGTACGTACATGGTTTACATGGAACTCATATTATGTACCCAGGCAGAGAAGTTCTACGTAATTTGTATATAACTCATATGTAGTTTTGGTGATGTATTAGATTATGTGATTTCTACATTAACCATATAAAGACTATATACAGATTTTTGTTAATGTTCGTATAACCCATATACAGTCCTCATATGGTTAATATAGAAATCATATGTGATCTACATATGACCAAAAAACCATATGTAAATTAAATAGAAAATATATAGAATTTTTTTCGCCCGGGTAATCATATGTAATCCATATAAGATCAAATCTATATATGGACTACGTCTGTATACAAACCATATAGAATTTTTCCGCATGGGATGTTATTATACACAATCACTGCACCTTGCGGTAGACAACCGCGCGACCCTCACCCCTCAATGATTTATACAGTCGTACCGCTTTATACGCGAGAAAACGAAATATACGCGAGCCGACGGAGGGAAATCTTGGTTCGCCGCGAAATAGCGAATCGCGATATCCAATGGCGTCGGTGGGAGTAGAAATGACGTGACGTATTGAATAGCAAAGCAAACTCCGTCCCAAGCGCCCTCCACCCCTTCCTCCCGCGCCGCACCGCCGCCCGGTCCCTCCTCGACGATTCCGAAGAGCCGTCTGCATCCCATGAATATTTTAGGGATAAACGGACCGAATGGCGCGCGCGATGCCCGCGGGAGAACGAGAGTAGCGGGAGAGAGGACCCTATCCTCCTAATGTTCCGCAATACTTCATCTCGCGACCCTCGGGAACCTCTCGCCCGCCGTCGGCTTCGCAATTCGGGAAATGTCTTCGACGCTACCCCTCGGGCGACGTCCCTTCGGATATATCCGCGTCCCTCCGTCCGCGGCAGTCAGCGGCGACCCGGGGAGGGATGACCTTACGGAAATCCGTGAAAGGTTCGCGAGGGGGCGAGAGAGCCAGGGTGGAAGGAGTCGGAGGGAAACGCGTGGCGAATTTTCGACGAGCATCTCGTTAATTCGGGATCTCAAAACTAAAATGATTTTTATTCGAACTCGACGATCGAGCCGATTTCCGATCCGACGGATGAAAGGTAGATCTTTAAACCGGGGCAAGTATAAAGAAATATATATATTTTTTTAATTATCAATTGGAAAAAAGTAACAGTATGGCAAAAGCGAGTCAAGGCGGCAAAGGAACACGCGTTCCTAGACCGGTAGCTCGGATATCTCGAGCCGAGCGATCGGCCGGGGAATGGGCATACCGTGAATCGACCCGTAGCCTCCGGCGCGCAATCCATCACGCCGCCCCTCCGCCCCCTATCACAGTCGTCAGCTCCAGACTAGACTTTTCTTATCTTCGGCGACGTCCTTTGGCGCCCTGAGCTCCGACCCTGTTCCCCCCGGAGGAGCAAAAATCCTTCGAACTCGACCGAACTCCTCCTCCGTCTTCGTTCCCCCTTCCCCGCGCGCCTCGATCCCGTTTGATAAATGCGTCAGTCACCTTGCTCCCTTCCAGGGCGCAGCTCTCGTGTCAAGTGTCACGGGTAGGAGTCACGAGAGTGCTCCGCGGACGGATACCGCGACTCGATCGGAGCGACCGCGTGTGTCATCGAGGGAAGGCTTTGGGATCCTGGAAATCTCAAATTTGTACTTCGAGTAATTGCGTTTCCATTGCGCGCGGTCGTTTTCCACGAGGAGACTAAAATCAGCTTTCATATGTCCTTCTCCTATTGGATGGACCACAGATGAAGTGAAAATATCTAAATTGAGAAAAAAAATTACTCGAGTCAATTAAACGTATTTTTGAATTGTCCTGAGAGCACATTTTTTTCGATTATAATGAATAGCGATTCGATGTAAATATCGAAATAATATATGTAATTTAATTGAATATTATTTGGATGAAAATCGGTATTCGTTCGAATCGAATAAATACGAGCCCTCAGGGTTGACCAAAAACACGTTTACTTCGATCAAGCAAATTTTTTTCACTTGTGTAGAAACTCATTTGGAAAATTGCTGGAAAATATACCCGCGCCTCGCCGCCGTAGGTACTCCGTGGAGTTCGCTCGAGCGATATCGCTCGGCAAATGCGACTCCCGTTCGAACCGCGCTTTTCCCCCGTCCCTCCCTTCCGCCCTCGATAGAGCGCATTCGCGTGGTCGATACGGGAGAGGCGAGAGAGAGAGAGCGTCGGGACGCCGACGGCGCTTCGGAATTTTTCGGGTCACGTTGATAGAGGCTTGGCAAGCGGCCACGATGCTGCGAAATAGCCGTCGCAGGAATACACCGGGACGAAATGCCTCCCCCCTCTCTCTCTCTCTCACCGGCGGCGTTTAACGTCGCGCGTACCTGCGCGCGTCGAGCGGAAATAACTCGAGAGGAAGAGGAGTGTTACCGCGGTGAGGGGGGCATCCGATCGCGCGCAGACATCGGCGTCGCGACGCTCGCAACTTCGACGCGCTGACCTCTCCCTTTCCTGGTGCGCGGACCACCGCTGCCGCCTCAAGATCGCCGCGCATGTACCGAAAAACAAGGAGAATTTCTTCCCCGAACTTTGTCGAGGACGCTTTCCTGTATCACTCCACGATATACATAATAATACTCGCTCCGGCTGCGCGACAAAGTGTGCGTACCAACTCGAGCATCCACCGAACGCTTCAGCGGTTCCCTACGCGAGTTTTAGGTTTGTTTACATTGTTGCAGTCGAAACGCGAGAGGCCGCAACGTGGTGTACGCGGCGGCCGGCTGCAGCGGGTTCTCTCGTCTTTCGTGAAACAACTCGCTCTTCTGACCAACGGTCCGTCGCTACGGGTGAAAGGTGCGACGCGATAATTGAAACGAAAAATTCTCTTCGAGAGGATACGAAGGAGGGTGATACGAAAGCGCGGAGGACGCGTCACGTCACCGCCGGCGAGACACCTTCCGCCGTTCTTTCGATGAGACGATAATAACGAACGGGGAGTCGAGTCGTTTCGCGCGGTGTCCGAAGAATTGCCACAGAACGTCCGCGCGACGCGGTTGGAAACCGACGGGAGAGCGAGTCTCTCGCGATTGAAACAAATACGTGGAGAAACAAGGAGAAATAAATACGAGGCGACGTCGAGAAGATGAAAGGAACGGTGATTAACGGCGTCTACGTTTCGTCGACGTTTCACTCGAGTGGAGGATATAACGAGGTCGGATCGATCGATCCGCGCGCATTGCATCCCGGGGGACCGTTCTCGCGATGTCGTATATCTCGCTGCTCGATCGGGAGTAGAGGTTCCAGGAAGCGCGTCGTCGTGGCTCGATCGCGCGCAGAGTGGGCGTGTAAACTATAGGATATATATATATCGTTGTGTTATTCGTAACGACGCCGGGGGTCGAGGTATCGCGCGACTAATTGATGACGCGCGGTAACGGCAATGACGATAATGACGGTGACGACGACGAACGACGCCGCGGATACCGCGCGGGCGTGCAGCATGTGTGGAGCAATAACGCGACCCGATAAGGAGCGTTATCGCAAACTAAACAGGCACCATCTGTAGACTTCGGTAACGGGTGGTACATTGAATACTTTCTACGTAACGCGGTACACTGATAGCATGTGCGCGGTGCAAATTTTTGCCAACAAAACCGACGACTCGACTGTCCCATCGAACCTGCACTGATAAAAAATAGAGCCTCGATGGCCACCTAAATCGATACGTATGCAGCTTGACATGTTGCAAAAAATGGATATCTCTCGAATCGATTCGATTACCGCTCTGCCTCGTGTAATTTTTCGCGCAGATTACAAAAGTCACGGTCATGGGTGATTTTATATATATGCGAGAGAAAATTATTTCCCCTCATGAAATCGATGATATCTCGGTCTTCCTTTGAAACTTCCCCGACAAATCAGTGATTTTTGGAACCAACGCGAAAAGGTACACAAGATGGGGTGGTCGAGCGATCGATTTGGAAGATTTCGATTTTTGGCAAAATCTTAAGCCGTTTTCGCAAAAATCGAAATCTCTGGAATTGAACTCTGGACCATCCTGTTCAATGTATTTTTTCGTGCTGATCCCGAAAACGCTTGATATTTTGAGCAAATCTCAAGGGAACACCGAGATATCACGTGATACATTTTACGAGAGAAAACAATTTTCTTAGGCATAAAATCGTCCATATCTAATATTTCCTTTGAGATATCGACCTGATAACCGTGCTTTTTGTAATCAGCGTGAAAAATATACATGAGTTGTCGAGAGCTCGATTTTCGCGAAAATTTCTACCCCTTCTCATTTCGACCAGATCTCCAACGTGCATCTCTCGAACCAATACAAATATACATCCCCCAGAGGCGCTGCAATTTTAGTTGCAACTCCACAAGCATCGTCGCGTCAAGTCCGCCGCGAAACGCGGTTATCGCGCGGACTATCAATTTTCATCAGGCCCGTTAATCGAAACGTGTGTTGAGCGACAGGAAACCCGTTACGCGCGCGTATCGGTAAGTGGAAACACGCACGTGCGTACACACGTATCGCCACACACGCGCGACCTATCCGCCCGGGAACAATAAACGGCGCCCGAAACGCGATCCGTCCCGAATGTTGCGACGGATATAGCGGGTAATTTGGTCGGTCGCGATAATCGATCGCGCGATCCCCGAAGCGTGCTCGTACCGCTACTTCCGAAATAGGTTTGAAGAAAAAAAAAGTGTATCGCTGTGTACATGCGTTGTACTTAATTAAATGTACAGTTATTTCAATAAATATTGAATATTGGAACAGCTGAGTGTCTAGTTACCTCAACTAAATCTTAATGACTCTAATTGCATATTTGTTGAGATAACTATACCTATAATTCGTTGATTCGCCCGAGAGGTTGTGCAGTTTTTACACTTTTCTTCTCAGTCTAAACAAAGAAACAAATTTAACAAATACAGTCGAATCTCACTATTCTCACTCTCATTTCAACCTACGAAAATCCCTCTCCCGCCCTCCCACTCCTGTTGCCGTCGTCACGCACGCGCCGATCGACGCGGGGGTCACCCGGAGTCGCGCGAACCGCGTTATATCCGTCATCGTACGTCTCGCCGCGCGGAGCACGCGTCTCTGGATAAGCAGCGCGCGCGGGCGCGTTGTGACTGGCGATTTATCGCTGAGAAAATTGCCGTACGGTCGGTAAATTCTTTCCCCCGAAGAAAAAGAGAGAAAGAGAGAGAGAAGCGAGAGCAGCGATGGAAATACAGAAGAGGGAAGGGCCGGGGAAAGAGTGGGAGGGAGGGGCGGCTGCGCGGTGATCGCGAGCGGAGAGGGAAAAAAGCGGACGGCGGAGGAAGAAGAGGGAGATAAAAAATACACGAAGGGTGACGCGCCGCCGCAGACTCATCGGCGAGCCCTTCGTTAACGGTAAATCAGTTGGGCGTTAAATTGGAAATTTCTACCGAGAAACGGTTCGCGGATTTTAACGCGAATTAACCTCCACCACCTCGGTTTTCCCAGTCGCCGTTTAATGGCCCGATAATTCGCGGTTCAGCGCCGCCGGTTCGCCGAGTAAGTATTATAAGAAAATAGGATACGGGATCGACGCGCCGCGGGCCGAAGAGGTCGACGACGGCTCGGCTCGGAGTGCCGATGCGCTTGGAAACGCGCGTGCCTCCCCGTAGGACGTGCCGCGGCTGACTGTGATAACGCTCTCGAGCGGCGGAGAAAGAATGCGAGAAGAGAGCCGAGGCAGCTTAAAGAGCGCTTAGACACGTACGGAATCGATTGGTCGGCTCTCTGCTCCGCTTCTATTCGCTTGGCTTCGGTTCTCTCCAGTTTCGCTCCGTCGTGCTCCGCGAACGCGATTCCTCCCCCCGGTAAGTTATAGCTCCGGGGGGGACCCCTGCGTTCGAAGCGAGGCCGGACCGAAGCCGCGGGTGTCTATGGGATTCCCATGAGCGGACAATGGCCGCGACGGGTGAAAAATCTCCGTCTCCCATTCCGGCCGGGTATACGCGAATCCGGAACGGGGGAAATTCGCGGGAAGGAAAAGTGAGATCTCGTTTTTTCCCCTCTGGTAGCGTTATTTGCAAATCGCGAAATAGCGACGATTGATCGATCGCGTTTGTGTTTATTATCCTTCCATTTTAACTACGCACCACATCGAGGCTAAACTTATTCGCCAGGAAAGAAAAAACTCGAGTCACAATTATCTCGCAAACTATGAGCTTCTGGCACATATTTATATTATACTTTCTTGAAGTTACGTTTCAATCGGCAATAAAGTCTTGTATCGATACGGGCCGAAAATTCATGGATAATGAGATATGTAATAGTGATTGAATCTTATTTCCTGGCGAGTAAGTTTTAACCTCACGTGGTACGTACGTATCGACACACGTATTGCACGAAAGTCAAGTAACGTGGTATATTCGTACGGTAGATTCGGTAGCAATTGAGTTACGCAAACACCGTACGCGAGGATTGAATAAAATACGCCGCTCTCCTCCCCCCTTCCTCCATCCAGCCGTAAGAGGGTTATCGACTCGCCCCCAGTGAGAAGTCAACATGCAAACGCTCGGTAATGGCTCGCGTGACTCTAATGATTACGAATTAGCCATAAATTGTGCGATCATGTAAAACAGCGGTTAATTTATTACGGCATGCGCGAGCGCCCCGCCCCCTTTTCGCGGAAAGGTCTAGCGCGACGGCGCGACGGGTAGGCGAGAGGGGTGGACCAGAAAGGGAGTCGAGAGGAACGCGCGAATCCGATGGAAATGGAGATCGCAGCCGCGAAAGTAGATCGACATTTAATTAGCGCCCGCAGCATTGACGCGCAACGAGAGTAGGGAGCCTCCCCCGCGCGCCGCTATTTTCCAACTCGCGCCCTTTTTCCACCGCGGCGCTGCGCTCCTTTCTCTCGGCGGAGAGCGGACGAATGTTTAATCTCGCAAAAAGTGTCGACGCGTCACGGAAACGACGCGTGTGCGCGCGCGAAAAATGACGGTGGTGCCTGCATACGGGGCTGGACGAGGAAGGGGAGCAAGAGATGGCGGAGGGAAAAAAAAAACGTGATAGTATTCTCCATTTTACGACTGCCGCCCGAAAGTGAATCGTGACGCGAAGGAAAGGTGAAAGGAGGAGGGACGGGATAAGGAGGACGAAATGGCGCTGCGCCGAAGATAGGGGAGTGTCGAAGCTCGCGAAGAGGAGTCGTATTAGCCCTCCTCGGAGGGCCGGAGAGCCGTGCCGCGGGGAGGGGGTAAGGAAGACGGACGCCGAGTTTCGCCGCTTGATGAATTAATTTCAAAGAGAACTTTGGGCTTGTTCCCGGGTGGGGGATTTGCTGATTTATATCCGCTTCCGCGCGCGACCCCCTGAAACCGGGTGAAATGTATGTATGGGGGGGAGGTGAGAGAGGGAAGCGCCCGCAGCTTTCTAGTCCCGTGTTCCTCCCCCCTCTCCTCACCGCGCATCCGCGGCTCGATTCGGCTGTCATCGATTCGAAAGGAAAAATGAAAGTCGAGTCGAAAATGTAATCGAGACGGGATGGAAGCGAGGGCTCTTCAAGAAGTTGACCCCTGTTTCCCATTTCAGGTCTCAACGGCCGGGGGACTACTACTCTCGGTAGCCCGTATCTGCATCGCCCCCTCCGCGCCATGAAAAATCCGATAAACGTGACGTACGTGCAGCGCGAAGCTAAACTACCGCCCCTTTGTTTCGTCGCGTCGGGTTAGGTCGGTTATCGGCGCGCGCTTCCTCGATGAAACAGCCCCAACACCGCCTTCTCCCACATGAGTTTTACGACGAAACACTTCGTCGCCCGGCTGACACGCGCATATTACTCGCATGCGTCCGCGCGCGAGGTGCAATTTTATAGGCGCTCGTATATACCGCGCGGAAACAATGGGAGACGGGCCCAAAGGGTGTTACGTATCTCGGCGTACATCTAAAGCGATATGCCTCTCTCGTGAGAATCTACGCGAAAATTGCACCCGGAAGCGCGGCGTGCTCGCCAGACGCGGCCGAGGAAACGCGCGGAAAATGAGTACTAAAAATATTTATAGCGCGGGCGAGTCGAATATTCTCTCTCGCGTGTACGTGGGAAGAACCCCGATCGACTTGGCCTACGCGTTCTTGAATTCTCATGTGCCGAAGTTTCATTTGAACGAAAATATTCCGAGTTTAAAAGACCACGGCGACTTTTCAATCAATTGATTACTTTACTTGCGATAGTCGCCCAATTCGCAAAAGTGTCTCCATAGATCTAACGATCAATAAACTCAACACATTGGCGACAATCTTTTAGTCGAAATTTTGCGTTCAAGACGCCCAATTCGCAAAAACTTCTCTGTAAGTCTAATAATCAATAAACTCAACATTGGCCGTGATCTAGTGGAATTTTTTCGTTCAAGTGAGCATTCGGAACTTCAGGCACATGAATTTTCGGTCACACTCGTCGACCCTGACGACAGGGTCTCCCCGATGTACGCACACACACACACACACACAATATTCCACCCTATTTTCCCTCGCACCGTTACGACAGTGTGCCGCGATGCACGAACGAACCCTGGTATAATGCGGCAGGTATATAATCCATGAATCGACATAAAGACTCCGAAGGAGGTGGGGAAGGAGGTTGCGTCAGCAGGACAGATGCCGAATGGCGAATGTTGATATACCGTGACCGACGTGACACAAAGAGAGTGCGAAGGGGGGTTGCCAGGAAGGAGCTTCGTTAAAGGAGAAGGGGGCGAGAGAGAAACCGAGAGGCCCGAGGGCAGGAAATGACCGACCGACGAGAGCAGAAGGACGGAAGGGCTCGAGAGACCAGGGCACGAAGGGTTGTTCAAACAGGCCTTTGTCAAGCGTGACGCGACGGAAAGAAAAAAAACCACGTTGACAACTCGCAATTATTTAGTGGTCGCCCGGCAGTCGAGGCTCGATATGGGGAAGCCGGAAAGGGAGGTGGGAGAGTTCGACGATACGCCCGCGAACGCTACGAAGCACCGGGGGATACGTCGAGCGGTAGGATTTCGATTTTTGCGCAAGTGTTGAGGGAGTGAAATGTTTGCAAAAATCGAAGTCTCTGGAATCGAGCTCTCGACCACCCTGTTTTATACATTTTCTTTTTCACGCTGATTACGAAAAGCACGGTTATTAGGTTGACATATCAAAAAGAAGATATAAGATCGGAGATTTTATGCACGAGAAAAATAATTTTTCCGCGAAAAATCATCGATACCCTTGTATTCCTTTGAGAGTCACTCAATACGTATGTCATTTTTGGAATCGGCGCAAAAAATACACAAGATAGGCTAGTCGAGTGATCGATTCCAGAGGTTTTGATTTTTCGCAAAAATTGATATCTCTGGAACGGACTGCTCGACCAGCCTATCCTATATATTTTTTCGTGCTGATTACAAAAATCGTGGCTATGGGGTCACGCGCGCATCTCGGTCCTCGCATCGGCCAGTCTCGCCTCAATTCCGCTCGGATGCAAAGGCGAAGGAGCTAAATGGACTTAATCGGTGGAAGAAGGACGAGAGGATGCCCGGACCTCTTCATTTTTTGCGCTTCCCTTCCATCTTTGCCTTCCGCTCCTCGTGCCCACTCTCGTGTTTCTCTTCGTTATACGACTCGAGCTCCCCCTCTTTCTTCTCCACCTTCAAGTCGGCCGACTCGGTAAGGTCTTGTACCCTCGATCCAATAAAAATTTTTACTCGCTCTCTCTTTCTTTCTCTCTTTCTCCGTCTCCGTTCACGGGTTTCTCTGGTCCGTTTCGTGCGAGGAGCAGCGCGGACGGCTGCAGGTGCGCGACGGGCGCAGTTCCCTCGTATCGCGGCTGGCTCGATGAACGCGCGTGCACCGCGCCGCTGCGTTATTTAGCGCGGCCGAGGAGGGGGAGGCGCCGCGCGGAGAGGCAAAATTAAACGAAAGGCGGCGAAGGGAATCGAGGCGAAACCGCGCCGGCCGGGGTTACGTGAGAATTAGCGGAGTCGAGTTGGCGCGGCGCACCCGTTAAGCGCGACCACCCGGATCGAGGGGAGTGGGAATCCCGCGACGGGCCCCGGATCGAGGGGGCAGATGGCACGAGGGCTGCCGAAAATTCCGGAATCGCGAAGGGCTCTTCTCCCATCGACACGGAGCATCGCTTGAACTTCTTCGGATCGCGCAGATTGGAATCGCCGAGACTCGAGAGCGACGGGGGCGGCGCGGGGAGTAGAACGCGACGGTCACGCCAAGTTTTTATGCCGACGCGCGGTAAATCGGAAGACGAGCGCCTCCCGCTCGTCGACGTCCTCCCGCGTGGTTTACAGGCCGAATGTGCACCTCAACGGTGTATCAACGACACACGGGGGTGGACGATAATAATCGAGCACGCGATCGTCGCGTGACGGTATTCGCGTTTAGTCGGAGGACGCGTGGAAGCGCGGCGCGGAATATTCTCGTTCCGACGCAAATTCATTTTCGCCACGCGATTTCGTTTCTACCGCGAGAACGCTTCGACGCATAGGTAGCCGAGCGTCGAAACGGTACGGCGATAATAACGAGGCGGGTACCGGTCGGTGCGATAAAAAAGCGCATCGACGACGTTGCGCTCGGCTGATGCAACAGCCAAGGCTGACAATAACGTTTAAACTCTTTTCGCTTACACGGAGGCTTATCTCTTTCACGTTCCGGCGATAAGCAACGACATATTTTTGTCATTAAGGACTCGCGTTCGTTGCGATTGGCTGTTTCTATAGAACAGGTCTTCAAGAAAACGTTTCAATTTTATGTACCTATCCGAAGTTCCGAACATTCGTTTGAACGAAAAATTTCGAATTTAAGAGATCATGGCCTGTCTTGAGTTTATTGATTACCAGATCAATAGAGAAATGTCTGCGAAACATGTGACTATTGGAAATAAAGTAATCAATAAACTCAACAGTGACCGAAATAAAATGAAAATGAGGTTTGGCCGACATTTTTTCATTCAAATGAACACGTTTGAAAATTCGAGCACGTTCAATTTCAGCTTCGTTGGTTATTTCCCGCTCACATAAGCGAATTCCATGGCGTGAATTCTCTTCGATCGATCGATCGAGAAAGAGAGCTTGGAATTTTTACGGTGTGAGAGTAGAGAATGAAATGCCGACAGGTATTCGCGACGCGATGGTATAGCGCACGTGTGCGGTTACAAAGAAGCTTTCGCCCACCCAATTCGTCACAATCGATGCGCGAGAGAAATCGGCGCGGTGCCGAAACACGCGTACCTGGATAATAGTAGGGATGGCCGGCGTGCGAAGGGTGTATCAAGGGATGCGGCGCCCGAAAGTCCATTTTCTCCGTTCGGCTGTACTCCGAGACGCGGTGGCGGCGCGACGCGCTTTCGCTTCACAAAACTACGAAACGCGCGTAGCCGTGGCCGCCGTCGCGAAGCGCATCGCTTCTCGTTCGCGGTGGCTCGTCGATATTCACTGGAAACTCGCGAGCCCGATGCACCGTGAACGTGGACGGGCGGTAAACGATATCCGGGGATTCGAAATTGTACGTTGATAGCGGGAACGATGCGTCGCCCCTCAACGCGTTTGTCGTTGGAACCCGCGAGCGAATCGTAGCAGTCACCACAGTCGCGTCGGTCGAAAAACTGCGAGCGAGAAGTGCAATTCAATCGGAGTAAACACCACTTTTGGATCGGTTACGAAGGAAAGACCGCGAGCGACGAACAAGGGCTTAGTTTATCCGCACTCGATCAGCGCGTACAAAACACGATCAACTTCCCTTCGTTCGACACTGACGCGTAGCGCGCACCTCGACGAAGCGGTTCGATCGGACGCCTTCTACTCGCTTCGCACGTCGCACCGATCGGTAGCGTTCGCACGGGGAGCCACTCGGAGACAGCAGAGAACGCGGGCACGACGAACACTAGGAGCTCGCGTGCGTCGTCCGTACGTGGAGCGCTCGCGATGCGTTGGTCGAGGCGAGCGGGGAGGTGTCGTTCGGCTGGACGAGCACGGCCGGGTATTATAGTCCGCACACTAATCACCAGTTAATTGGCTCGGAGCGGCGCGGCAGGTCGCGCCATTACGGCTAATTGACGGAATGCTTCGGCACTGCTGGAGGACGGCGGGGCGCGATATATTTTCACGCTGCCGGGAGGGAGAGAGGGACGACGAACGACGCGAGGGCGTACGAAGCGCTTTAAAGCACCGTGCGCGTATAATTTGACGATTGGCGCGTGCGCGCGAGTGCGCGTGCGATCGGCCGACTCGACGTCATGACATTGATGGCGAGCGCGAGCGCGACGATGCGACACGACTGACGACTCGCGTCGAACTGAAGGGAAGCGCCCGATCGACGCGCCGCTTATTGTCGCCGCCGCCACCGCCACCGCTGCCATTGCCGCCAGTACGGCCAGCGCCGCTACCGTTGCCGTTACACTGTTCGCGGCGTCTCTCTTACCGCCAGGAACGTATCGGCCCGAGGTGTACCAGAGGGAGAGTTCGGGTGGACAGGAGAGGGTGATGAAGAAACTGCTCGTCGAAGCTTTCCCTCACTCTTTCTCTCTTGTCGGATTTTCGTGAATACGCGTCACGAATCTGTATCAATTTCGTTTTTTTTAAATAAAGAGCTCTTTGTAAAAATTTAAGTAAGATACTTTTGAGAATTTCGATTCCTAGACCCTGCAAAATTGATGAGAGCATTTGAAAAAATCGACATTGCAGCCGCGCTATACGCAACAATCTAAATCGCGTAAGAATTTCGCCCAACGTTAAAGCTATAGCGAAGTACGGTACTGCGGCGCCCCTACCCTTCCTCGGTCTCATATTCACCGTATCGTCCTTGCGCGCAATCCCCGTCAGTTTCTACTCGTTCCGCGCTTCTCTCACTCTCGCGCTTGCATAATCACTGGTTAAGCTGCAGCGAGAGAGAGAAAGAGAGAAAAGAGGTAAACCGCTTGTCTCACTCTCGCCGAGAACCATCTGGCGTTCAAGCGGCACGCGCGCTTCATCATCGCGCCAACCCCCTCTCCGCCCTGCGATCTGAGCTCCCACCCGCACCGACGACCCCCTCCACGGGTTCCCTACGTAACCCGACCGCGGGAACGGGAACGGAACCTCGCAAACGCGGAGCCCGGCGGAACGAAAAGCCGCGGAGCGGAAACACCGGCGGGGTGGGTAGATGGATTACAAAGTTTATTGGAATCTGAATAATTTTGCGTGTCGTCGTAATCGCAGAGATTCTCAACGAAAGGTATCGCATGATTAAACACCGCGCAATTTTCGTTGAATTTTCCAAAACGCGATGTACATACATACGTAGATACGTATTCGTACAACCACAGTAAAAAAAAAGTGGTGTTAATTTTTAACGCCATTTCACCGGTTTGGACCTATATATACCACATCTGTGGTGTCATTCAGTCTTATGCCATTATTATCCAATTAACACCAAAAGTGGTCTATACAGGTCCACACCGCCGAATTGTTTGCAGTGAAGGATATCCGAAAAGCGCTTACCTCGCGTAGCAGGTGTTCGCATATTTTCACAAATATTGAATCCCGATGTTCTAAAAAAAACTCGATACCGCGACGATCGACTTCCCTCGTAAAAATCCGACGGAAACGCGTATCGGGTGGGATTTCAAGGGGAGAAACGGATCCCCCGCATCATCGCGGAAGATATGTATGTGTGTGTACGCGGAGAACGAGCGGGCCGGCGTGGACTTCGCCGAAGGTGTGAGTGTGTACGTTCCGTAAGCGCGCACACCACCGCCGCGTTGCAAAGGGAGGTTTTCCGAAGCAGGGGTTGGAACGCCGAGAGAGCGAACAGTGAGCAGTTGGGTTCACGAACCAGAGAGCCCAACAGGCGGCTGTCTGTCGGGCAAAATCAATGCGTGTGGCGGCGACAGGGAACTTTCCCCCTCGTCCTCTGCATGCGCTCCCCCCGCGAACCACTCTCTCTCTCTCTCTCTCTCTCTCTCTCTTCACTTCGACCAACCCCTACGGCGGTACTGCGAACAACCGCGCGCGCGTTCCTACCCCGTACCATGCCCCCAGGGGCTAATAAGCTGTATTATTTTTATCACAGCCAAGCGAGGGAGACCGCCGTGTCGCGCTAAGGGGGATTCACTCGGGACGCGAGCGTTTCCTCGTGACTCTTGACTGTACGGCGTTAACTTTTGCCCCGATTGCCCGTCCCGGGCGGTTATCGGCGCGAATTAATTACCGCCGATCGCCGCGTATCGCGGGGGACGATCGACTTAAGAATTCAGCGTTCGTTTCTCGCTCGTCAATCGATTACCTCATTTCGCATAAAATATCGCTCCAACTCGATGAAATATTTTCTCCAAAGAAATCGGTATGGATAAAAATAATTCGGAAAACAATACCGATCGAAATTCGTGCAGCACCCGTTCTCCGACATCGATCGTCGTTATATTACGGGAGAGGAAAAAATGCGCACGACTCGCCGAGTATCGGGCGTCGACGACTCGACGTCCGGAGTGCACGCGCTCTCCGCGTAGGGCTTCGCGGAGGAGCCAAGAGGGTGGCTGATGACGTTGATATCGATTCCTAAGGGAGGAACCCACCGAGCCACCCTCGCTCGGATGTAAGAGGGCAAAGAGGGTTGACGAGGCAAAAGGAGGAAAGGCGGGGAGGTGCGAAAGGCGATGAGCCGGCGGATCGCGTTGACGAGAGCGCGAAGGCACTTCGATTAGAATTCGGGTTTCGCGTGGATCGACGAGCGGGCGAAACGTGCGCGCAACGCGATCTGCTCGAATTTCTCGATTTCGAGGCAGTGCGGCGGAGCGATTCGTCTCCGTGCCATATTTTTTGTCAGCCCTGCGGAAACAACGTCGGAGGATTTTCCGCGGAGTCTCCCCCTCGGCTTCCCCCGCCGTAACTTCGTCGCTCTCGAGCGAGAGAGCGGTTGTAATCCTCCGGGGCCGCGCGGGGCTCCACGGAACCGCGAGACTTCGCAGGGGAAATGTTCCGTTTCCATTGCACGAGTTTGGCATATTAAACGGCGAGTTTACGTGGAGGTGTAGACCGCGGGTGGTACAGCGGGAGCAACGGTGACGGGGTAGCACGTTTGCAACTTCGGTGTCCCCTGAGATAAAGGAGGGAGAGAGACGAGGAGGAAGATAAATATAGCGAAAACCCCTGTGTAGAGTGCAATAAGACATTCTGCTTTTCCCCCGATCCTCTCGAAGAGGGTTCTGTGTACTCGCGGCGAATACCGACCATGGCAGTTAGAGGGATTCGATGAAATTTCTCGAGATACGAGATCCGCCATAGGTACTGTAAACTTCTGTAGTAGAAACTCCTATTTTACCGACTTCCCTGTAACACGTATCTACGGATCGTGTTGAACTACGCAAAATTACATCCGAGCTGTACAGTACGTTCGGCGTAATGTTGAACTTCTAACTCTGTGTGCCTTCCATACATTACAACCAAATGGAAGATTTCTAATTATTTGTAATTCTTTGCGTCCAAAAGAATACGGAGTAAGCATTTCGCTTCGTCCGTATGATAAAGACTCCTCGTTATCCCCCGTCCTTTGGAAAAGTTACAAGGTAGGGTGGATGAATGGCGCAGGTGCAAACTTCTTTGTATAAGTTTAATAACTAATGTTCTTACTCGAGAGAGCCGAGGAGCTAGAGAAGAGGAGGACAATTTAATCGAAAGTAAACGATTGAACCGCCCTGAATAAATCTCAACCTTTTGACTAGTGGTATTCTTTTGACTTGCAGGCTGCTGTAAGAGCGAGCAGCCCAATTGCGTTATACCAAATCTGGCAGTAAAAAGCATAATATACGTATTGCATTATTATTACGGCTACGAAAATTTGAGAACCAAATGAAGACGTGTAGAAAAAGAATGCGAGGGAGTTTTCTTAGACTCGGCACTCTCAACCTACCGAACCCAAGGGGCCCTAAGAGGCAATGCGCGGCTGTATCGCGTAGATAGCGCTGAAATACAGCGAGATAACCCTGGGTCTGGCAAATATTAGAGCGGCGAAGATTTTCTCCCGTTTAACGTGCCGCCGAGTGTGTATAACTTGCCGTCCCCACCCTCTCCCTCCCTCCCGCCCTCCTCCCAGATTCCTGCTTCTCCCTTCCCATGTCCGCCCTCGTCATTCTCACGCCACCTCGCAGGAAGAAGGTTTTAATTTAAAAAGTACGGTGTCTGATATGCAAGAGATAAAATTTGGGGGAGTTAATTTTGACCAGGTTACGGGAGAGAGAGAGAGAGAGGAGAGAAACGAAACAAAGCAGAGCTCCCTCAAAGAATTTGGATTGTCTCTTCATTAAAAAAAATTCGAAAAATCCCAGGGTGTAGCGGTATACGAAAATCCGCGGAGATTTTTCTTAATATTTCACGTCAAAGCTTACATTTTCCACATAATTAGCTCTTCGCGGAGGATGTTAATCATGTTGAACAAATCCGGGAAGAACTTGAGGAAAAAGGAGTCAATTTCGGTACTAAGACAAAATGGGTTGTTCGTCATTAATCGTTGTCCGATTTAGGTTTCCTGTCTTGAAGTTAACACTTGTGCACAACAGGTCTTGGAATGAAACCCAAGAGCAGTAGCACCGTTTGAATACGTACTTATGTTCGTCATTTATTTCGAGATTTTGAAACACGGCAACGACGAGCTTACACAGCAGCGTGATCACATACGTTGCACGCTCACGATCGCTCGAAGAGTCGACGAAATCGGAGGAACGTCATCCTCGCACGCGGCGCGCAATAAATACAAATCCGTTTCACGTAGTCACTTACCTTGATCCTTCTCCGGTGCTTTTCCCGGTGCCTTCTTCTCCGGCGCTTTCGGCGAGCAGTTCTTCCTCGCAGGTCGGACCGTCAATGCCGGCGGTACCTGAAAAGAGCGCGCGAGAACCGACGTCAACGCCGATCACGAAAGTCGTCAACTTCTCGAACGAAAATACCGCGATCACGACGGTAAAAGGACTCACCACCTTCTCAGACCTCTCGCCCGATGGCAATCTGGCGATGGCCGCCTCGGGACTGTCCTCCGGCGGAGGAGGCTGCACTATCCAATTGTACTCTCGCTTCTCCACCGGCAAGCCCCACCTCTCGTATTCCAAACTCTGCGTTCGCAAGGTCTCGTAGCAATCCAAACAGACCACCGCGAAGTCGCCGTTTTCGAGGAGCAAGCTCTTCTCCGGCTGCCGATGATACCTCAGGAAGGGGAAGTCCTTCACTGGCAAAGCTCTGACCCTTTTCCTGTACGTGGTGATGCCGCACACGTAGCAACAGTAATCGTGCGTGTTGTACTGCCTCTCGGCCGCATTGACTTGCTGGCCGCTCGGGAGACTCTCGTAACGCCGCCACTGCGAGAGCAGGGAGTGGTAACAAAAGGTACAGACCAGAGCGGAACCGTCCTCGCGTAGCTGCTCGGCATTTGCCGGAGACTGATGACGGAGGAGTTCCGGAAAGAAGGGCGCGTTGCGACCCTGGGGTCGACCGTAAAGGACTCTCGCCAGGGTGAGATCGCTGTGCAATCCGCACAGGAAGCAGTAGATCGAACTGCTGGACGTGCCGGGATTGCTGCCGAACGTTCGTTCCGAACTGGAACTGGGCGGAGTGGTGATCGATCGACTCGCATCCCCGTTTGGATGTGGACTAGGAATATCGTATCTGTAACGATCGACGGAGGAGAAACGTTCGGCGAGATGATAAATCGTGACGAGGTCCCGAGAAAGTTCGCGCTTGAAGACACGACAGAGGCGCGTGTGTGTACCGAAAATTCGGCGCGGAAGAAACTCACCTCCGACGTTCCAATGGAACTCGGTCGGCATCCATATTTTCCCACTGCTGTGCCAAGTGATTGACGCAGTGGCTGCACGCCAACACTCTTCCGTGACTGTCCATACAGGCATTTTCCGAAGTGCGAGCCATTCCCCTCAAACAAGGAAAGTGCATGGCGTGCGAATTCATTCCCTCGGGACTCGTCGATAACCTGATCAACGGAACGATACATGTAAATCTTGTCACTCTTATACCTCGACAAGCAAGTTGCGCTACGGTGAAACCCGCGAAATGTATACAACTCGCAAGAGTAAGACGATACGCGTGTAGGCTTCGAAGCCGTTACACCGATGATATCGCGATCAATGGAAACTCTGTCTCATGAGTCGGATAAGAATGTTAACGTGCGCTGAAACTCACCACTCCATGTGCGTGCGGGGATACAATCTTTCGCATATATAGCACTTGTAATTCTGTCCCAGTGCAACTGTTCCGTTTTCCGCGGGACCGTTGCTGGGAGAGTTTCGCTGATTGGACGTGGGACCCTTCACGTTGGAACTGCGCTGCTTATTTGTAACAGCGGTAGACTTGTTCAAGTCGTACGGCTTGAAGCGAATGTCACTTCCCGCCGAATTAGCGGGAGATTTCGCTACGGCAGGTCGCGGCGATGGACCTGTACACGAAAGCAAATCGTTGATCCGGCGATCGTTTGCATCAAAAACGAATGCCATTGATGTATTTACCTTGCTGACGAAAGTCGACTGTCTGCGCGGTGACTTGATTCTCAAGGGTTGTTTCGCCGCCGAAGACTTGTTGTTTCTGTGGTATGGCTTTGTAACAAATGGAGCAGACTTGCACCATTCCCTGAGGGCTAATGGGACTAGCTCCGGGTGGAGGTCTCAGGGAACAAATGAAGGGGAAATACGCTTCCTTTTCGGGATTCGGACAACAGTATAATAGCCTAATACTGGATGACGGGTACTCCAGGGCGCAGGTGTAGCAGATAAACGTGGTTGTATCCATTGCAGGTGCTTGTCGCTTGCGCAGCGTGTAATTTCGATCACCGTGCGGTATACCTTGACGCGTATAAGCCTTCCATTGCAGAAGAAGGTGATTTTGACACGCCGAGCAAGCCTGGGAAGAAAACTGATGTTCACCGTCGCGATACAATTGCTTCTTTTAAATTCAAATAATCGCTGCCGTATGTGTGACAGTTATTTCGAGAGGTGACGCGTGAAAATACTGTTTCTTTTTGCGATCGAATGCCTACCTGTACTCGGCCTGCGCTATCCATCGGTCGACTTCTGCTAGGTCGCGGATGCAACATGAGGGAGGGAAAGAAAGGCGGGGGACTGGAAGAAGGATGCGGTAGGGTTGGCAGTGGTTTCGCCGCGATATGACTGAGCGAACCCCTTTTAAACTCGTCTCCGCAGACGTAGCAGACTTCGGTAACGGAATTCTTGTCCGGCATCGACAGATCCAATATATTATCGGTACCTCCGCTGGACGTTGAACCCCCGCTATAGATGGCTAAAATGGAAAAATAACGTAGAACGTTCAAAGCGATCGATCGACGAATAAAATTACAGCTCTCTCGCCGTGTTAATTATTTTTAGCGAGCAGCAGTGGCTGTGGGATCAACTGAAAACTCGTCGCGTGTGCAATAATACCGCGGCGATCTGCTCTGCAATACCTGAATGGTTGTTGATCTTTGCTCGCAATCGGTATCAAACGACAAAGGTTAAGGTCAACGTAAACGACACACAGAGAGATCCACTTGCTCTCGAACCGAGATAACCGGTTAAAACTGAAAAGCATTCGTCCATTTTTATCAGATATCTCTTCGTGATGTCACGCTGAACTCATTTCGATTACCGCTGCTTACTCGAATACCGATACAACTGCGATGTAATCGCGCGAAGTGATCTTTATTGCAAAATCTAACGTCAGTAGCGTGATGGCTTCATCTTGTGTAAACAGTGATCATTTAGACTAAGTATCGGAGAAATTGTGTACTGGGCGCATGTTGGTCAAATGGGCGACCCATAGAAGTATGCGTACAAATCGGGAGACCGAATGTACAGTCGAACGTCAATTCTTGGAGGCGGATTCTTACAAATAACACTGTCGACTTATAGGCACACTCTCTGTGTGACGGCTCGATTCAATTCATTACAATGAACAAACCACTCTTTGTATCTCGTCTTATCCTGACAGTACGACTAAAACCGCGACGGTTGACCCAAGATAAAGATCCAATTAAACTTAAAGAGTCAACTTAATAATTAGGAAGATTGTGATGTATTTCCTACTGACTGTCGTTTCTTCGCAATTTCCTTTTTATTTGGAGATAGAGGTCAATCGGTCATTGACGACATTAATAGATGCTTTCATGACACATGCATCGGCATGGGCTAATAATAGTATATTCGTAAAAGGAATTCTTCAAACTTGATTCGCATCTCATGGGAGAAAAAACAAAGAAAAAACGAACGTCTCGAGATTTCACGAATCGGGTATACCGTCGATCGAAATCGAACTCAAATAGATGCGTATTCAGTCCTTTAATCTTCACTCGGTTAAAAAAATAGGACTGCTCCATAACGAGGGAATTGATTATAGTTGCGGTAGTTCAAAAAAAAAACTAGTCATATTACTGTAGTTATTGATTATTTGGGACATCTAAAATATTCTTTGGTCTACGCGATTGGTGACCTATCGAACGCGCACAAGAAATCACTCGTGTGCAGTGTAAGGAAGCCGTTCACACGGGGCGCCAGTACCAAGTCGTATTTATTACTCTCTGGCATAAACATAGCTCTTACGACGTCACAACGGCTCGCTACATGAACAGCTGGAGAGCGTTCAATCGCTCGACAATTATTAGCAATTTTATTTTAGGATTCAACGTATTTCCTATATTACATCGACGAGAGAGGGACAGTACGCGCTTACCGCATAATATTGATTTAAAACATAATAGTGTACTCCCCTCAGTGTCACGTGGTTAAGCTATGATTACTTTTTCTCCCGTTTGAAAAGATCTGGTAGAAGACCTTGATTATACCAGGTAATAAAGATCAGCAGAAGCCAGAAAGTATCGGCAGCATAAACAAACTAAAATGCTAGTCACCGTAATGAAAAGGAGCGCTGCTGACTTTCGAATGTGGCGTCACGAAGCCTGCGCGATGCGATAGATTTTTCTCCGTAACAACAATCTCTTTGTACTTACCTTGGGGCTGAGGTGCTAAGGATGGTTGCGGGGCGGGCGAGCTTCGCGGCGCGTGTCTCAAATCCAACGCCGCTTCGTTGGAAATTCTCGACTCCTCGATCGGCTGTCGAGGACTCTGCAGTCTTTGATGAGGCGATTGTAATCTGCGGTGCGGTGATTCCATGGTGAGTCTTGCTTGCTCTATGTGTCTGGCTGACTCGGTCGTGTTCGAATGCGGTCTCGGCAATTCGATCGAATTCGACGGCGGCCTCGTCTGCTCGATTCTCGGCGAGGGCGAGTTCGGCGTCAATCTCGGGGAGATGATGCCGACGGGGCGATTCTCCGGTCTAAGCTGCGAGGGCTGGTCGTTGGTCAGGCCCAGAACTTGGGCAGCGTACTCGCCCTGCAGCGCCATCTCCGCCCCCGTGAAGGGGCCGCCGTCGCATCGTTTCAGCCAGTAAATCCGTTGGCTGTGGGGTTTACCCTCGAGTTCGTAACGATTCCATTGCTCCAAGAGCAGTGTATAGCAAAGACTGCATACTTTGGTAGCTCCGCTTCTGATCCCCTCGCCGCGATACCCGACAGGAGGCTCGTGCGACTCCAAGAACGGAAAATACGGTTCGTTGGGCGCCGCGCCGGGACTGGGTTTCGCTCGTAGCCAATATTGTTCGCCGTGGGCCGGAGTACCGCAGACGAAACATATCCGTGACCCTCCGCCGTCGTCCGTGCTCAATGATAAAGTCGGTTGTGTGTTCACGAGCGATTGCCCCTCTAGTCCCGGCTCGTTCTTCACGTAAAACTTACTTTCCATCGTGTCACGAAACCATCGGGTCGTTTCGACGCTCTTCTTTAGATCTCTGTGATTTGTCCGCGAGCGTCACAAGATCGGTAAGCGTAGAAGCGAATATAGATACCGAGTCTCGCAGTTATCTGAAAGAGAAGGAAAGCGATTGTCGGTAAAAAAATAGGATCCCGCGAGAAGAAGAGTGGAGTGGAAGGCAAAATTGATGAAGATGAATGGAATATTGATCCTATTTCCATTAGCACTGGACAGACATACAATTACAGCCAGGCTCTAAAATTATCTCTGTTATTACTCTCTAATAACTTGCACCGATGGCTGATATTTTTGGAGTGCTTTAGATACTGTGAGATGTAATTTCGGTACTAGTAAACGCAGTACGCAATTTCAAAGCATTTAGATACTCTCATCTTATGCAAATGAGAGTATTTGGGTGCAGCTGCAACCTCATTTCTCGAGCAGCGGCCAGAAAACGTGCAATGTTTGAACTTGTCAAAATAAAAAAGTACCTGCACTTTCTCTGGATACAGGTAACCGTACAAATATTATTGCCCGCACGAATCATCTCGATTGAGAAATCTGAGGGTAGGATGAGTTCTGTGCGTTCGACCCGACTTATAGAATAACTGTATAAAATAACTACACGCGGTTCGCAAGAAGCGCACAGTGACGTCGATGTACAGCTTACAAAAACCTTTAGTAAATGACATTTTTACGACAAATTCCAAGTTGCATCGTCGACTATCAAGGCTGCTTCTATTTGAAAAGCGTGCAATTGCGAAATTAAACGAGTGCCCGATAACCCCCTGCTTTAATCATTATTTTTACCAATACCGTCCAGAAAACACGTTTTCGGTATATCGGCAATTTCACCGAACGAAAAGGGAAGCAACGAAAGTGCGTTTCAACGAGAAATCCAGTTGTATTTATGTAAGAATTTCGGAGCAGTTTGCGTTTCAACAACCGCGATTTCAATGTCGGGTGCTTCCGTGAATACCCTCGGAAAAATACTAATTAGCGGGTCACGAATCTTTTTAAAGACGCGCAAAAATGCTGCGGTCGTGCATCCGCGAGAATAGAGAGTATATTTGAAGGAAGAATCAATTGCGCTCGAAAGTACAGCAAGACCGAGCACAATGGTGGGACATTTTGCAACGGCCGTCCGCGAAACGCATTTTCGGTCGTTCGCAGTCGGCTTGCAGAAACGCGCAGGGGTTAAAGTAGCATACGAGGAGATCGGGGTTATCTTCGCGCTGAGGACAAAGGGGTGAACGTGAAAACTAGAACCGAACAGATTGCAACCACGGTATCCGCACGCTGCGACAGTGGCTTCCGAAATACGCGCCCGCGATGCACGGCTCGCACATTTCCCATTTTGTCGGAACACTCACGTTTTTACAGTTCAGGCGAAGTGGCCGGAACATCGCTAATTCGTCGCGACAGATCGAGCGGCCAAAGTATACCGTTCAGGGAAAGCACAACTCTCTTATCTCGAATTCTAGTCTCTGCCATACGTGCTCGAGCACCACACGGAGCCGCGGGGTGTCACCTTCAGCACGCCTTTACACACCGTCACTCTCATATTTACACGTGAAGCGCACCATTCAAATTAGCTCGAACGCGTATTACATCGCCACGTACGCGAAATCAATGGGATAAGGTTTTGCGCGACTACGAAAAATACATTTTACGTGGATTCAGCGCCGCGACTTTGGCTCATTCCACCGCCATATTGAAAAATTACAATCCGCTTCCCATGATGCCACGCAGTTCCATCATATGACAGTGCGGCGCCGCTGTCCAATCAGAACGAGCGACGCATGCGCGCGCACCACCATCCGCGAAGTCTCCGGCCGTTCGCGCAATATTTCAAGTAACGACATTTTGCAAATCGTTTATCGCGATGACGAAAATAAATGCTCGGATTTATCGTAGACGAAAATACTGAAAAAAGTTCTACTTTGGAGGGATCTCGAACGGATTGACTTTTTTTTCATAGACGTTCGAAACGTGTTCAAGGAATCATGGGCCAGAAGATAGCTGTTGCAATAATTGTATAAGAAGTTAATTTGATATTTCTTGATAAAATATAAATCGCACATGGAGAAAAACGAATGGAAAAAAGAATGATACATTATTTTGCCCGACCTATGTCTCATTAAAGCTTGCGTAAAGAAAACTATAGGGGCTACTAATCTTCACAAATTGTTATTTATTCGAGTATACCGCTTGGGATAGTTTATCCGAAGGATTACTTACTTATAACGAATACAAAAATAGAGTAGAATGAAATGACGCATCGAGTTAATGTTGCACAATATTTAATGATCATGTTGGGACATGGATGCGTTATGTATTATGTCGCTGAGGGTGTTTCCATTTTATACATGCCACTGTTCAGAAGTGGGACCCTGATGTAATACTAAAAAATAGTTGGAAATACTTAAAAAATACTCTTTGCAATTAACGATTTCTGCAGGGATTACTAACGCCGATCTCCCCGTTTCGCTATTCTATCGAGCTAGAATCGTTTCGCCGTGTATATCGTACGAATTTTTCGAAAGATTTCATTATGTTTTTATACAGAGGCATAATCACAAGAAGTGTTATCATATAATATATTACCATCATTGTTATTATTCGTAGTGTAATAATTATCATTATCGATAAACACGCAGTAGTAGTACAAAGATATTCCTTGGATTTTTGCAGACTTCAGTCCACAGCCTTCAAAGGAGTACTTTACACGAAGCGGTGGATTTTAGGAGGGGAGAAGGCATACAATTAAATTGTCAATAATACACCCTGAAGCAACGACGAGACCGTGTCGGAACGCAAATCACATCATCGATTATACTTAAGTTCTCCAACAATAACAGCGGACCGTTCTCTTCGCTTTGCATTGAAACGTTTTGCTAATTCGAAAACTAACTTACACTCGTATGTACCACTGCACTTACATGCAATTGAAAGCTCCAACTGTCTCTTCCTCAGGTTCGAATAAGCAGCATGGAATTCGCGCTATCAACGTGACTTGAAATAAAACAAAAAAAGGAAAGTTAAAATTATATTTTTGCAAAACCAAATAAACGATTTTTGAAACTATGCTCATCATTTTCCAGTCGCTCAGTGGTTTGGTTCGAAATTGAATTGCATGTAAATACAACACTCGCTCGATTATGTAATACGTCTTATAAATAATTAGTAACTAAATGTACATTGCATTGATGTATGACTATAATAATTGCCACGTTTCTCACTCTTTCTTTTCTCATGCTCTCCCTCCCTCTCTCTCTCTCTCTCTCTCTCTCTCTTTCTCTAGTGCTTTTTCTTGTTACACAGACACACACGAGTACAGAATGCTCAATCGGATGTTCGATGAAAACATTTCTATAGCGTGTATAGCATCTAGCGGTGGTAATTATAATCGGTAACGGTAAAATTGTTGTCTCAACTACTGACTCTTTTTCACTGGCTAAGAACAGGGGGAAGGAAGGCTCGTGCGGTAATTCGAAGCGGTAAGTCTGCTGGTTGTTGAATGTGACTCACTTAACGCCGCTTCGCAATGCTTTCGGAAAGTTCGGTCAAAAGGCTTAGAAGCAAATATCCACCATATGGAACGATTCGACGAGTTTTTCCCCGACGACCACAAAAGTGTAACCTTTTCTCATGCTCCAGCAAAGATCATTAATCACTAGCACCCGAGTTTGTATAATTATTATTTGTTGTATATAAAATACAATGATGAATCGTCACTTATTGTGTCTTACTCGAAAGTTTATCACTCGCGCAGCAGCTTGTTGTAAATTGGATTCGACATTTCGTGAACTCAGTGTGACTTTTACTCGTTTGACCCTACTGCTGCGGGTTATCTCACTCTTCTTATGTACATATAAACAGATATTACGCGGTAATAACGTTCGCTATTTACTGTACAGGATGTCTCAGGAAAGAGTCGTGCATAAGCCACGAGTCCTTTTTCTGTTCGAAGCAGTTTTGGAAGAAAGGATAAACGAGAGATTAACGGTGGTGATATTTTACGAGAGCAGAAGAAAAAAGCCGGCGGAGAAATGAAGTTATCAATCCAGTAACGCGCAAATATACCGGATCTCCTCTCTTTCGATGAAACATCCTCTACCGTCAAGCTATTATTATGGCAGCCAGTATATGTATATAAATGTGCTCAAATATACTAAACACATACGAGGGGTCAGTTGCTCCGATAAACCTCTCGACCCTTAAACTCCGGGGTTACATCCGAATCAGTTTGACTTCTAGATGAAAAAAAAAAAAGGAAAAGAACAAATAAAATCAAGAGCGTTCCAAGTATCAGTAGATGGAAAAGAACTTACAAGACTCAGTTATAAAAGAAAAAAAAACACATTGGTCCATTTATCACTTGCAAATAAGACTTCCTTAAAAACTATATCAGGTGAAATTTCACTCTTATCACTGATATTTTCAATACTTCGATCGAACGTCGTGCCGCGCCACTTTGTATCGCGGCATATTTTCTCCGGCGTTTTCTCCGACATTATTCTCTTCTTCGAACGAGATATCTGTTTTCACCGTTTAACTGCACTTTTATCAGACGCGTTCGGCTAAATTATATCTACCTAAACACTACGGATAAAGTGAAATGCGACGGCAGCGGTGCAATCGCCGGCGTTTCACCTCTATCGAAGGCAATTTCAAACAATTGTCAATTTTTCACTTCGCAGTGATAACGTGCATCTTTGAATTAATACCGCGAAAATCCTGCAAATCCTATACGTATACCTGTAACTTGGTTCTAATTTTGATGATGTTGTATCCTCTTCTTTCTCGCGGCATAGTTCGTATGTAAAAAAAAACAATTGAAAAAAAAATATAACAGAAAGTTACCAACTACTTCTCCTCTCTCACAGAGACTTATAGTATTATCAATTATTGGCCATATCGGGCAATGCTTAAAATTAAGTTTGAAGTCTGTGTAACGGGGGTAAAAATATTATTACATCAGATATATACCATATGTTTCTGTAAATCGCGTGTTCAACCGTACATGTAGCCGTATCGGCGTATGAATATGTAACGCGTATCTGCTTCAACGATCCGCAACACGTCACGCGTAAATAGCTACAAGATCATCGTGGCATTGTAATCGACGAATACGTCTATCCAACAGCGAATCGTTTACAACAACTATTGGTTATCGTCTCGCACGTAAAATAAAACCGCTGATGCCTCTCGTCGAGCTCCAAGAACTGGCACGTTAAAATTTCAATTCCAGGCACCTCGTTAAAACGTAATAATTGTACTCGCACGCGTACGTTGTGGTAGTATTTATAACGTTGGCAATTAATCATCTCGCGCGTTTCTTTCGGGAAATACTTACCGAGAAAAGAAGATATCTTCGTTTCTGGGTTTTCAAATGAAAGTGAAATTTCAAGCGAGCGTCTCCTCGGAGGTGAAAGCGTCAAAACGATCGAGCGAACGCGCGTTGCGAAGTAGGCGCGAATTAGTACAGAATTTACATCGCGTATCGTCGTGGCGACGCGTCCAAACGTACGCGCTACTCGTGACGTCCCGTGCCGCCTCCCGGATACTCCGCTCCTCTCGATAGACCGTCCTTCTCAACGCGACACGTGAACATTCGAAAAATTCTCTGGAAGGCGCCAAACCTGCGCCTCGCTCGTCTCCCTCAAATGTTGTTATTATTAACGGCATTCTCACTGCTCAAAATTCTCTCGTCCATCCTGCTCGTCGACAGTTTCACGGCGAAAGTTGGCGCTGCGCTGTCGTCCAGGTGTTTTGGGCTGTGTCTGTCCACGTGCGTAAGTTCGAGCGGAAGGTAGATGGTTTGACAGTGGTCGATGTCGGCCCGACAGAGCGGACAGCGTTCGCATCGGCGGGCGCAATCGAGACAAGCCACTGCGTGACCGCAAGGGAACAACGCGGTGTCTAGACTGCGATCCATGCAGATGCGGCAGAGCATCGCGTCCAGTAGCCTTGCGAGACATTCTCGAGACTCCTGGAAGAGAGAGAAGTAGGATACGTTTCATTTCCATTGCGCAGAACGGCAGGATAGATCGAAACGAGTCGAGTCGAGTTTGATTGTACGAAGCTTCTTACCTTGCATTTGGGATTCTCACAATCGCTGCAGTCGTGCCTCTTCAGTACTTCGTTCTCTTCCGGCACGCCGATGCTCGCGGCTTCGCAGTACAGAGCACGCCGAGCGTTGTCGTAGACCTCTCTGCACGTCCTGCGGATGTCGAAGACGTACTTCTTGCCCAGCGTGGAGTCCTCGTTGAATATAGAGATGATAGTTCCCTGTAAAAAAAAGTACAGGGTGTCATCGATTGCATCGATGGTGCCAGTGTATCTCTGTCGATACGCGTGCAAGTCTTAACAATCTCAATAGCGCACCTTCAAGTCACGGATGAACTGTGCAGTGACGGCACTCCTGACAGTCTCGCAGCTATAAAAAGCATGTTTTTCGGTAATCGCTCTATATAATCCACTGGCGGACTGACTAGAATCCAATTTGAAATCCAAGGAAGTCTCCTCGCCGTCCAAGGACAGATAAACCAGATGAAACATTCGGCGCTGGGACGTGGCACTTTGTATCGCCGTGTAGGGTATGCTGTGGATCGTTAAAAAAAGACGAATGGCTGTTAACGAACGTACAAACCGACGATGCGCGCGTGGATACAGCAAATAGCGGCACACGGATGGGCATCGAGAGAGTGCGGGGATTTGGCTGAGTCTATTCTAGTAACGTGCACGTGCCAGCGGACGCTGCGTGCAAAAGTGATCCGCGTGATGCAATGTGGAAAATGAACAAGCAGCGAAATCCGTGCGTTCGTTCAAGTCGTCGTCGGCTAGGTATTTTTAACGCAATGCGATTCTCGCATCGTTATTTCTCATACGTACTTTTGCGTTTCCTCATCTGGACCGCGATACACCGTGATGCCGTGCGGCCCAACGCCGATCATGGAAACGCCGTTGTAACCGAATTTACTGTGAAACATTTCCTGGCCGAAGGTCTCTAAATTCGACACTTCCTTCAACAGCCAATACTCGGCAGTCGAGGTTTTCATGCCCTGAAAAAGACACGTCGTACTGATCGAAACGCGCGTTTCGAATACACCGAGATATATGTAAATTAGAACGGATCGAGAACGATGCCAGAGGGAATTAATCTCAAGTGGAACGTCAATAACCGATGTCAGAATAGGCGAAGCCACTTCGAGCGCGAGTATCTTGTCGCCAGCGAACTCTCAGGCTGTCGCTTTCGAGGTATTTTTTCGGATCTGCGAGGAGTTTCGCATCGGTATCGATCAGAAGTTCATAAGCAGCTTATTCCGACATACAGATTAAGGCATCCGTGCTCTACATCCATTAATATAATTCAATGCTGTACACCCGACCAGCTGTGTGCCGTGCGATGATTAATATTCGAAGCTCTGTGGAGTCTGGCATACCGGATCCGCGATGGTATAACGATATCGCCTGCTCGTGGCAGTCGGTCGGTTGGAATTGACGGTTACCGATAACGGATCGTTTCTAATAGCCCGACGAAGATGCGAATACGGCAAATACAGCAAGGGGAAAAGCGCGCATCGAACGAACGAACTGTCGTATACGGACACGGGTTGATCCGAGTCGGAGAGTCAGTCCGTTTACGTCCTGTCCGCACACATGTACATACGTAAGCAGCGCGGGCCTCGATAGACGACTCTGAGATACATACTGTGGAAATCGTCGACCAACCTTGATCTCCTTATGCTGCTGAACTATCCGATGCAGGAAATCTTGCGGCTTGGCTTCGCACGGTTCGATCGGCTGAATTTGGCAGCATTGCGAATAGAGCGCGTGCGGCGGCAAAAGCGCGTCGTAATCACCGCCTTCGGCTTGCGCTATCAGTGCCACGAGTCGAGCCACCGAAGACCAATCCGACACCTTCAATCTTCCGTCCACGAGTTCCAATCGTGAGTGAAGGTAGAATTGGTGCCTGTGAAGCGGAAGAGATTTTTTGTCTCGATGGTCAACTAATTTCGGCGTTGATCGTAACTTAAAAGAATCCCCCTCATTTTCATCAGCACGGAAACGCACTGTAACTCGGGAAAGGGATGGGATGCGAGATCGCGTCCTGTGCACGCGGAAATATCGGACGGGGATAATATTAAACTGTTGAGTTACAACGTGGGTGTACGGGGAGGGCTGCGTAAATTATTACCGGTATTAAGGTTCGCTTTTACGGTGGGATTTACCGCGGGATTAACGTATTACGGAATTAGTGCGAAAATTGGACGGTTGAAAAAACGATGGGCGACGAGGGAGGCGTTTCCGGAGGCTCTACGTAGGACACGTTGATCTAGTTCGTTAAACGGACTGGTGGTTCGGCGGGGCGGAAGAAGGTGATGAGAAATTGCGATCCGTGCGACGCGGGACTCCTCTGCACAGGCGTGTATGCATCATCGATCATCGCGACGTTCTCGACGCAGGTAATATTTCCCGTTTCAAGCCGTGCCCTCATTCCCGTCGAGCGCGCGTACCGGAAATACTCTTCCGATCCGTATCAACCCGTGTCAATTTCTCGACGCCTCCATCGCGCGAAATCCGGTTGAACGAGGGGCCAGAATCAGAGTGTTGCCGAGGCGAGACGGAACTTTTCCCTCGGAAATTCGGAGGCAATTCGCGGCGGTAACTACCGTCGCATAAATAATACTCCGCAGACGGGTAATTTGAAAGTTGGCTTCGCGCGACCCGGCTGCTGAAGACGGGCGGCTCGTTCGCCGAACCAAATTAGCAGTGACGGTACCCGGGACGATTCCGGCGATTTTTGCGGCGGACGGGCGGAGGCTTGATTGCTCCGGAAGTTCCGTGCTGCCGGGGTGCACTTATTTTGCACGAAGCTTTCGTGGGGATTTTCATTTAGAGACAGTCGCCTCGCCTCGCCTCGTCGCGTACCTCTTTGCGTCCTGTACTGAGAGAAATAATTGCTGGTGCCAAAAAATGTTTTCTTCAATCAAAAACACAATACAAGTTCAGGATCAAGCCACGGTTTTCTTCGTGCAAAAAGATATTTAACAGGCTCGAGTGATTGCTTCTTTCGCGCAGAAAGAATTTCTCGTTCCAAGGAAAGTACGAGTATTCTTGAATCAAGAATACATATTCTTCGACCAAGAATCTGTATTCTGCAAAATTTGTAAAATCTTATATTCTTTCAAGAGATATTTTTTCAACACCAGCATTAATTATTTCTCTCAGTGTGGTCGGAGAAATTACTTCCGGCTCACGGCCGCGAATATTTCGTCCTTTATTAATAGCTTTACGAACAAGGAGGAGGTGTCTTTGGAGGAGGTGGACCTGTACTTGATCATGGCGAAAGAAATATTTCTTTGAGCCAAGCAGCTTTACTCTATTTCTGCTCGAGTGAAGGAGACATTCTAATAATTAGCATAGATTTACTTGGGGCCCAATGAAATATTTCTTTCGCCATAATCAAGTATACATTTATCAACTACAAATAAACTCTTCTCTCAGTGCAGAGGTGCGAACGTGACTCGACGGATTGGGTTGACGATGTACCTATGTCGAGTTCGGATTTGCAGAAGTAACGATTCGCGCGTATACGTCTAGAGCTCTGGAGTCTCGAGGAGTTCGAAACTCTGCCGGAGAGCTCGTTTCTAGAAGCGGGCTCCAATGTGAAATCGAGTTACGGCTGTCGAAATCTCCGGAAGGGTCGAAATTTCGGGTGTTGCGTAGGCACGCGCCTCCGATTGTCGAGAGTTCGATTCCAGAGATTTCGATTTTTGTCGAAATCTTAAGGCATATACTCAACATTGTTTAAATTTTTCGCGAAAATTGAAATCTCTGAAATCGTTCTCTCGACCATCTTATCCGATGTATTTTTTCACGCTGATTCCGAAAATGACAGATATATCGACGATATCTCAAAGGAAATATAAGATATCGGTGATTTCATGTAGCAGAAAATTGGTTTTTTCACGAAAAATCGTCGATATCTCGGTCTTCCTTTGAGATATCCTCAATATATCTATCATTTTCGTAATCAGCGCGAAAAAATACATACGATATGATGGTCGAGAGTTCGATTCCAGAGATTTCGATTTTTGTCGAAATCTTAAGGCATATACTCAACATTTTTTCAATTTTTTGCGAAAACTGAAATCTCTGAAATCGATCTCTCGACGACCCTATCCGATGTACTTTTTCACGCAGATTCCGAAAATTACGGTTATCAGGTCCATATCTCAAAGGAAATGTGAGATATCAGCGATTTTATGTTCGGAAAAATTATTTTTTCATACAAGAATCATGGATATATCGGTGTTCCTTTGAGATTTCCTCAATATATTCATGATTTTCGTAATCAACGCGAAAAAATACACAAGATAGGATGATCGAGAGTTCGATTTCAGAGATTTCGATTTTTGTCAAAATCTTAAGCACTGATTCCAAAAATCATGCACTTATTGAGGAAATCTTAAAGAATCGCCGAGATATCGATGATTTTCCATGAAAAAATTGATATTTCCTTTGAAATATAGGTAGTCAATATATAGGATACATATGTATGTCAATAAGTGCATGATTTTTAGAATCAGCGCTTAAGATTTTGACAAAAATGGAAATCTCTGAAATCAGTAGAAATGCTCATTTACTTAAAATAGCCAGGAGGTTCAATTTAGGTACCGGTTCCTCGTGAAGTCGAAGCCGCGGTTGCGAATCCGTGAAAATTAAAGCGACCGCGCGAAGCTCGCTTTAAATCGAGTCTCCTCGCACACGCGCGACTTTAGATTAGAACCGAGGTGGCGTTTAATATTTGCAAATGTTCTCGAGCGTATCTCGAATCGAACATTTCGGAAGATTTACCGCGATCGGTCGTACTCAAGCGTCTTCCTTAGATTACTTTCGATCTCGCGTTTTTTATGACGCAACGGCTTAATTCTCGTGAGTTCTAGAATGATAAGAAGGTAGCGCATACCGCATGGCAATTTTCTCAACTTCAGGAAAATACACTGGCGTTCAATTTATCGTCGATTTTTCCTCACCTCCGCTCTCAGCATCTTCTTCGCGGTGCGTAATTGAATCGGCAAAAGATTGTTTTACATTGGCATCCGAAGCGAATCGCTTTGCCCGATAAGTCGATCGGAATCTGTATGGAAGAGTGTACGTATCTCCCGTTCAAGGGAAGGAGGCAAATAGGCGAGCCAAAAAATATCTCGAGCGAAGGTGACTCATGAAATGCTTCACGTCCGACAGCGTTGCGCGACTGGTTGCATCCGAAGCAGGCGCCAGTGCGCTTTCAACGTCAACGCTCGCTCTCTTCCTTCCAACGCATTCGAACAGAACTATAGATATACTCATCAATTGTGATACATTCGACGAGCGGGTGATTAATCATCGAGCGCGATATAACGCTCGGAGGTCCGAACCGATTGATCGCGAGAGGGTAATCGTCGTTATCGTGAATCTGCGATAATCGCAGAGGCTGTAGCGGACGCGGACGACTGATCTTGAATTCGATCGACCTCTCGTTACCTTTGAGTAGGGGTGGTATTCACTTCGACCGCGATAGTCTCGTTATACGCGCCAATTTTAGCCCGATATCGACACCGAGCTTGTCTCTAGTTGGAAATGCATTCCCACGCGGACTTTCAGATCCGCGATCAACTGCTGTTAAGGGTACACAACGCACTTCCCCTCTCCTCTTACTAATTGAGCAATTAAATATATTACGCCCTTGGCGAACAGCTGCGCGTGAACCATAAAATTTCCATTCTTAATGGCGATTCTTGAAAAATAAAACTCGAGAGAGAGAGAGAAAGAAAAGTTTCGCCCTTCCATGGTAATAAACCCCCGTAGCGACGATCGATTAATTTGCAGAATTAATAACCGAGAATTATGAGCAGTCAGTCACGAATGAGATGCTAATTAGCAATCAAGTCCCGTGACAATTGGTCATTCCAGCATCTACTCGAGGTCGTGCCATACTTGGTCCTCGCGTTACGTTACAAATTGCGCATTACGAAAGTGAATTTACCTTGCGATTCTCCGCTCATATGTATAGCGGCAACTCTAGAGAACGCCAACGAGGTTATCAACCGGAAAATCGGGTCGTAAGTACGACCGTCGTGCCAAAGGATGACGTATCTCGTCGATAGCGAATCGATTGAATTGTTTGCCGTAGCGTAATGCGTCCGTTGAACGAAAAAAAAATGCAAAAGAATTGAAAATCGAGGAATCGATTCCGCAATTGCAACCCTCCTCGACCGAGTGTCGTTGCGCGGTCGAAAGAAATACTCGCAAGTCTCTCGCCATTCGCGAACGCGCTCGAACGACGAGGGCTTAGCGAAATACTCCGCTGTGCGGAGGAATCCAATATCGGCGAAACGTGCTTCGCGCGCTCCACGCTCGCTGCGATACTATTGTAATAACCCCTGATTTATATTCCCGTAGCAAACCTTCCAGGCTGGACATTCCCGACTACCCCCTCCCGCCACCTGCAGCTTCCACCCGGGCTACGTTTCCATACATTCGTGTTTCGCACGTGCCTTTCGATTCGAGTTCTCTTTCTCCTCTCTCTCTCTCTCTCTCTCTCTCTCTCTCTCTCTCTCTCTCTCTCTCTCTCTCTCTCTGTCTTTCGAGAAGGATCGTCCGATCAGGGGAGAAGCTGGATGTGTCATTACGAGAAGAGGGTGGATTATCGCGCAGCGAAAGACGTATCCAGCGCGTTTCTTCGACGTTGACAACGGTCGAAAGAAACACGTCCGCTCGGACGGATTACCGCGACTAACGGAGGAAAAAGGAATCGACTGACACCGAAGCCGGGCGCGCGTTCATCAATCCACTGTCCTGCGGGACCCCCCCCCCCTTCCGCGTCTCGTCGAATATCCCCCCCGCCCCGCCCCGCCCCGCGAGCTCTCTACCCGTGACGTTCGATTGGGTCGGCCACGCCTGTGAACAGTTAACCCGTCTTACAGCGATGCGCGCCGAGGCACCTGGCGTTCAGGCGTCCTCGCACCGCAGCCGCGTTGATTCGGTACGGATAATCGGAGGATTCGATCTTCCCACCCCTATTTCTATTGCGCGCTGAGCCCTTCCGACGATCGCCCCGATGTATAACGCTTCATTCCGACGGGAATGCGTATGTGACTACCTATCGGCCGGGGAGAAAAAGAAGGGCATTTCTCCCCCGCTCGACCTTTTTCCTCTCTTTCAATCTCATCGAAGCAAAAAGAAGTATTATGCAGGAACGAGGTGCGCTTACACCTATACGTATACCTATACGTTTGGGTGGGGCAGGTGCCACTGCGTCGCGACGTTCGTAAACACATAAATAAAGGCGTCCGTATAGGTACAAGTTCAACCGGTTCTCTCGGCTCCGTAATCCGCGGCTCTGGGACGCTCCGCGTCGTCCTCGGCCAATGGGAGCCCCGTCGTATCGCGGGAAGTCAAAAACGATCGGGTCGTTGAATCGTTTGAGTAATCGGATTTTGTGTTTTTCTGTTTTCTTTCCTCATCGGCTAAAGCCACCCCATTGACATTAAATGTAAAGCGTTGCACTCGCGTCGCAATATACTCTCGTACGTACATACATATGTACCATACGAGGCTAAACTTACTCGCCAGGAAAGAAATTCGAATTACTATTATTTCTTTATTTTTAAACCTTTGACCCCTACATCGATACAAGACTTTGTTATGGATAAAAATGTAATCTTCAACAAAAGTATTATATAAATATAAGCTAAAAGCCCAGAGATAATGAGATAATAGCGAATGAAGTATCTCTTCCAGCGAGTAAGTGTAGCCTCATATGATATATCGATGGCAGCAGAGAATAATATTCGTCGCAGGTGGTTCGATCGGTACCCATTTGAGTCGTCCTCCTGGCTAAATGCCCAGCTGGAGATCCATCCACACACACCCCCGGCTAATGAAATTCTGGCCGAACATGTAGCCGAGAGGAGTCCGTATACATACGGCTGCGAACACATCTAACCCGCTCAAAGCCAGCGGTACATTAATCTTTCGAGAAAGGATCGCTTCACGTGGCGACGTTGCGCTCTTCCAGAGTCCCAGCGCGTCCCCCGTTCAAAACAACCCTTAAAAGAGCATCCAGTGCGAGACATACACGAGTGAAACTCTTCGAGGACGACGCGAAGCCAGGGGGCGGGGGAGGACGAGGCGGAGAGACGCAGAGCACGTAATCAAATCTGGTCCGCGTCAAATTAATTTTGCGGAGGTCGCCGCGATCCTCTCCACCGCAGCGGCGCGCGCCTCACGCTCCTCTCATTCTCTCTCCGGTGCCGCTCGTCGCCGCGTTGAGACGGCTAGAGGAGAATGCGGGAGAGGACCGGATTAAAGCGATGAGATCCAATCGAGATTTCGACGCGGAGGACGAGTACATCGCGAGGAATTAAATTTGCAGGGGCGTGGTGCGGGAGAACGCGAAGTGCGGCCACCTTGGGATCCGCGAATTCGCGCAGGAGTCGTGTACAACCGTATACGCTCTCTCGGTCGAATCGATTCTGGCGCGCGCCAGGAATTTATCGCGGGGTTAAGACCAGGTTAAGGCGGGCGCGTTCCTCCCATCGCGAGCGACGGGACTCAAAATTGAACGTTTTGGGTGATTCGGGCATGGAAAAAAAATTGTAACCAACAAAATTTGTGTTAAAATGCGGGACAAGGCTAATTCATCGTCACGATAACTGGAATTTTAGTAAAAATTACAGCAAACGCTTGCAACTTTTACAAGTTTTACTATAATTTATATCTACTAAAATTGTAGTCATCGTAATAAGGCATTGGCCTTGTCCCGAAATTTACCACAAATTTTTTTTTTTCCGTAAGCGAGACACGCGTACGTAGAAAATCTTAAATGCGGCGAAATAAATATTTCGTCAGGCCAAGAAAATCTACGTCAATTGTTAAAAATGTTGATTTCATTCAAATGATTTTCTTCACGGATCAAATTGTGCCAAATAAATATCGAGTAATAGCTGACGAATACTTCCTTGATCTCATAAAATGTTCATTTCGCCATATTCAAACATCAATTAACTACAAAGAAACGGTTTTCTCGGTTGAGACGGCCGAAAATTGAGGAGCGCTCAGCGAGAAGTGTTACTATAAGTCCTCTTACTGTTTACTTATTTTCGACGACGACCTCGAAGGCCCCGCGCGACCATCGTCCATTGCGACGATCGCGGGCCAACTCGAGCCTTGCGGTTTCGCCCTTCTTTCCGACAAACACGCAGATACACTCGTTACACGTCACGCGTCACGTCGAACAAACGAACCGCGCTCGCGGCGCGGGGAGTCTGATTGCGGCTTATCCGCGTCTCCGTCCTTTCGCTAACGCCAATCTCTGCAACGGATCCCCCCGTCCCTCTTCCGGTCTCGTTTCCCGCAGTCTCAAATCTACCACCTCCGGCAATCCGAGGAGTCTCGTTACGGTCCGCCCCTCCGACGTCCCGGTAACGAACCAATCGAGATGCTTCAGACAAAACGACCGCTTTGTTTTCCGTGTCTATGCTCCTGTAGCGCGATGTTTATCTACGAGTCGGGAATTGGGGAGAGAAAGGGGGGGGGGGGGGTCTGTTTTAACTGTTGGCTCTAGATTGAAAAAAAATGTCTCCGTTATTTTCTTCAATAATCCATGCTCTCGAAAGCAGCGCGATCGTCCAGTCAATAGTCTCTGTGATTTTCTTTCGACTCGTCGTCCATCGGCACGCGGTGACACGGCAACGCGACGAGCAGCGGCGGCTCGCCGTGTGACGTACCTAGAGGAGAAGCGAGAAAGCGTGATCTCTCACCTAGTGGCCTCCTGCAGCAACAGGTGAGGAGGGACCCAGAACTTGACTCTAAGGGCGAATCTGAGGGGCGCGACGCCGGCGAGCCTGCTGTCTATAGGGTTCCTCAGATTCAACCAGAGCTCCTCGCCTTTGGCGTTTTGATACTTGAGGCCGAAGTAATCGCACTCCTTGTTGATGCCGAGGCAATCGCACACCTGTGAATCAGAGAGGGAGAGGAAAGTGTCAGTGTTGCGATTTTTTTTTCTCGGCCTCGCGATTAACTTTAAGACCTACACGTATATATATTTATATCGTCTATATTTCGACGTTGCGATATAGCCATTAATCGACCTCGATTAACGCGGATCGATCTTTCTCGGTCGTCGAGTCGCGTATCGGTGACTTTCTTCAGTTTAACGATCCCTTCCGCGCCGAGACAATCCCGCGAGTGAAACGCGAGAACTTTGTCCGCGCGTCGTCCACGCGATAACGAATCGTATAATGTATAACGCGGAAGTAGGTACCCGACGCCGACGGAGTGGGGAGAACGAGCGCGGGGCGGAGAATAACGAACTGCGGAAAAAGCGAAGAAAGGAGAGCCGTGTCGTCGAGGACCTAAATTACGCTCTATAACGATGGAATAACTTTCTTGGAGTGTGAATAAATGCGAGTGCGCCCGAACGTATAAGAGTGATATCGCGCGGGTGGGGAGGAGCCGTTCCACTTGTGGAATCGTACGTTTGAATCCGCCATCAGGTCTTCGACAAATAATTCCGTTTGTACTCGAAAGACAAAATTGCCCGAGTTCTTGAATTTTCGGGGGTGGCCAATAATTGCCAGGGACACACAATTATTGATATCTCGTACACCTCTTCAGGCATCGATCTGATAACAGTGATCTTCGTAGTCGGCGTGAAGAAAATACAATCGATTCCAGAGATTTTGATTTTTGCCAAAATGTCCCGTTTCTTTTTTTTTCAATTTTTCGCAAAAATCGAGATCTCTGCAATCAAACCCTCGACCGTCCTTACTCCCATCTCATATATTTTTTTCACGCTCGGTAAGGACCTCCGCGCGCACCCGATCCCGTTTATCGCGTCGCAGCACTCGCACCGCCGCCCGCGCCGGGCCCCGGTGTCGCGCGTGGGTCAGGGACAACGAAAGCGCCCGATCAGACCGCGCTTATCCGTGAAAACGGGCGCGCGTGTATGCGCTACGCATTCCTCGCGGCCCGCGATTAATCTCGGCAAAACCGCGCGCGCGAGAGATACGCGCCGGGCGAAACAACGAGGACGCGGTCGCGCGGGCGAATGGGTAACGAACTGTCGGCCGTAATTTATAGAAACTCGCGGGGCAAAGCGTAACAGCGGGTCGCAACGGCTTCGCGGGCGGGGAGGATGACGCTCGCTGCACGGTCAGGCGCGACATTTTTTTTATTATAAGAGTCCAGCTGCGCCTAACGGTAGGCAACCGCGCCTACCCATTTACTCCGCGCAGATGTAGCCTATCGTCCGCGCGTCATCTCGACACCTGGCCGTCACGTGTTTTAACCGGGAGAGGCGACGACGAAGATGGACGGAGGCCGAGATCTCTCTTCGCTTTTTACACAACCCGCGGATATCCATCGCGCATCCCTCGGCGCGGCGGAAATTAGAGGCCGTGTCCGAAACAATGCCCGCGACGTGTCCGCGTCTATTTCGAAGCCGCGGTCCTCTACTCCGCAAAAACATCGACGTTTCGGACGGGAGACGCGGAGGGACGAAAGCGAGCGCCGAATAACCGAGCCGTCTGTCTCGTTCGACGGGTGGATAAGGCGTGCGGCGGGGTTATTATTGTGTACTTCGAGAAGGTCGAAAGAGAAGAGGACGGAGGCGAGACGGAGGAAAGGGTGGCCGAGATGAACGATGCGATTCACAGACAGACAATGTTGCAGCAATGCTGGTAAGATGTCATACTGCGAGAGTATTGAATGCTGGAATTTATGATACACGGAGGGGGTCTGTGTTGCTGATATGCAGAAAATATATAAATTATTCGAGCAGAATGAATATCGATTGGACGGATATAAATACCTATTACTGATTTTTCATCGAATATTATTTGGATCAAATCGATGTTCACTTGAATCGAATAAATGTGCTCTCAGGACTATCCAAAAGCACGTTTAAGTAGTATTTTGCCATGATTTGGTCGGTATGCAATACCGTCGTAAAATGGAAGCAACACGCGTCATCGTCTGGAGTTCCTCGTCGAGGAGACACGTTTCTTTCCCGATTTTTCGCACAACCTGATACACGCGAGAACGAAATCAATTTCGACATTCCGAGGGCCCTGTCTAATCGCGCGCGAGCAATTCTTTATCCACGCCACGCCCCACTATACACCCGGTGTCTCTCGTACACAAAAATAGAGAGACTCTCTACGCGCCCGCCATTGCCTCTACTCGGCGCCCCGAGAGACTCGAGCACGCACGTGCGTCCCGCGTGATCGGCGTTGCCCGCGCGCAGGGGGAGGGTAGGTAAACAACGCCACGGTAAATAATGATTCTCTCGCGCCGCGGTTTCCACGCCCCGCTATACGACGAGTATCCCCCACCCCAGCAGACCCCAACCTCGGGATTACAACGCCAACAGCGGAGAATCCTCGCCGGGTCCTGGAACTCGTCTATTTTTCGGCGCGGAAACGCGAGACCCACGTAAATCGCGATCTCGACGTTCTATTCTTCCGGGGAGTTCGACAACCGATGTTACGGGTTAGAGAAGATTTGTTATTCGTAGACTCATGAATGCGCATTTCCGCGTCTGTGTGGGGGAATACGGGGAGTTCTTCAGTTTTCCGCGCGCGGATGTGGAGAGAAGCCCGGGCGCCCCACACAGAGGTGGTGCACTGGCCTCGTGGAAGGCCAAGGCACGTGTTTACCGCGCCGCGTAAGAGAGAAGAGAAGAAGAAGGAGAAGAGAAGAAGCATTTATTTTGCTCTAGGGCCGCAGAGGCCCTCTGAGAGCACGCAAAAGGTCAGACCAAACGAATAACGAAGAAAGCAACTAAGAGAGCAAACGAGTGAAAAGAGACAAAGTAAATAATAGATAATAGAACGGCCTAGACTAGGAAAATGAGGTAAATACAAATTTTTTTTTGAGAGAGAGAGAGAAGGGGAGGGAGAGACGCGAAATATTATCTCGCTTCCAGGCTGCAGCACCGCACATGCGACTTCGGCTCGCGAATTCGTTTTCGAATTTCCTATGACTTTCGTGCGCGCGCGCGCGACGGGCGTCGATGCTTCTATTCGTTCGTATTCGGTTTGTCGCCGCTCGATCCTCGTCTCAATCGTTATAGATCCGCGCGCACGTAAACGCGCCGCGTTTTCAAAAGCAGTTGGACAAATATACGTTGATTGTACAGCAACTTTAGGTACATATAAATAAGCCCACCTCTCCTAAGATGCATCAAAGTTGTACGCTCTCATTGAGTCGTTATCGGGAGCAAGTATAATGAAATGATTTCGCAATAACACAAATCAAATGTCAAACGCGCATTCACAATATAAACACAATTTTTCGTAAATATATTGCTACGATAAATACGCCGATTAATTTGGATCACGAGATAATGTAAAAATTTAACGATTTATTTCCGAATAATTATTTCCTCAAATTCACGCGCGGCACAACAAACGTAAACTGTAGAACAATTAATTATTAGGGTTTAGGTACATGAACGTTGCGACGATCACATGAGTTTATCCGGGAAGAGGAAAAACTTGCAGTCGCGATAAGGAACGTGCCTGTATTCGCCGTGGCTGCAGCACGGTCGCGGGGATACTCAGCCGGAAATGCGATAACGCTCGTTGTATCGGTTCGAATTCAATAAATATCGGCTTTGCATTCGATATATCAATACGCGCGGGCGATATACGTATAATAGGTACGAGTATATACATATCAGTATCGAAAGTAGAGCGATAGCACGTAAGCTCGCCGTAATACGAACGCGAATACAGCCCCACCCCCCTCGAGAACAGCCACTGTACCGCGCGCGCTACGGACGTTTCCGCCTACGGGCGCGATGATACATCCTGTTACGAATATATTCGAGAGGAGAGAAGAGGAAGAGGACGAGGAGGGTGGTGTACGATGGCGTACGGATGCGATCCTCGGGTCGCTCGCTTTCTCGAACGTGGTTGGGAAACGTCGCGGGGAGGGTGCGACCAAAGATGTGCGGCGAGGGAGGGAGGAAGAGCGAAACGAAGCGGTTTGGTTCCGATCTGTATGAAGATCACGAGGAACTGAAACGTAATACCGCTGTACCGAGAAAACAATTTAGTTGGATATTATATTATAGTAGGAATAATTAAAATTGTCCCCTTTCATTTGACAAAATTCGTTTTGTCGGTAGATGGAAATAAAGGAAAAAAAGTTTGACCCAACTAAATTTCGAGGTATGAAAAGCGAGATGCGGGAATCGAGAGAAGCGAGAAATCGAAAAACCACCTCCGCGGAGATGTCCATATTTCTCCGCCCTCGCGGAAAACTTCAACGCGCGCACGTACATACATACTCGCGCACCCACGTCGAGCGAGCTGCACGATTCTCCGAGCAATATTTCATCCCCCGAAAACTTTGTTAAGTGCAACGCCAGCCAGATTCGCGCGGTCGCTTCGAATGGCGATGAAAAGGGGGACGAGGGGAGGGAGAGGGAGAAGTCTCTCCCGTTCCTCTCGTCGCCGAGAGAACGCGTTCCGCGCGAAGGAATACCCCCCTTCGCCCCATCGACGCGAGAGAACGGAGGGAGGAGAGGGAGGAGAGCTCCTGGCGCGAGGCGGAAGCCTCCTCTTCGGTTATCTGGCAACATTTCCAAATTTCCCACCGTTTTACGACCCATAAAGAAATATAACTGCAGGTCAGGTGAAGGGTATCGGCCATTGGCGCGTCTCCCGCTTCCCCCGCGATTCGCCCCATTCTCTTCCCCACTTTTTCTCCTGCCTCGTTATTCTCAGCTGCGGTAGACGCCGTTCGGAGGATCGGCGATCTCGTCCTTCGCGCGCGCGCGCGCGCGCGCGCGCGGAACGACCGACGATTTTCTACGGTGAATAGGAGGTCGAAATGTCGGGCTTCGAACGAGCGCGCCGCCGATTGTCGGCCGAAAAAATGCACGAGATAATCGCGATCGGGGGGCGAGAATAAAAATAGAAACGGCCGCGGCGCGCGAAGAAACGGCGGAAGCGGAAGCGCCGTTTCGCCGCTCGCTTTTTTTTCGAGGCGGTTCTCGCGTCTCCATCGAAATTCAAATCGACGTCCTCGTCGCGTTCGATCGCGCCGATAAATAATGCAACGGGGAATTCACCGCGCGGCTTGTACGCGCGCTCGTAGAAATTTCGAAGTCAGGTATAGGTTTAAAGCCGAAATTCAAATACCTTTCGCGATTTTATTCCGAAGTTTCAAGAACGTGAAACGACGAATGTTACGCTATTTGAGATGTGCATATGTTGATTTGTAATAAGCGAATAAAATGATCCACATAGTGAGATAACGAGAATATTTAATTTATATTAAGTTTTCGTAATTGATAAATTGGCACATGCTTCGATTTGAGTATCGCAATATGGCGTGGTAATCGTAATAATTATGATATATAATCTACGTAATACACAATGATAACGATTATGATCTATAATCTGAATAAAATAACTCAATGATTCAAGCTGCAGATGTTTAAAAACGCACCACTCTACGCGAGCAGGATTTTTTGTTCAACCAACGATATCCTCCTGTTCGCTGATCGATCACTGCCCAATGCTCGATACGCCGAGTCTACATCAGACTTAATTCTTTAAAAAATTTCGTGATTTCGTTGAACGAACAGTGAAGTAAAATTTTTAAGGAGCGCTACCAAAAACTATGAAGTACATTTCCAGGATTGTTTAAGGACAAAACAAAATTCAAGTATTTCTCAGAGATTTCAAGCACCGCTATATATTCTGCGAGTTCATTGCGCGCGTGCGGGAATCGAGGAACTCGGTGGAATATCATCGCACGTGTGTACGTCCGTCGAAGGACGCGTTCGGATGTGGAAAACCTTCGCACGTGATCTTCGAGAGATTCTCGGAGCAAAACAAACAACCGAATCGCACTACCTGCCAACTTGGCGAGAAAAAGATCGCCGTCGCGCATTCTAAATCGCGATCGATCGAAAACCGACGTACAGGCACCTCGAACGACTCATCGCGGCGCCATTCGCGAGTGCAAGTCTCGCGGAGCAACCCCCGAGCCCTTAATTCGATCGAGGAGAGAGGAACGAGGGGAGACCTCCCCCCCCCCCCTGCAACCGTGTAAAAGACTCGCGCGAATGTCTTCCGGGCTACCAAATTATTTCGATTAAAGAAATTCGCCGCGCGGAACGCGAACGTCGCTCCGCGACAATCCCTCCCCCCCCCCTCCTTCTCGGCGGGGCACTGGGAATTCGTTCGGGAACCGCGCCTCGCCTCCCACCGGCGCGTCCCGACCAATCTCACTTCGGTTCTCAATTTATTTAGGTATTTGAAACTTAAGGAAACGTCGATACCCGCGCCACGCCGTGCGCGCCGGCGTATCAATAGACACACGGGTTGTGGGCGCGAAAGCCGTACGCGAAATAATAAATGACTTTTCCCTTTATTCTCGATTAACGGGCGCGCCAGCAGAAGCAGCGCGCGGCTCGCGCCGGTGAGGAATGGTTCGCGCGCGGCGGATGCGAATTGGTTCGGATTCTCGGCTGTTGTTTATTTTCTTTCTTCCCCTTCCTTTCGCGCCGATCGGAGGAGGTTCGCCGCGAGGAGAAGCGCGAGGCGAAGTCGACGTTGCGGAAGTTCGCGACGGATTGTAAATGGATCGCGAGAGATGCAGAGACGGATGGAGGAGAGAGCAGACGGGATGAAAAAAGGGAGAAGAGCGACGAGGCCGGTAGAATTCTCGCTTCGACGCGACGGACGTGTTTCCTCGTATCCCTCCTCGCGTCGCGTGATTCAGCTCGCAAAGGTAACGTTAGGATATCGCCTCGCAAAAACGCGAGGGAAAATATAGAGAACTCGTCGATTCGCCCCTCCCCCCCATAAATCCCTCGGGGATTACGCGAGCGACCGCGTACCTCTATATCGATTCGACGTCCTTCGTGCGGTCGCGCGCGCGTTACCCGCCAGAAGCACGCCGCTGAATTATTGGTAGCTCGGCGTGAAAACGGCGCGACGGCCCACTTCCGGCCCGGGGCTTGTTTACGCGAGGCGAGGAAAGCCCCGAGAAGGTGGTATCGAGGGTGGTGTCGCGGGAGATTTTACGATTCGTCAACATTGTTTCAAACCGTACAGGAAATGCAATGGCGAACTAAATGTACCGGCGAAAAAAAAAGAAGAAATCAACAACCCTGTACAATACGCAGCATCTTATGGAGAGCGACTATAGGCTCCCGTAGTAGCGAAAGGGTTAATTATGGTAGAAGATGGTCATATTACAGACAATTGCTAAATTGTATTTCACACGAGTCAGGAATGTCTGAAATGCAAATATTCTCATTTCATTAATTCGCACAAGGGTGTGCGCTTCGCAACAAACTGATTCTAGCGTCTCGGAATCGTCCAAGGTGGCACATCTGGGGTATGTATACGGTCAGCGCCAAGGAATTCTTTGGAAAGTTTGCGTCTAGCGATATAAATACGTCGCGAGAGAGAGAGAGAGAGAGAGAGAGAGAGGGGAGCATCTGATCTCGAAAGAAGCCGACGACGAAAAGACGGTAGAGTCGTCGAGTCCGTCGGCCGCGGAGACCTCGTACCTACGTTCGCTCGCAGCCTGCCTGTACCAACGACGGATCGGTTCGCGAGATAACGCGGCGCCCAAATCTCTCCGATGCACGTTCAACTCGTGATACAGGCACATACATATGTATGTGCATACATGTACTCCGCGGCATCGACGGGCAAACTGGTGCCTGTCGTTGCCAAAGGAGCCACGCTCGAAACACGTGTTTGGTCCGCTCGTTCAGCGAATCCGGTTATTTTCGATTTGGCAGAGTCGCGCCGCGCGTCGGCTGCAGCCTCCTTTGCGTGCGGCACGCCGTAAGGAGGAACTCGCGAACAATGTTGCTCGCGTTGCGGCTGAAACCACACTGAGAAAACAAAAAGTGGCAGTGACAATTATTTCGGATTCATCTGCTCCAGTTTTTGTTTAGCAGTGCCCGTTTTATAGAGTTTTCGCAGCAATTACTTTATTCCGACAACCAGGAATAGCTACAACTATATGAAAATTGCTGCTAATTACTAAATTGGAAGCGGTTGATTCCAAAATAGTTGTCAATCGCATTTACGAGTATTTCTTTCGATGCAGATGTCATGTACTGATACAGAATTTTCGTTAAAATAATATTCCGTGCATTTTCGATTGATGAGTCATTCGCCACACGACGAGGACGAATAGAAGCGGGGGTCAACGGTTTCCGATATCGGGGCAAAAAACCGCGAATATCATCGTACCGAAGTCTGACAATCGAACGACGGATTTCGTGCTCCCCTCTGGCAATTCGCGAACGGGAGCGCGTGCGGTTTCAAATCCGCTGAAGGCTGACGACGAGTGCGACTAAATTCACTCGCGGTGCGCGTTCTCTTCGCGCGCGGATGGAAGCGACGACGCAGCGAGAGCGTTGACGGCCTCGCTGGCAAAGTCCTCGCTCACTCTCTTTATCTCCTCCCCGTGGGACTGAAAGACCCGCTGGACAAAATTCTTCCGAAGCGGATTCGACGGTACGAACGAATGCTGTAAATTGGAGAAAATGCGTTCGACGGACCATACGACGAGGATGAGAAGAAAAGCACGCGAGGGAAGCGGTAGCTTCGAGGATCGATCCTCCAGTGGCTCGCTTCGCGCGGGAGAAAGAGCAGCGACGAGGCGGATTTACCTGACGCACCGGAAGTCTACGAGGTGGGAGACCGGCAAGCTCGCGACGTCTAATTAGACGAGGACGCGCGAAAGTGCACCACTCGCGTTTCTCCGAGTCGTTTAACCGTCAGCCGTCGTCGTCGTTATCCGGCTCTCGAGGAGCCGCGGTTAGCCCTTGCAGTCGCCGCGATAATTAGTCGGCACCTCCTCCTCCACCTCCTCTTCCGTCAATAAGTCGCGCCGCGCATTGACTCGGTGACGCTTTCCCAAGAGTTCGAAAAACGAACGTCTGAGGCAGACGGAAAAGTTTTCTATGGTTTGTGCACAGCTCATATATGGGTTATATGTGATTTCTGTATGAACCATATATTACGATGACTATATATGAATTATTTGAACCTTTCTTAAATAAATCTCTTTTCATAAATCATATATAATCCATGTAAAACCAAATCCATGTATGAACTACATATAATCCATAGGTACATACGTAACTTTTTCGCCTGGAATATTACGAGTGTATCACCGCGAGGGAAACCCTTCGTTTTCTTTTAGGGCGCTTGCGTGATCGCTCGCTCCTTCCCTTTTCTGTTATTTCTCTGTTAGTCGGCAACGCTTCGTCGCGTACACAGTATATATATATGTAGTACACTGAGGAAAAAATTTACTTGATCGAAATAAACGCGCATTTGGACAGTCCCAAGAGCATATTTATTCGATTGAAATGAATATCGGTTGGGCGCAAATATTAGATTATTGAATTAATTCGATGTTATTTGAACGAAATCGATATTCATTTAAATCGAATAAATACGCTCTTGGGACTATCCAAAGGCGCGTTTGCTCATTGATATACGGAGCTCGTAAATAATTATGATAAAATTGACGGGGGAAAGACAGCCGCGTCGTGCTAGATATACACGGGCTGTACGATCGCTGGGAATTAAATTAATCATTGATTGCGAACGATATTAATTATCCGCAATGCGAGCTCACGGCGGACTGCCTCGACACATTCGATCGTTGATAACGAAATACAGAACTCTGACGCCGAATGCGCGGTATACGGACGGTTGCATTTTGATCATGAAAACGATCAATTACAGAAATTTGTTCGACTCGTGTTTATCAGCCACAACCGCTCTCGCGCATTATTGGAAATTTGGAAACGCCTGTCGTACCGCCACGCGCGCTCGCAGCCCAAGGAGAGCGTCACCTATACATGCGCGTAGATAGGTATGTATGTGGATACTCTGTTATAGAGACGAGAGACGGAATAAGCGGCGGAAATTGGAAAAAAACAAAAATCGGCGCGTGTCGACGCAACGCCGTAAATCCTGCGACGCGTCCGTGACTTGCGAGCGATTTCAATATTATCGAGTTCGATCGTTGATCGAACGAGGCGTGATTTATACGTGTAGATACTAATTGCTTTCAACGCCATCCGCGATCGCGAATCGCACGACGCGGACCGCGCGGTTGCGCGATTATAATTGCCGCGGTCTCGCGCGCGGAGGCAATTGCGGCCGTTGCGAGTCACGGATAAGGGAAGTGTCAAGTTCAAGTTGAACGTGTTGGAGCGATCGACGCCGAGCCTCTTTCGTCTACGGGAGATTGTCGTCTTTCGCGAGCTGCTCGCGAGGGTATAGCGACCTGTAGATGGATAAATCTCGAGATATTTTACCGAAAATTAGAATCTCTCGGGAATTTCATTGTCGATGCATTTATGAACGGTGAATCCGAAAAAGTTACAGATTTATTGAAGGTATTTCAAAGGAAGACCGAGATATCATCGATTTTATGGGGGGAAATAATTTTTGTCAACATCAGATCGCTCTGACATCTCATAATTCCTTTAAGAAATGGACCGAATAATCGTGATTTTCGTTATCAGCGTGAAAAAAATACACCACTTAGAGTGCTCGAGAATTCGAGTCCAGAGATTTCGATTTTAGGCAAAACCTTTAAGGGGTTAAATCAAAATTTTTTCAGTTTCTCGCAAAAATCAAGATCTCTTGAATCAAACTTTCGACTACCCCGTCTTATGTATTTTTTTTTCACGCCGATTCCAAAAATCACAGACATATCGAGGAAATCTCAAAGGAAGACCGAGATATCAATGATTCTTTGTGAAAAAAAAATTTTTTCTCTTGTAAACATGAAATCATCGATATCTTATTTTTTCTTTGCGAAATCGGCTTAATAACCGTGCTCTCCGTAATCGGCGCAAAATAATGTGCAAGATAGGATGATCGAGAATTCAATTCCAGAGATTTCGATTTTCGGCAAAATATAAAAGAAGCAATCGATCACAGCAACATTTTCTAGATCCCTAATTACGGCTCACATGTCTTTAGATCTACGATTAGATCGCGTCGCGGAGAGGTATTTCTCTATTTGCAGTGTCGTCGACGTAAAACAGGAAGTCTTATCTGCCTGTCCTGCAGCAGCGAAGTAAAAGTTCGCATACATAAACAACGGGGAGACGGTCGGCAAACGACCGTTCTATGGCGAGCCATAAAGCGCGGTCGACGTAGGGAGGAGGTTCGCGAGTGATAAACCTCGTCTATTGTCATGTACATTTCGTGCGCCTTTACGGCGGTTTAATTAAATTTATTCGGACGTATCGTAGCGCCACAATGCGCGTTGTATAACGCTCGATCGGTGGTTCTCGTCGCGTGCGAAATTAACTCAATGTCTCCCCGACGTCTCCTTCGTCTGTAAACTTCATATCTCGTAATCAGAGTACACTGAGACAAAAATATACTCGATCGAAATAAACGTGCCTTTGGATAGTCCCAAGAGCGTATTTATTCGATTTAAATGAATATCGATCAGATTCAAATAACATCGAATTAATTCAATAATCTAATATTTGCGTCCAACCGATATTCATTTCAATCGAATAAATATGCTCTTGGGACTGTCCAAAGGCACGTTTATTTCGATCAAGTAAGTTTTTTTTCTCAGTGTATGTAGATACCTACTCGAGCTTAAATGAATTCTTTTTAGATCGTCAGCTGCGAACCTTTGAAAAATTACGATTCGCGATCCGCGGAAAACGCCCCATCAGATGGGAAGAGCGAAGCACGCCGGTACAAAAGCTGGGAATTTCTCCTAATTGCATTGTCGCGTAGTTTCGACGCAGAAGATGAATTCAATTTATACGCGACGCTCGGGTATATCGCGTTACCCGGAGACAGTAAACAAAACAGACACCAAAGAGGAAGCCAAGGAGAATCGAAACGGCGAAACCGAAGCCGTACGTGTATCTAATACCGAAAGGACGAACATTAGCCGTCTCGTATACACGAAAGAACCTCTTTCATCGCCGACCAGTCTTCCGGCCTTGGCGACCCGCTCGCTCGGAGGTAACTTTAATATCCTTGACAAATTCGCGTGGAGCAGGTGGCAGGTGTGTGTACGAAGCGCAACGCCTTGAAGAAAATTAGATTGCTCGAGGGAGAGATGACGGGATACCGCCCGGTATGGTGATACGGTAACGTGAGCGCTTTGAAGTATACAAAAAAATAAAAAAAAACGAGACGGAAATACGAGAGCACCACGACGACGACGAAGATGCGCTCTGCAGCTCGCCCAGTGGACACGACGGAATCTTCGATTCTTTCAAGTTTGCTCTATACTTTGCGGGAAATTATTCTCGTGTACACTCAGTGTATTATCATCACCTCGTATATGCGTATCCGGGCGCATATAGCGGCGCGAATGCTCGCAAGGAGAAGGCGGAAGAGGGGAAGAAAAAAAGGCGAGAGAAAACAGCACGTTCGCGCTTCGGAAGATATCCCCCCGGTTAGCTTGATGCGCGTTTAATGCACGTCGAGAGAATGCACATTTCTTACGTCGTTAACGCGAGAGCCCGCCTTATCTGCTGGCCGCTGCGGGAGAACGTTCTCGCCGGTTTCGCTCCTCGTTTTTTATTTTTTCCCGCGAACGAGCGACGAACGGGGAACCGAACGAGTGAACAGAAGCGCTAAGGTTGATATAATTGGCCGCCGTGTCGATGCGTATATTTGATTGAAACAGATTGTTGTGGCCCGTCGCGTCGGTCGACGTATCCGTCGCAACATTATCAGCCACGGAGAAATGTATTACGGTGTCGCGAACGGAACTACATATTACGAGTAGGTATACGCTACGACGATAATGAACGGATTCGCGATAATGGATCGTTTACCGGGGGAATAATAAAATAGGGATAAATCGCGCACACGCCGATATCATCGGCGCACGGTCACGTGTCATTATCGCACGCCGTTACGCCAACGGAAGGACTCGTTTTGCGCACGCCGCGGGAGAGAATCTCGCGGCGCACGCGTGCAGATACGTAAAAGTGCACCTAATCGCCGCGGTGGACTTTGAATAACACGGTGGGAAGGTGCATTAATGACGGTCGTTGAGGCGCTATCATTAAGCGTCGTAAATCTCGTGCTTCGATTATTTTCTTCTCCCCGTTTTCTCCCTCCGTCGCATCGTACAGATTTCGTCGTTTCGAGAACTGATCGAATATTTATTTCAGATGGCCGTAGAAAATGAATTATAGAATTCCTGGCTATTCCCCGATTTTTCCCCGACCATTTCAGATAAAATTTCGTAAATATTCCTCGATATTTTTCTTTGACTGTGTCAGGAGTTTCGCATAATCCAATTTACACAGCAAAGCTATAAATAATTGCAATATAAGAACACGAGGTTGTGAAAATGTTTTATCCGTTAGGAAAATAACGCTGATATGGCAGAGGTCTTTTCATGTTAGTCAATGGGACACACGTGCGCTACTCTACAGGAGATATCTGGAGCAGCAGCGCAAACTCTACTATTGTGAAAAATGTATCAACGCACGTGGAAAAAGTATTAGTTGAATCTACTAAGAATTACTTGCGAGATCGCGCGAGTAATTATTTATTTCCTCTAATTTGATCTTTCTCCGTATTAATCTGATACATATTTCTTCCTTGCAATCACATACTATTCCATACAATCGCAAAGAAACGATATTGAATTGATGCGTTCAAAGGAGTTGCATTGATATAAATCGATAATTACTTGCGAATATCCCCGCGACTCGGCAAGTAATCTTTACCATATCCAACTAATTCTTTTTCTCTGTGCGGTGAAATTTTCAGAAACAGACTACTTTATTTATCATTTCCAATAATAATTCAAAATTCCCCGACGTATCCCTGAAAAAATTTCCCGGTTTTCCAGGTCTGTGTAGCCACCCCCTATCGAATCGATACGCCGATCGAGACGAGACCCGATTTGCTAACCTCTTCGGGTCCGATTTTAAGCGCTTATCGCGGGTTATCCGCGTGCGGACTTCGCCCCGCGAGATTGCACGTAGGTAGGTATTATTCGTACCGCGCTGCGTTATCAGCGGATGCTCGAAGTAAAGGGATTAGAGCGCCGCGCCCGCCCCTCCGGGTAACGCGTTTTATCGATAATCGCCGCGCGGAATTTAAGCCCGTTTCGCGCGAACGCCAACGGTATTTCCATTATGTAATTAGAATAGCGACAGGCGCGCGGATGCACTCTCACTCGCGAACGATGATATTCCCCGGCGCGTATTTCACATGGCGAATGGCATCGTCGTAGCTTTGCGCATTTCTCATTGTATCGTTTCCAGCGAGCTCGCTGCGCGGTGCAACATTGTACCGATGCAAGGTTACTTCGTACACAATGTACGACGTATTTATGTCTGGCCGCGCGTGTCAAGCGAGTGGATTATCATTATCGCTTTTCTACGCGATGCTTTTATTTCGTTTCAATGATCCACCTGTCGCCGGACGTAGCGATATTGCGAAGCTGTGTCACGGCTCGTTATGCAATGAGTGGCTTCTCGGGGCGGGCAGAGCGAAGCGTATTGCAAATGAAATCGCGTAACGCGCGCTCGCGTTGAAATCGTATCTAAGCTACGGACGTAAATATGAGCGATGTTGCAAAGGAACGAAAAATGACGACGTACATTGTAGGTTACAATATACATAATGTATCTCTCAAAGGGAATTATTACAGCTCGGCGCGCGAGGTCATTTTGCCGACGCTTCCGTCGAACGTCTCTCGCCGGAAAACTTTCGATAGCGATCGACTCGCCGTTGATGCACTCGTCGCAACGGCGGCGGCTTCGTTGCATTCGGAGAGCTGGCTCGCCTTTACTTCGCGCGCGGAGCGAGACGAACGAGATTGCAGTCGGGCCCCGGCGACCCAATTAACAACCGGAGGAGGCAATAACTGCAATTATCGAAGTGCGGCGATGAGAGATCGCTATTTTCGTTCGACCGTTTTTATCGGGTCGAACCGATTATTTCCCCGCGAGTCGCCGACTCTTCGTTCGCTCCGTGTTCCCGTCGTGCGTCGTCGTCGAAGCGACGCCGCCTTTCGTTCGAGAGGAAACGGAGATCTCAGAGGGACGCGATCGGCGTTTCGTTCGTTGCAATTTCAATGAACTACTTCAGATACGGACCGACACCCGGCGATCATTTTGTTGTGACCAAAAGTATATTTATCCAATTTACGATATGATAAAAATACACGTATCTATTTTCGTCGACCGCAGAGTCGAGCGACGTCGAACAACTTCGAGATAACACTCCTTATCGTCAGCTCGATAAATACGTGACTACATCGGAGCTTATAAATGTATTTGATTTCGTCCGCCAGCAAAACACGAGGTGGAAAATCTCCGTTCTTTTTTCTCGGCGAGGCAAGCGGTTACCGTCGACTTTTCTGCAAGCGCATGGCGTCGAGTTATTCGCATTTCTATCGATACCTCGCATTTAATTGTGACGGATTCGAGGATCGTTCTTCTCATCTATACTTTCTACCGGTACGGTATACCTACAATATACGAGTACGTATATAGCTGTCGGAGAGCGTTTCGCTGCTTTATATTTTCTGGCTATTCGCGACGACTATGAATTCGTATGCCACAGCGAAACCGAGGGTAGATGAGATGGACGAACTTATCGGATCGACGTTATCGAAATATCGAAACTCGATCGCCACGACGTTCACACGAATCATGATAATTGATCGCTTCAAAGTGTACGTTTATTTTGTCGCGTGAGTTTATGAGAATCGTTCGTGAAAAAAATGGATAAATTTACATCACAGGTAATGCGATTCAAATTATGTAATCGCTGTACATACTTACTGCAGCAACGTATTTACGAAAAATTTGCGATACGTTGAATAGATATTTGGCACTTTATCTGCATTAGCTCGAAACCATTTAATCACATAAGTATATGTTTGCTCGGCGACGACTCACGCAGAGCGTGCAACCTTGATGCATCCTGATAAGCCAATGCTGCTTAAAGTTGTCGTACAATTTACGTACATCCTACACTTGTCTGTCTGGCGTCCCGCGAATCCTCGACGCGCGACCGCCGCGCGTACGAATTGCGCGTTGAACGAATCCTCCTTATTTTCATCGCGCCGATAAGACTCTCCACGCGGTGATAGGTATTCACAGCATGTGCGTTGCGCGGACCGGTTCCTCCCTCATTTGCGCGCGTATCAGCGTCGCGGCCTCGTCGCTCGCTCGCGGATAAATAACACCTACGCATACCTGCATTTACACGTGTGTATATTATCCCTCGCGATATTCCTACAAGTACATATGTGTACGCGGTAGATAAAAGTCCAACGAGGCACGGCTCTGCGAGTCGGCAGATGCAGTCGCGAGTCGTTTAAACGGTGCCGAGAAGTGTTGAACTGTCAAATAATTATTCGTAGATAACCGGGAGAGCAACGGTGCGTGCTAACGTGTAGCGCACAGCGGTTACTGCGAGTATCGACGACGGGCGAAGGTGAGAGTCACCCGCTCGGGCTTTAATCATTTGTTATTGTTATCGTGCAAACAACTGCGACGCGTCGAGTCAGACCTGTCCTCGCGCACGTGTGTATGTGTACTATTTCGGAGCGGCAACACATGCAAAGAGAAACCGCGTGTATGATAAAACCTCGCGACTTACGCGCAATTAATCGTGAAACAAAACCGTACTGACGCGTGTACACAGACCGAGAAAAAAGAATCAGTCGGATATGCTGAAAATTACTCGCGGTGTCGCAAGTCATTATTTATTTAGATCGATTGAATATTTCTTCCGTGCAATTATACACTATTTCACATGATTGCAAGGGAGAGATATCCGATTGATGTACATACTTAATACAAAATTTTACTGATATAAATTGACAATAATTATCTGCGAGCTCGCGAGTAATTTTCAGTAGATCCAATCAATTCCTTTTCCCCGTGTAAGATTTGACTGCGTCCCAATTCGAAGAGTGCAATAAATAAACGATCGGAGGAATTTCCCAAGATTTCGCACAACTCTTTCCTCGCATCTCCCCTTCCATGCCTCCACGTTTTCCCCGCACGGTGGAATTAACGCGAGCGCGCGCGCGCGCGCGACCCGAAGTCGAGTGTCGCCTCAACCCGTCTTTCGCCCTTCCGGAGAGCGGAAATACGAGGAAGCACGCCTGACCGGGTCCGTCCATAACCGAGGTACAACACCGGTGCAGAGAGCATCGGGATCAATTTCAGCGAGTTCGTTTGGAAATTACCACCGCCTCTCTCTCTCTCTCTCTCTCTAACCCACTCGGTTCCTCATCCCTCCCAAGCACCGCGCCACGGAATGATCGGGGTGATGAATATTTCGCTTGCGTCGCGAACCGATCTTCGCCACCTCCGCACCCCTCGACTGCCCTCCTCCTTTTTTGCATGCTCCCCCCGGCGCGCCGGAGTCTCGAAGATCGAAGACAGGCGCGTCCGACACCGCTTCTTGCCCCTCTTCTTCTCGCACCCGCGCCGTACACCACCGACGACAAAGGGGGTCGCTCGCAGCGAAAACTGAGCAATTTCGAAATTATCCGCGACGACGATCTCGTCCCCCGTTTTTACGTTTTCCCCTTCTTCGCGCAATCCGCACGTTTCTCGTTAACCGACGACTCGAGAAAAAAAAATACGAACGACTGCTCTTCCGTCGTCGAGAGAAAAGCGTCCCTTTCTTCGCGTCTTTCCTTTTTCGGCGAGTCCCTCGCGAATTAATGTCCAGCGACGTGAATCGCCTCTCTTCTCGCTGTACCTACGGCTCATTTCCCTGCCGAGGAAATCAAAGTACCTACGTGTGCGGCTCGATAGCGAGACGACTGCTCCAGTTTCGCTCGGTCGGTCAAAACGCGATACAAGGGCCTCGACGAGCGATGTCGCGGAAGATCGGATTGCGGTAACGTTGAAAAATAAAAAAAATGTTAAGCAAAGAGTACCTATACGCGTAACCGATGCAAGCTCGTTCGTTCGATGAAAGTACCTACGCGTACCGCGCGGATGGAGGCTAGGAGAGACGAGGCATTTTGAAAGGCAGGAAAAAAAAAGTGCGGACGTACACACATGAGAGGGAATGAGAGACGGGCGACAAAAAGGACGAGAACAAAAGAACCACCCGCGGGGTGATCCATCATACGTGGTTAATTGGTAAACAACACAGCCGCCCCGCCCACTTTTCTCCCGACGGACCCTTTTCTCCGACAGAGGCGATTTGGTAGGCACGTGCATAGGTTTATACAAAGTCCGAGTTCCCCCACGATTTTCGAAAAAGAATCGATATCAATTTCCTGCCGACGCCGATTGCAACGCAACGGCATCTCCGTGCATACAGGTATATAATGGCTCTAAGACTGGTCTATACAAATACTTGATAAACACATATACACTAATAATCACACGGGTATAACCTCGTGCAAAAGCCGATCCTGCAGCCTCCTATGGAAAGAAGGAAGCTCTACTATACGGTGTACCCCACGAAGCGAGCGCGTCTCGTACACAACCCGATCGTCCGTGACCTAACATCGTTGGCAGCGCGCCTACAATGTTGAGTTTGCGGGGTGCATCGCGGGCGAAACGAGCGAGAGACAGACGTTTCGACGCTGGCAAATAAGACCATCGTATCTCAATTTCTGACCAAAATGAGTTAACATCACTTTTCAATATAAGAAATTCTCCTCTTTCAATTATAACCAGGATTCCTAAATTATTTTTGCAAATATGTGGATTTAAAAAAAAAGTAATTTAATCGTATCTAATTAATATGGAAATTTGGTATAAATATTATCGACTTTAAATCTACTTTCTGAAAAACTGTCATTATTGAGATGCGATGTTCTTATTTGCGAGCGTCGGATTGCAATGAGGAATCCGCTTCTGCGAACCGCCCAAACTCCCGTCGGATGCTGGTACAGGTGTAAAGTCCGGCGGCGCGTACCGAGATAACGCCGCCTGTCCGGAGCGCGACGCTATCGGACGTCCGCGAGAAAAATAACAAAACGATCCGGAGAGATCTGACGCGACTGATTGCGAGGCTCGGACAAACGAGGAGCGCTATTGGACAGCGGCGGAGAATTAACGCGCGGACGAGCCGTGCGCCGCGAAATAAATTACGTGTAATTCGCGGGGTCGAGTCGTTGCTGGCCGATCGCCAGCTACGCTCTCGCCTCGACGACGGCGAGTGTACTTTTGCGCGAACGAGTCTGTCCATTTATTTTGGCGGGTTGATGTTTCGTTAACGATTGCGGCGTTCGTCGATTAGAGTTTGAACGTTTCGTGAAAGGAAAACTATCGACAGTTCTAATCGTTTCGTGACGCGAATTTAATGAAGGATGCTGCGAATTGAAATTGGATTAAAATCGAACGCGTGATAAATTGTCGTACGAAATGCACGTAGAGTGCGTCGAGAAATGCACAACTAGGTTTTTACGAATCCCTCCTTTGAAACGCCGTGCGATACATTCGCTTTTCTCACTAATCTTTTTAAATCGCAGATTCGAAAAACACGGACAAAATTATCAACCCCGTATTTCTTTCATTTCTCGTTTCGGGCTTTACGTCAAAGCTGGAGAAAACGATATTTAGAAATGCAGCTACGTCGTTATATCGTAAGACTATCCCTCTCGCGCTCGTTGCTCGGTATGAGTGCGTCTCTCTGGCTCTTCGATGACGTCATAATGTTGTAAAGAAACACGCGTGTTTAATTTTACGAATAATTATCCGTTTTTCGGATATTTTCCCTTTCGTGTGGTATTAAACACCTACGCGTACAGATTATCAAATTGAAATTAATTAAAAATACGAATATTTTTTTTACAGGAAGACCGATTCGACACGCTCGCGGCAGTCCGGCGCGGGGAATGCGTAACGGAGCGCGTTAAGGGTGCGGACGACGCAATTCGACGGCGGGTCTCTTCGTACTTACAATTAGTCGTTGACATACTCGGCAACGCCGACCGAACCGCTGTACAGAGCTCGCGTTACCGTACTCCCGACCTACATTCCATCCCCGGGGTTTATTTCAACCGCTTTAACGAGTGCCGCAAACCCGTGCGTCCTTCGCGTCTCGCGAACGGTTTACGCGCGGAGAAAAATGTATACAAACGACTCGCTCGCGTACGCGCGTCCCGCGATGGTCGTAAAATCTACCTCCTCTGCTTCTCCGCTCCACTTCGCGGTAACGATGAACGCCGTTTGCGCGAAAAGAAAAATAGTAGAGCCAAAGCGTGCGCGCTTTCCACCTCGCCAAACGGCGGGGTTGAAGTCACACAGGCGGAGGGAAGAAAACATTTCGACGACTCTCTTGCGATTCGAGGTGAGACGATGACGAAAGGGGCGGCGAAAACAATGAGGGGAACAAAAAAAATTCACGTCCATCCGAACTAAAATTCAGACATCTCTGCGAGAATTTTTCCGGACCTCCCCCTTCGCTTCCGCGGCTCGTGCAGCCGCAGGTGGGTCGTTCGGACTGTCGCGACAAACGCCACCGAGTGTGGCACGGGTGCAAGGACGCGATAGGCGGCTACGTAAAATTGCGAGCAATTCCGCGGCCGACGTCGTATTTATTAGCGAGCTGTTAATGAATTATCGCGCGTGTACACTCGATACCCCTCGCCGTCGATTTAGCGCCGCGACAGCGGACACGCGCAGCGATGCGATTTCCCAATATTAGCTTCGCCACGCGAGTGGACTTTGATAGCGCGACACGTTCGAGTTCTGGCGTCTGGCTCCGCGTACCTACGTTCTCATGCCTGGCAACACGTGGTGTCTAGCGAAGTGTGAAAAAAAATTACCCGACTTTTCCAGAAAATTCCCAGTCTAAAATAATACATTTTTCCTGACCATTACGTGCCTCTAGATCCGACAAATGAATGGATTAACGAATATCCGTATAACGAATATGTCGATTGAACGATAAGTGTGAAAAGAATTTCCTATTATAATTTGGCGAAATCACATTTTTACCGTTGAATACATTTCTTAATATGTATAAGAAAGAATTTTCAATTATCTATACAGGGTAGAGACCGAGGCGAATCGGATAATAGATCCATATATCTCTCTTTGATCGCGTTGAAAATGAGCATTTCGATCGTTCGCGCTACTTCGTTCCTCCCCAATGAAATAATGCGGGCGATCGAAATGCTCATTTTCACCACGATCGAAGAAATACGGATCTATAATCCGATCTGCCACGGTCTACCCTATGTTTTCGTTTCGTACATCAACATTGCTTCCATCGTTAATCGATATCCTCGCTATCGGTAAACAGAGAGAACTGATTAATGGGAAACTTCCACTTTGAAAATTTATCAAGTCCATGTATTTTCTACAAATTCCAGCAGATTCTTTCATTTCCCCGCCTCGCGTAATTCCCTGCCAATTCTACGTTTTCAATAACGCCTGACCGCCGAACACCACGTAAAACCATTCAGGCGTGTTCCGATCGTCGCGCCGCACTGGTCTACGGGGTATCGACTTTGTTCGCGGGCGACGGAAAGCCGAGAGTTATTTTTACCGAAGCCCGGCTGTGCGAGCTTCGACAAGGCTGCAGGCGTGGGAGGAGGTGAATTTACGCGAGAGTGTATATACCGAGACCATATTCGGAATAACGAAGTAGAGTTATTGCCGGCCGCCGCGCTGCGGAGAGAAGTAGGTGCTCGTACGCGTACATGATATATTACTATATCGAGAGAAAAAAAACGAACGGGGAAGAGTCCGCGGGGCCGCGCGATGGCATTGGATCCGACCGTCTGAGTCACGGAGCGAGAGACGGAAAGACCGTAGATGACGTGTATGCGAGACTCCTCTTCACACATCCACGGGCAGACCGAGAAGAGAGAGAGAGAGACGCCCGTAGGTCCAAAGTCCGCGATGTCTTCGAGTAGAGCGTCCACCTTTCGCGTGGGCGTCGACGCTCGATCAGCGGGCCGCTTTCTCTCTCTCTCTCTCTCTCTCCTCGCACGAATATCGCTCGCGCGCCGCCAGTCGAGTGACTTCGCCGCTGCAGCGCCCCGGCTATTCGTCACGCGCGCGAGGCGTTGCGCGATTCGTACGTGTGCGCGCGCGCGCGCGCGCGCGTGTGTGAGAGAGACCGGTTAACTGCGAGTGGACTTTGGAACCAGGAAGCAGCCGCGCGCGGACGACACGTACGGCCGATGATGCCGAATTGGACTTTGTACCCAGATCCGACGTCGCGATGCTTAGCTCCCACGTCGCGGGGAACGGGCGAATTCACGTTGGTTTATTAATTAGCTCGCCTCGCGCGAAAGTGACGAGCGAGGCTCGCGCAAAGGTCGCGTTGCGATTTGGCCGGCCTCTGTGCATGCGTTCTTGGAAATGTGCGCGCTTTCGTGTTCGCGAAGTTTCAGAGGGGATTGCTTTTTGGCGAAGCGTCCTCGTTACGGAGAGTTAATCAGAGGATCGAGATTGCGACGAATTTAGCGATACTCTCTAGTCGAGCAGGTAAATGCGAATTATTTAGGGACGAGTTTTCCACCGGGAGAAAAAAGAACATTCGCGCTTTTTCGAGTTCGCAAAGTTTCCGAGGGGATCATTTTTTGGCAGAGTTTCCTCGAATGGAGGGTGAATCAGACGAGCGAGATTTCAACGAATCTACTGATACTCTTGTCGAGCAGGGAAGTGCGAATTATTTAGGGATGAGTTTTCCACCGGGAGAAAAAAGAAAGCTTCGCGCTTTTTCGAGTTCGCGAAGTTTTTGGACGGACCACGTGTTTGCAAAGCTTCCTTGCACGGAGAGGGTAAATTAGGCGACCGAGATTGCAACGAATTTAGTGATACTATCGTTGAGCAGTAGGGAAATACGAATTATTTATAGACGAGCTTTTTCCACCGAGTTGGAGGGGGGGGGGGGCCGGGGGAAATAATCCTTGGGTCTATAAACTTCGTTCGAACGAACAAACAAATTCGACGATACATAAACGGCGCGCTCCTCGCACGGAGAGTAAATTAGTCGATCGAGATTGCAACGAATCTACCGATACACTCTCGTCGAGTAGGTAAGTGCGAACTATTGTATTTAGAGACGAGCTTTCCGCTGAAGAAAAAAGGAAAAGAAAACAAAAAACGTATAGCCCCTCGGGCCTATAAACTTCGTTCGAACGAACAAACAAATTCGACGATGGGTAGCCATCGCGATAGTTATATCTATACGGGACGATTCGTCGTTGTTTTTCTCGTGCAGAGGAAACGAATCCCCGGACGAGGCGAGCTCTCTCGCCATTGCAATCCCGTCGAGTCGTCTCGAGTTTCGGACGAGTAGATATATAACGCGGGGAACAAAAAAAAATGTTTCGGGGGAGAATATCGCCACCGAGATCGCGTTCTTCAAACTCGGCTACATAAGTACGTCTCTCGGTGACGGGATAGATTCGTCGCTCCCTCGGGGGGGGGGGGGGGGGGTCGCATCCAAGAGCCTCCCGCGGTGGGGGAAGCTCGTAGTTTCGTCCGGAGTCGAAGTTGCGATCGGAATCTCGATCGTCCCGGGCGATCGGCGAGCCGAGTAACTTTCTCCGAGGCGCCACGCGCGCTACGCTCTCCGTCCGAGGGCTCCCAAATAATTCTCCGCGATCGAATAAGCGCCTTCCCGGGGCGTTCAGACGCGAAACTCGCCGCGGAGAGCCGACGTCGACGTCGCGGGGAAACTCCGGGAAGAGCTCAGCGCGCGGTCGAGTTATCCCGAGGAGTTTGCGTCGAGTGGCAATAATATTCTCGCGCGACGGCTTCCAGATGGGCGAGAGAGAGTCGGCGGTTGTGGGGAGAGGAAATGAGAATGGTAACGGAACTTCGTCCTCCAGGAGCGGAGGCGCAGCCGGGAACAATTGCAATTCTACGGGAACTCTCCTTCTCGGCGCACCGCAGCGTTCCTCCCGCCTCTCGCGCTCCTACTTCGTGCGCGTCGGAAGTGAGAAGAGGTTCATCCGTCGTACGAATTTCGAATACAGGCGTTCTTCCGTACAAAAATAATTTTGCAGTCTCAGAAAAATTTGGTTTTACTGGAAACTCTTTGCTCTACCATGACATAAATATTATCTAATGGCAAATTTCATTACAATCACAGTGAAATGTTTTTTTCGATACAAATATTTGCCATCACAGTAAACATTTGTATAATACTATTATCGGACGTACCTATCTCTTGCTGCCACAGTTAATATTTTTGTCATGACGGCAAGACATTCTCAGCAAAATCTAGTTTTGTTAAAATTGCAAAATCATTTTTCTCGCTGCAGAGCTCGCGTTGATGGCGCATCGTTAATTTTTGTCGTGTGCTCAGCTCTCGCCGTCGATCCGAGTGACGTGTCATCGCGAGCTCTTCCTCTTCCGGAAATTCCTTTCGAGGGAGGTTTTGCGCCGCGCGCGATCCTTCTTCGCTATTCTCCGGTCGTCCGCTCTTTTTCCTCTCCGATTAGACTTGGAGCTCCGTTCGTGGCTCTCGCGGGCACCACTCGATCCCCTCAAAAGTGTTCACCCGCCAATCATTCCACCCCATCACGCCCCGTGTCAGACTGCCCCTCGTTTCCCGTCATTTTCGACTTCCAGGAGGTGGACGACGAGATTACTTACATATATTTTAAACGTACACTGAGAGTAATAATTGCTAGCGTTGAAAAAATATTTCTTAAATCAAGAACGTGATATATTACCAATTTTTAAGAATACAAATGCTTGATCGAAAAATATATATCCTTGATTCACAAGAATAGGTACCTTTATTGGAACGAGAAATTCTTTTTTCACGCAAAAAAGAAACAATTACTCGAGCTTGTCAAATATTTTCTCGCACGAAGAAAGCCATGGCTCGATCCTGGAATTATGTTGTGTTTTTGATTGAAGAAAACATTACTTTTCAACACCAGCAATTATTTCTCTCGTTGTAGATTGTAGAAGTAGGATTTCGGGGTCGAGCCACGGAGCGAAGGATCATTGATAAACTCCCGACTCCCGATTAATTAATAAAACTCTTCTCGATATCCTTCGACTTCAATTAATACCCGTCCTCGTTCGAATGTACGCGCAACGCCGGCCCAAAGGAAGCCTCCTTCCGCGAATGAAAGAAATATCGAGTCGAATGTACCGGAAAGGACGACAGCGAAGGACCCTCCCGAGAGGAAACCGGAGGTTCTCGTGAAATTCGCTGAACGTCGCTGGACGACGCGACCTCGGGCACTCGGCTCTACATTGTAACCTTCCCCCCGGGCTTGACACCGTCATTCCGTCTCCCCGGTTCCTCCTTTCCCGTTCTCCCAGGCTTCTCGTTTTTCCGCAAACATTTCGAGTGATCTGCGTCGAGCGCGAGGCGAGCGACGGGGAATCGCCGCGTTAATTTTCCGAGCAATTAAGCGTCCCCGCCCCACGGCCAGCCACGAGGATGAATTCGAAAGTCCTCGACGAAAAGGATAAAGTCGATCGACGCTTAACGTTGACTCTCGCGACACATTCGCATCGCCAATTCGATTAAATGCCTTACTTTCCGCTTACGGCTTTGAACGCGATTATCTCGAGACGCGATGGAGATATGCAAAAGGTCAAGAGAAACTTTTTCGTGGTAAAAAGATGGACGAACATTTTTTATTTAAACTTTTTTCCGATACCCCCCATTGTTTTCAAGATGAGTGATTTTGAACTGATACTTCAATCGAGACGTCAATCCCACTCTTAACCCGGGCGTCTTTCGTATTCGCGATTCGGACGCAGGCTCTTCTTCTTCTTCTTCTTCTTCGTCGTCTCGTCGCACGTGACTGTCGCCGGTTCGAGGTTCGTCGCCGGCTGTATACGATGTGCCGTACGTTCGTACGTCCACACTCGCGCGATATTCGCCTGCGTCGGGTCATAAACGCGAGACCTCTCCCGCTAGCTGTGTATCGTGCCTATACATACATATCTATTGCACATGCGTACGTATACACCCGGAGATAGACGCGACCCAAGTGGGCAGCTGTGTTCCGCGCCGCTGCTAATTGTACACCGTGCAGGCAATGTCAGAGTCTGATGTAACGACGAGCGTGACTGTACTGCGGATACGTCGGCGTGTCGATTAGCTATCGCAAGAATGCTACAACTAATAACCCCGTCATCTCGGTACGCGTGCATCCGCGCGCGCGTATGTCGTTTTTTTTTTATCACGGTCTTCCGAGGGCGACGCGTTTAATTCAAGCCGTATCGATAATCCAACGTTCGATCGACACGAGTATTGACTTTCGCAAGGGATGACGATCGTTTCGCTCGTGGCTTGTCGTTAAAATTGCTTCATTTGCTTCATTCAACCACATTAGTGAGGTTTTAAACTTCCCAATCAGATGCGAATGGAACGCTGCAGCCAAACGAGGAGGATAAATCAACGGAGAATCGCGAATAACCCAAGTAAATGTGCGAAAATATTGCGTCCGAATCGCCCATTTTTTTCTATCCTCCACACGAGCTCGTCGCGCGTTTATCGTTGTCTGTATTCACGAGCTACGGCGAGCGCTTATTGGTATTCAAACACGTGCGAGTTTCGCGGAAGGACCCTTCGAACGTGACGACGACTCCGACTCCGCTCCCGGGAGTTCGCCGTGTCATCGCTCCGCGAACGGCGTAGCGCGAACCGCTGTAAATGAAGCCTCGACCGCGGCGCGCGGTCTCTACTCTCTCTCGCGCCTGTGCACGCTTCCAGCGCGTGGTGCGGATGATGTATTCGAGAGCCGCGCCTTCGCAAATTCGCCTGGCGTCGCGCGACCATCGGCGTCTGTCTGGAGAAGCTCCGAGCGCGCTTCGAACGCTTGTCGCGAGGATGAGATCGAGAGTAAAGTATCGTTGTTTACATTTAACGCGCGAATAACGCCTTCAGACAGTGTTGGCGTGTAAATATATTGATTCTTCGGCTGCCGCTGCTCTGCTTACTCTTTCTCTCGCGAACGCACTCGGAGAAACTAACCCGATCGATTTAACCAAAATCCTGGAGACCATAACCCAGTTATGTGAAATTTGGATCGCTCGAATCTCGCTGGTTTGACTGATCATTTTCTGATTCGAATTATTCGAATTGAAGTTGAAATAATTGAATATCTCGTTAGAATAACTAAACTCGTTGATTAGTTACCTATTCTAATCGAAATACTGGTAAGTTGAACGAAATATTCCGTTATTTTAACTACATCTTTAGTTCGAATTACTAGCAGTTTACCAGTATTTCGGTTAGAATAACCAAACTCGTTCATCCAGACGCATTTTATCATTTTGCTCGGATTATCTTTCTCGGCGCGTAATCTCGATAGAACGAACGAGGGACGTGCTACGATTCACGCAACGTATCGCAACAAGCGAATGCAATTCGGTGTTGTTTCCCCGACGTCGACGTATTCCAATCCCTCGAGGAGATGCGTGATAGAGTGGTCGTCTGTCTTCCTCCTTTCTCTCTTTCTTTCTTTCCACGTCTCTATCGTTGAGCCGATGTCGCCACTTCTCCTTCTTTCCTTTCTTTCTCCGGCGTTTCGCCTTTTCTCGTTGCATTGAGCGTATTGCCGACGACGGCAGCGCCGAACGGTAGTAGGTATGTATCTTCAAATGGACGCGACAGTGTGAGAGACCAAAGTAGGTATCTACATTGTATATATCGGGCGTATAGATGCTTCGGCGTCTCATAATTTATTGCCGACGAGCGAACGGCGCTCGTTTGTTGGCAGGAGGCGATACACAGCAAAGTTCGAGCCTTCGAATTTGTATCTACTACACGGGGGCAGACTTTATTCCTCGAGGGCCGAGAGCGAGGTGGAAAAAAAGCGCGTGGAAGAAAAATTACCGCCTTTTCGCGCGCGATCGTTTCGTCCTACCTACACCGTTTACGAGGGGCCGCTTCCCGATTACGAAACGCATTTGTTTCTCACCCCCGAGACGTCTCGAAGGGCTCGTTCGATTCAATCAGGTAAAAGAACGGAAGGGGAGTAGATACCGATAAAAAAATGTATTTCTATCAATTGAACGCTGATGGTTGACTCGAATATTATACCTATTTTTACACTCCTTGATATTTTCGCAAAAATCGAAATCTCTGGAATTGATTTGTTGATAAACCCTATCCCACTTATTTTCTCGAGCCGATTCCGAAATTAATGGATAGTGTTGAGGAAATCTCAAAGGATGACCAAGATATCGATGATTATTCGAAGAAACAAATATTTCTCGCGCGTAAAAAATCGCTGATATCTTATATTTCCTTTGAGACATGAATCTAATATGGTAGTTTTTCGTAATCAGCGCAAAAAAATATATAAGTTAGAGAGTCGGTCAGGCGATCGATTCCAGAAATTTCGATTTTTGGCTAAATGTCGAGATTCGATGTCCAAGATTTGGCAAAATTCACATCCTTCTCTCGTTTCCTCTCGCGCATTCGCGTGAAAAAAAAATCAGGAATTGCAAAGAATCGCCAAGTCTTTTCTTCCAAAGGCAAATCGCAACCGATCTCGCTCGATGAATTTCACGAAACAGCGAGCGCTGATCGATGGGAGGTCACGTGGACGAGAGCGCGCGGTCCTTTCGCGAGAGGAATGGCGCTCCGTTGACCCGGGTAATCGCGCGCTGGATCCTCTTTCCCCCCTCGCCGCGGAAAATCGACCGAGCGTAAGAAAACCGAACCCCGCCGCGTTTCCTTCACGAGTTCCGCGCGGATCGTAGGTATACACTCGTCCTTCGCGAGGAATCGGTTTCTCATCTCGACCGTCGAGACGAGATTCGTTCCTTTCCGTGCAACGTCGGAGGCGTATCGGTCGGAGGAAGTCAAGAAGAGAAGGAGGAGACGATCGAGAAAGAGAGAGGGCGAAAAGGACGATTAATGGCGTGTCGCCGCCACGTGCGGGTAATTGGACGCGGTCCGTCAAAACGACAACGTTTATTCGCCCGACCGTCGGCCTCGTCGCTGCTCGCGCAGTGTGCTTTCGGTATTTTTCTGCTATGCAGCTTTTACGGAGTTCCACGTGGAGGGATCGACCCTGTGAGTCGAAATTTTAATACTAGTCTTAGCCCACACTTGGCGACTTGTAGGTATAAAGCGATGTTAAAGCCGTTCAAATTGAACAGCAGTTTAGACACCTACATGTGGCCGATTTGTCCGCTTTCACCAAGTTGAAGTTGAAACTGGTATTTAAATTTCGACTCGCGCGGGCTTCATCGACTCGCAACGGGACTACACTTCGATCGACTCGCGGAGCAGGGAAAGCAGACGAACGATACGTGCTTATATACGATATGCGGATGATCTTAAAAATGATAATAGAATCGAACTCTGCGTGCTTTCATATCGCGGTCACTGGATATAATTATCGCGCTTCGCGCTTCGAAAGCATCGAGGTCGAGTTAGACCGGGAGTTCGAAGTGCATCGGTCTCACGGCCTACAATTTCCATCGGTCGACGAACCTACATATGTACGTGCACGTGTCGCGTGAGTCACGTTTCGCCACCCACGTCGCGCGGGTGGAGAAACAGCAGGGGGTCCCGGGTAACCTCCCCCAAACTGCCTCACCGAGGGAGTGCCGTAACCGAAGAATCCCTCTCGCTCTCCCTCGCGAGTAGTGCTTTCTACGGTTCGTTTTTTGCCGGTGGATGGATTTTGAAATACGCCTCTCAACCCCCCCCCCCCTCACTATCGTCGCTCTTTTTCTTTCCATCGTGAAACGATGATATATCATCACTCCCCGCGGTGAGATCCCAGACGGACAATTTTTATCTACTTTGTATATAATCCATATGTGGTTTTGGTCATATAGGTACGGATTGTACATGATTTCTATATTAACCATACACAAGGACTATGTATAGATTTTGAAATGGCTGTATAATAAATCTGCATACAGTCTGTATATGATTAATATAGAAATCATATATAATCCATATATATGACCAAAACCACATATGGATCGTGCAGAACTTTTCCGCCTGGAAAGTCGAATTCATCCATTTTTCGTCGAATGGGCAGATTGAAATTGTGGTCTAATTTAATATCAGTTGACGCGCATATAGCGATCGATCGAACGTTGCTTAGGCAGATTAGATGAAAAGAAAAGTCTATCTCAGCGACTTACCAATCCAGCATGACATACATATATCTCGAGAGCGGATAACGTTATCGCCTCTTATCGCGCAACCAGGTCGAATCTTTTCGGTCGACGCGTAAAAAATAAAGCCCCTCTCTTACCTGCAACAGAAAAAGGGAGAAGAGTTCCGTTAATAACGTCGATCGGCTCGATACTTCCCTTCGTATCCCATTAACGTCGGCTAGTCGTCTCCTGTATTTCATCCGAACGGAGCTCCGAGCGTATCGTTATCCCGAGACGCTCGCGCTCTCAGGAGACCTCGCGTCTCGGAGCGAATACAAATACCCAACGCTTCTTTCTCTGCCGTAGTAAATTTGACCGGGAAATGCGTGCCGAGCGAAAGCGTCGCGCGACGATATACCATCTTTTTCTCGATCATGCAGTTTCATTATACGGGGCTGAATTTACTCGCCCGGCCAGAAACTCGAATCGCTAATATCGCATTATCGATTTAATAATTCATTAATTTCATGTCCTTTTTAATTTTTTTTTGTCGCAACGTTGTGACGGCACTTACGCCGATGAATACGCTTACAAGACGACGACGTAGCTGCAATTCCAAATGTCGTTGCACAGCTGTGATGAGACCGAAAATGGAAAATGAAAAAAATACGGGGCAGATAATTGTCGAATCAGTTCCGAGAAAACCGAAAATGTTTGTCGCACATTTTTAGGACGAACATGCCGATCGGTAGGGTATCGCGCGGGTATCGTGCCTGGCGATTGCATTAATTATAATTAAGCGGTACACTGAAATTGTACAGTCACGGGTCACGCATACGGCAATTACTGATCGACGCGTACCCGTAGACATGACCCCCGCTGCAATTGCCGTATAGCTACACCGGTACACTGGTCCAATCAAGCGTCGTTGTCCACATCGGTGATTATGTTCGGAAATGTTACGTTACCCTCCTGTCCTCTGGTATTTCGATCTCGGAGGAATCGCGGATCAAGACTCCGGACTCGTAGCTAAAATTAGCTCATAATTCCCGTACAGTTTAAACATCGATATTGCAATGTGACGGTTCTACCTTAACGACGTTCTACCGATAGTAGGATCAACAGAGCGATTTTGATTAAATTCGATGAATCGATAGAATATAAAAGTATTAGGACCCCCGGTTAAAATTTTCTGAAGATTCACCACCTTGTGTAATAAATATAAAATAAATATACAGCTGAGAAATTATCATAAAAATTGTACCAGAATTAAAAGAAATGAATATGTTGCTTCTCATATGATTCTATGTCAAATATAGGCATTGATTTATTTGTATTTTGCGTTTCATACAAGTTAGTGAATCATCACAAAAATTTGACCGAAGGGTCCTAATGTCTTTTTACCGAATTTCGTCAAAATCGTTCTGTTAATTCCATCATCGAGGGAACCTTCTTGATGTACCTTGCGTACACTCGCGTACTTTCAGCGTCGGAGAGCTACGCGAAGGTCTCCAACGGTCGCGGAAATAATTGGTCGTTGACTTCGAGAGAGTCCGGGTAATTGATTGCCCGCGTGAGGGGAGGAGGGAATATCGAGAACCTCAACGCGTAATGAATTACCTACCCCGCCGGTCGTGAATTGCCACGGGTTAAAAATAATATATGCACGCGCTCGAATGGTGATGCGGCTATTCAAAAGTTGAATTTTAAGGGAGAACGAGAGAGAAAGAAAAAAAAAAGGAGTGACGCCATTCAACCATGCTACTCTCCCCGGAGGAAGCGTCGAATCTCGTTCGATTCTCCTTCCTCTTTCCACTTTGAATCCGATTCGAAGGCGAGAGGAGCCCACCATTAATTATCACGTTCGCGAAGGGTGCAAAGTTTCGTAACTCATGAAGAATCTCATCAGCCCTCTCCGCGACTACTCTCGCGCCGGGGGGGGGTGATGATTTAACCGCCGGATTTAATTGACGCTTCGCGAGGGACGATCGATGGATGGCGTTTCGAATAGTCATTCTCCCTTTCGGTTTCTTGCCTTGAGTACCAATCGCGTTTTTTTACGAAAAAAAATTCGACGGATCTCGCTACAATTTTTCGGAGAGGCCGAGCCCCGCCGCCCCCACCATCCTCCTCGCTATCGTGCCTCTCTCTCTCGCGCGAGCGTTGCAGGGATCTCGAAAAGCTGCACTCTCCCTCCGCGTCCCAACCCCTTCCGCCCCCACTCGCGTCGCTCTCTTTTTCTCCAGCCAAGGTTTCGCGGAATTTTAGCGCACATTTTTCCACGGGCGAAGTATTTTGAAAGGGATTTTCTCTCGGAGGCGAAGTGTGTGGGCGTCTCCTACAGTCCGCAGAGCGGGTGACGCGACGAATGACGAGGCCACCCCGGGAGATCGGAATTGTAGGATATTCCAAGTGAAAGTATCGAGATATTCGACGCTATCGTCTCTCTCGTGGCGTTATTAAAAAACAAATAAATGAAAATAAATAAATACTCATATTGCTGCTTCATATCGAGAAAAGTTATTAGGTAAGTTAAATTGACAAAACGCATCTAGTTGAACACGTTTAGTTATCCCTAACTAAAATACCGGTCGGTTGAACGAAATGTTTAATTATTCCAACAAAAAAAAAAACAGGCCAGTCAAACCAAACAGACGGAGAATCCATATTTCACCGAACGGTTTGGTCATCGTAGCCAGAGTTTAGGTTAGACTGACTGAATTGTTTTCTTCTCAGCGCTGAAAAAAATGCGTTCCTAACCGTAAAACGCGCGCGGATAAATTGATCGCGTTAAAAATAACCGTGAAATCGCGTCGCCGTGCGCTCCGCGTCCACTAGGTGGGTTTCGCGTGTCCCCGGTAATCGTCCCGCCTTTCGTGGTCTACCCTCATTTGCAGCGACCCTCGCGGGGCGAGTTTTTCCAGCGGTCCACGATCCGCGGTGTCGTACACGCGCGCGTGAACGACGACGGAGAGTTTGCCGGAGGGAAAATTCGCGTGTACGCGAGTGCACAATGGGGAGCGCGTTGCGGGTGGATCGACACGGGGGAATTGCGAGGGGGGAAGAATGTACAATTTTCCGTCGAGGAATTCAGGGATGATAATACGAACAATTCGTTCATCGGAGAGAAATATCCAACGCGTAATTATTATAGAAATAACCACCACGCGATGAAAGTCAATGAGAATTTGTCAACACTCGCCGTACACTCTTCGTATAACGATCAATGATTTTAATCCTTTTAGTGCCGGACGACGATATATCGTCGTTCGTTCAGGACCGATATTGGTTATTTTATTAAAGATGATTGAAAATGTAATACTTGTACTTCATACTACGTGACCTACATAAAACTGTTATCAAACGATGATTATTGTTATGTGCAAATATTGTTTGTAGAAGAGAAACTCGTTTATATGTTTTTCATCATGTCTACGATTTATGTTATTCGTATGATTTTCAATATATATTGAAATACAATTGACATTATAGTTTCTCTCTTTCTTCTGTAATGCGCTGCATTTGGAATTTTAAAAATATCATTATCCTAGTCTGGTTTTCATGAGCTTTTTCCTAAATTTAGTAAATTCGTCAAATTTGTCCGGTTATATTCGCATAAATACACGGTTTTCCCTCGACGCTAAAAGGGTTAACTGACTCGTGGCTCGTCGAACGCTCCGGGACGATCAATCGATCGCTGTCGATCGACCGTAATTTCCATTCGGTTGATCAGCTTATCATTTACCATTGGTGGAGAGATATTAAACTTTTTTTTTCCCTCCAAAAGAGTAAGCTCACGATAAACGAGACAAAACGGAGAATGCGATCTTCGCGAATGATACTCATCGCCCTCCAAAATCGCACTCGTCGTTATACGTTGCGCCGCGACGAACGACAGCGAAAAGACAGCGGTTCTTTTTCCCTTCTTCTTCGGAAACCGTTACATCAAACTACATATCTACGTTACTGCGCCGATTCGCGAAGCGTCGAACGCTTTTGCCCAGAGATGCCGAGAGAGAGGGACAGAGAAGGAGGGATGAGCTTCGTTAACCTTTTGCACCTCTGAATTATTTATTCGAATTCGTTATGGCGCTTCGACCGTTACAGGGAATTTGCGTCATCGTTTCGAGTCTCTTCTTTGGAAGGCCGAGCACCCGACGAGGAGCGATTGGCGTTTCGATCGCGTGTGACTGGCCTGGTTTCGAAAATCTCGTCACGATCGTCTTTTGGATGTTTTGCTCCGGACACCTCCCCCCCTCCCCCCCCTCAAAGGTCGCGACCGAAAAGGAAAAAATACGTTTGTCTTCCGTACCACACATATATCGGAATCTAGGTTGAATTGGACGCGGAGAACGAATGGTTCCTATTTATTTCGGGCGGCTCGCACCTGCTACCGATACCTCTCCTCTCTACGGTTACGAAAAAAAATCGCGTTTCATTCTTTCCACGGTGGTCTATAGCGTCGTAAATCTCGGTTTACGTCTTCTTCTCCGTTGGCCCAGCCATTTTCGAATAATGGAATTCTCCGAGCGCGCAATGACGTTTACGAGAGAAACGGGAGAACGGGGAGGGGGGCAAGGAACCCAATAATTTCAGATCCCTCGACATTCTCGCACAAATCGAAATCCCTGAAATCTCATGTATTTTTTTCACGCTAATTTTTCGAAAATAACGCATTTACTGAGGAAATCTCAAAGGAAAACCGAGATATCAATTATTTTCCGCTATACGAAGTCATCGATATTTTACTTTGTCTTCAACGTATCGACTTAATAATCGTGCTCTTCGTAATCAGCGCAAAAAAATACACAAGATAGGGTGGTCGAGGATTCGATCTTTTCTACGTGTCGAATCAAACCATTTCCCCCCGAATCAACTCAACTTTTTCATCAGTACGCACTTCTCTTTACTCGTGCACGCACGATTGTCGAAAAAAAAATGTTCAACGAATCGTGTCGCTCCTTTTAACGGCGAATCCCATCGCAACCGGTCACTGCCAACAAACAACCGCGCGAGTGAAACTTGACTTATCGCAATCGATATAAAAAGCACGCACGGAAAGGTTTCTAAAATTTCATAATAATTATCAACCCGTAAAAAAAAAAAGAGCGGCCCCGAATTAATCGCACACAATTTTGTATCACCGCGATAACGCGTAGCAGTGTCTGTTTACCGCTATACGCGAGCGAAAGCGACGATAAGCTCGTTGCCGCACAGCCGATCGAACCGTATGAAAAAGCGAGAGAAAGAGGAGAACGAAACGCGTGTTATCGGGCGCACGCTAGCCCGCGCGGCGTTATCACTCGAGCACGGGAGCAGGTTTTAATTATAGCATTTTCGCCTATCGCGCCTTGACGTCGAGATACATACATTTCGCCGTCTCCGACTTCTTCGAGCGACGAGGATTGTTTTCGGCGATAAGCGGCCTATTAAGAGCGCCCGATAACCCGAGTGACCGACGATTCGATCATCTCCGTTTATCGCGTCGGACGAATCGTTATTCGAGCGAGAGGGAAGGCAGGCCCTTGACCTTTTTTTTTGTTCTTTAAACAGAACGAATGAGATCGATTCGAAAGTGGACCACTAAACTCGCTTAGAGTCAATATTTGTCCTGTTGTCATTCATCATCATCGGATACGCAAGCATTAAATACTCCACGATTATCATAAGAAAAATAGTTCGAAGCTTTCTCAACGATAAAGAATTTCCACCGAGTCAAGAGACGCTTTCGGCTGACGTTAACGCGACGAGTCGTTAAACGGGAAGTCGTGGTACTTGGACCAATTTAAACGAATCGTCGTGGAATCGAGGGCAGCTCCGTATATCTAACGAGACGAGGGACACTCTGTAGAAATAATCCTCCAGCGATCGCACAGCTGTTCCAACACGGCCCGTGACGTACACGATGCAGCGTTCCTCTCGAAGCGCATTCTACGACGAGTCGCGGTTGAAGTCGCAACGGAAGCGACGATCCACTGATCGGTGATTCAACTCGACTGATCTCATCTGATCTTTCAATGAACCACTTTCGGGTTTTCTCACGAAATAAAATAGTGAAACTGACTGCATAAATAGTAAACAGTAAAAATAAACTAAATAGTAAAACTGACTTTGTCACAGTTTTCCACGGGGCAAGCCCACCAGACTTGGCATTCATTTCGCGAGAAAACCGAAAAGGGACACATTTTCCCTTATTACACTTCTCTTCGGGATGTGCGACATCCTACGTACCTACGACAGGCGTCGCGCGTGACACGTCCGTCGGGTCCAGGGGCAGATGAAATCCCGCGAGATGAAAGGACCAAATTGCACGTCGCCGAACGGTAGGTACATAAATACGCTACACTCGGTGCCACGTACAGTACGCCCCCGCGTGTGCACGTTCCCGAGCTTTGTCGTTCGGGCAGCTTTGTTTGCCCCGGAAATAGTCGCCGGGGTGAGTCCGTTTGACGACGGTGCGCGCATCGGGGGTCGCTTTGAAACCGAAGCATATGTGGAATGTGCCGAATGCATTCGTGCCGGGGGACGTCGGCGGAAAAATAACCCTGCCGCGCGCGCGCGGGGTGGAACGAGACGAGGCGTGGTACCGTCGGGGAAAACGAGGGAGTAGGGGCGGTGGGTGCGGAGGAAAGAGGGTTGAGACGTAGCGGGGCCGTTGGCGAGCTCGGCCTGTACTGAGCGGAATCTGCGTCCGCGTCTCAATTTTCATTTCGTCGTAAGGGGGGAGAAGAAAATAGGAGCGGACGCGTAAATTCTGATGTATTTGCCGATAAATGTTTCTGCGTATTTGTACGTCGTGACGCGTCGCGGCGCGCGGTAAATTCGCACCCTCTCTAAATCGGAGGAAGCGGAAGAGGATTCGTCTTCACAAGCACGTTTATTTCGATCAAGCGAATTTTTTGTCTTAGTGTACACTTTCTACGAAGCGACTTTCGAAGCGTCGATGCAGCCCGGATGAGTTTTGAGGTCCTCCTTCCAATCCCCGAACTTATCTCGTTTCCCCCGCGTTACAATTCTCATCCCAATTCACTCTCGCGACCCCCCCCCCCCCCCCCTCCCTCTCTCTTTCTCGGACAGCGACAAAATTTCTTCCCAGTGAAATACAGCCGACGCTACGCTGTCATACGTCAACGTGGTATTCGTACCGTGAGAGGCGTCCTACCCTTCCTCTCTCTAATCTACGACGAGAACCCGTCGCGACGCCGGTTTATACGTACATACTACAATGTACGAGTACACGTACGTCTCGCCGAAAGTTGCACCGCGACACGCCGGCAACTCGAGCTTATCTACGGCGGGACAGCGCGCGGGACCCCTATTCGTGAGTGGTCGTTCAAAGCCGCTTAAAAAGAGACGCGTCCCCCCTACGCATCGAAACATCTCGTACGACGCGTTGAGTCTCCAAATTCCGTGCGTGTTATTTCGCCACGGAGAGCGTCGGCTACACTGAGAAATAAAAAAGATTACAATATATTCTGTTAGAAGGACAATCTGAGTACGAAAGGTAAAACAGATCAAAAATTATCCTTCCAGGGTATCAAATTTAACCTTCCTTAGAATAATTTTCGATCCACTTTACCTTTCGTACTCAGATTATCCTTCTGACAGAGTAATTTTTAATCTTTTTTTTTCTCAGTGTACGCCGCACAGAGGGAAAGAGGAATCCCATCAGCCTCTCGGTCCAACGGCCACAGAAATGATGCCCGATCTGAGGAGCGGACGCACCGGATCGCGCGATGATCCTCCTATCCGGAACGAGGCTTTAAACGTCGCGTTTTGGGTGTGTATGGGTATAGAAGCGGAATTACGTCAGAAGAGAGGAAGGAAGGGATCACACCCCTCGCGCTTTTATCCCCCCCCCCCCTGGAAACGACCGAGAATAATGGCACTTGCGGCATTCGCCGTCTAAAACCATTAGGTAATGGAAGAGGAAGTGAAGGACGGCCAGGGAGCAACCGCGAATCGACGTTTCCCGGCGCTCTGGCGTCACGCGGTGCAAAGAGAGCGGAGTCGTTCGATTCTCTCTCGCGGCTCCGGTCGACCAGACGCTACGAGGATGATCGAATGCGATCGACGGGAGAAGAATACATGGTGTCCCCAGAGAAGTGTTAAGAAAAATCCCCGATTTTTCCAGGATCTCCTGGCTGAAATAATAAATTTTGTCCGACCATTACTGGCATAGATCGAGTAGATATGGATCCGAGTGTTATGTATCAGTCATTTCGTCGAATGAACATATTAACGAATATTCGTATAACGAATATGTCGATTGAGAAATAAATATGAAACTAATTTAGGATTATAATTTTGCGAAGTCATATTTTCATGGTATAACTTTTCTCAACATAAGAAGGAATTGAAAAAAATTGCGTTTGATTAAACTTCATGTACTGACTTACTTCCATCGATAATCGATATTCTTATTATCGGTAGAAAGAGAGAATTGACTCGTAAGAAATTTTCACTAAAAACTTATCAAGTTTGACTATTTTTACAAATTCTAGAAAATTTGTCAATTTCTCTGATTTTTGCTTGACTCACACAATTCCCGGACAATTCCAGGTTTTCCAAAATTCCCTCACGCGGCTGGACATCGTGCAACATCTAACCTGGATTTGACGTACATAGTACTTTCTAGGCGGTGCAATGGGCCAAACAAAATACCCGGTCCCATTTGCTGCAATTCTCTCGAGTAGGATTTTCGAAGAAAAGTCGACGCGCAGTATAAATACACACACAATGTTCGTTGCGCTGGACGCAATGCCCGAGGAAGCGTGTAGCGTTTGTTGATCTTATCCGTAGAGGGCGAACCCGGGGGCCGACTGAAAGACGTAAACAAACGCGCGCGAGTATTTTCTCAGCTCCACGTGCGTCTGGATCCGAACGGGAGGCTCGCGGAATAGAAAGCGCGAAGGACTTTCACTTTGCAACGGTCCGATATCAATTCGCGCAGCAGATAAGGATGTCGTATAGGATATTCAAGGAGGGAGCCGTATCGACGAAGCCGTTTCCAGAACTAGAGATAAACTACGTCGAACGTAGGAGCGTGCGCGATGTATCGCAGGTATGACACGCTAAAAGCCGCTCACGAGATACTTATCGCAGGAATATATTTCCGCGTGGAACCGAGGCGGGAGTCTCGTGTTTCGCGTGTATATGAACCGAGAAGAATACAAAAAAGAGAGAGACAGGGAGGGGAATTCTCCAAATTTCAAGTGGCGAGATATTACATGAATCAATGACATCGTTTATACGATATTCAATGGTTCCTCTGTCAAGAGTTTCGATTAAAATAAATACTCGGTAATCGTAAACGACGGTTTATCCGAACCGAGTCTTTTTTCTTTCGACCTATGATGCACATTAACACGAAGTACTCTCGAAGTACCTATTAATTACATTAACCCCTTGACATGCATTTCACGTGGCATTGTAGCAAATTCCGTTTTATTTGTATGTCAAGGTGTTAATTACACATTTAATTATTTTTACTTCCCCTCAGCATTTTTTAGCTTAATTTCATTTCTTTTTATTTAAGGGGACGCTCTCTCTCCTCCTCAAGACCCGCGAATGAAATTACGGCGCGCGTCACCCGATTTCAGCGATATCGAACCGTCGCCAGTCTAGGGGGCGTTCGTTGCCGGCGCGGGCACCTCTTCGTTCCTACGTGAGAAACCCGACGTAGGTACATATAACGGCGAATAATACTTCCCGCGTGCTTTTCCCACCGCGCGGAAGCGACTCCCACGCCGAGAGCAACGTCGCGGTCCGCGAGGAAGTGAATAAACGAGGGAACGTCACGGTGAGTACCGTGCGCTTCTCGCGAAGGAGAATGAAAAAGGATCAGCCGCGCGGAGAGGAAATCGGGAGGATGAGGAGAGCCGCGGCCCGGCGCGGAATATCTTTTATTTTCGTCGTTACCCTCAAAATCGCTGCCATATTCCGGGGCAAATGAGAGGTGCATAATCCGAGGTCGGGCGGGCAGTTCGCCGTGTGCGCGCGCGCGGGTAATGAAGCGTTCTAAATGCAGCCTCTAAATCAGCAGAAAAATGCATGAAACGAGAGAGAGAGAGAGAGGGAGAGAGATTCTGGCGCCTCGCCGCCGCAATCGGCAGCCCTTTCCGTACGCGCTGCAGCCATATACTCGCGGAAGAGTCGCCGGAGGAAGAGATAGGGAGAGAGGCCCGCTCTCGGAGTGTAAATTTCCGCGGCGCTTCATCAAAAGCGCGTTCCCGCGCGACTCGGTGAATTTCCATCGCGGCGTCATGGAAACACGGTATGGGTCGTTCAGAGGCAACGCGGCGATATCGCCCGCCCTTTCCCTTCGTGCACCCACGACGAGGCTGCAGCGATTTTCCGGAACACTCGATGTAGCTGCGAAAGAAATTGCGCTTCGTATGAGGAACAAATCCCGGCTTTCATGCTTTTGATACTCCATTGGCCTGCTCAGTCTATGAGTTCCTCTTTTGAACCTAAAGTTGCTGAATTATTTAATAACGGACGATTTTAGGCTCCAAAAAAAATATAGGCTTTCAAAATACAATGGAAACTCGACCTGCTATAAATTCAAAACAATTTCGAGTCGGGGATCCACTTTAAGGGGCGTCTTTTAATTTTGGGGATTTTGAAAATAGCTCGTAAGAGAATTTTCCAGATAGTCAGGCAGGGCATACCGATTGATCGGATGAAAATCGCTGTATCAGTATTCAATCCTCGTTTCATGTCATCGACTACGTCTGTTGAACTAGTGAACCGTGAACGAAATTTAGTATTTCCTAAAAGTTAAAAAATCGAAAATATGCGCCACACCCGTCACGCGGATTGTAATAACTCTCTACGCAGAAAGCAGCTACGATGCTGGAGGGGAAATTGCATTGAATTCAGCGGAATAATTTGAAGGCCGCTGTACAGCGCCTGAATGTACCGTAAGTACACAAGAAGTCTAATATTGCTCGACATATCGTTGTCTGTCAAATCCCTTTGAAATTGTCGCCATCACCCGCAAGTTTCTCGAATTTATAATACATTTTTCGACGATCGGATCAAAAAAACCGCGCGGTAGTGGCCTAGAAATAATCTGATACGATCGATTAAAATTTATTACAATGCATTGAAATAAGCAGAAAAGGAAATATTACGCTCATACTAAATCGTGTCAATTTTGCCGACTTCCAACGACATTAAAAGACGGCTCTTAAAATTCCTTTTCCAAATTTCACGTTCCCTCGTTGCGATAAAGGTGTCAAAATTATTACACGCGCGCGCGAGAAACAGAGAGAGAGAGAGAGAGAGAGAGAGAAATATAGCGATCTCTTCATTTCCGGCCGCACTCCTCCGGCCCCGCGCGGCAGTGATTTAATGTATTTCACTCAATTTCCGCTTTGGCGACGACTGAGCCGATCGGCCGTGCGTCGGTGCCGCGCGATAAACGCGTGTATATGTAGGCGCGCGCGCGCGTACATCGACCCACTTTCCACGCCGATTTGCTCGTACAGGTGTCGAATTGACGCGAATTACGCAGAGCGAACGCCACGGGGAATATTTCAGCGAAGCTGTCGCCATCGAACTTTGCAATTGCCGCGTCCAGACGGGCGAGACGAAACTCTTCACGCCGCAGAGGAGCTTCGACGGTTCGCGTGCGAAGTAAAGGATTTGTATGGAGGCTTTGTGTTATCGCGCGCGGCGGGAGACGAGCGAGAGAAAAAAAACGATTCGGCCCAAGGCTGCGCGCGAGAGTTCTCCGTGGTAAGACTTTATGCCGCAGCGTGTGATTACCCACGTGTTGGTCGCTGCTACTGAATGACAGCACTATTCGAACGCGCGACGCCAAGCAGACGCCAAAAGAGAATCGAGAAGGTATCCGTGCACTCTTCCCCTGTCCTGCGAACCGTCGACTTTTCAACTTCCCCTCCTTGCGTCCGCGTCTCCTTTTCGTTCGATCCGTTGGTATTAATCGAGTCTCGCGACTCAACTTTGTCCCTCCGGCATTTGCGAGAAATTCAAAATACTCTGTGAGGCCGTCCTCCTCGTGAAAAGACGCGTGAAGACGAAATCCCCCCCCTCCCGGTTCGTCCGTTTCTTTCTCTCCTCTCTCCTTCCCCCCGAAAATTCCACCCCTCTCGTCGACGGTTCGCCGCAAAATCAATTGCACCCAAAATACACTTCGGTCTCCCGCTCGGCATGCCGCGTCGCACGCCTCTGACGGGAGTTGCGACGCGAGCGAGTAAAATATAAAAGCATCTCGCGCCGTATATTCTGGGTTTACGTGCGTGAATGGATCACGCTCGCACGTGCGTTGAGACCCAGATAGACTTGCACGATCGTCGCGATGTTCATGCGAACTGCAATAATATTGATTGTTCCAAAGCGTTCGTTTATTCGACCGCGTGAATTTTGAAAAATTGTTCTTCGGAAAAACTTTTAAATTGAAACATGTTATTCAAATTAATCGCTGTAATTATTGCAGCAAATTTACGTATTGTTTACGAAAAATTGTGCATACATCGAGTTGATGTTTGGCACTATATTTGTATCGGTTGGAAATTATTTAACGACACACGCGCGCTTGCTTTGTCATGACTCATTGAGCGTACAATCTCAATGCATCTGATGAGCTAATGATATTTGGAGTTGATGCACAACTTAAGGTACATTTGTCTATCCGGGGAGCGAATCCAAGGGTAGGAACGCGGCGGTAACTCGTGCCGCAGGTGCGCGACCTAAAGGAGGATTCAATGACGATTTTCGGGGAAGCTTCGACGGCGACGAGTCGTCGAACCGAAGTTCTAAGCGCGGGTGTGCTCGCGAAAGTTCTTAATTAATCCCATTAATTAATGGCAGGGAAGGCGGGAAACGCCGGATCGAGTATTTCGCGCGTACCAATATTCACGGCCGACACATTATACAGTAGGATCTCAATTGCCTCTCGTGAGAAGGAACGACGCGTCGCCCCCGCTACGGCGACGGCGGTTGCTTCTCGCTGAGAGCTCCGCGTGATTTCAAAATGATCAAAGTTAAATTAGCATTCCCGCGCGGGGCCCGCCGCGCGTAAATCGGACGAAGCGCGCGCGGCCGGGCGGTTAAACTTTCGCGTTTCGGAATTCAACGCGGATCCGTCGCGCGCGCGCGACAGTCGGGAAAACGCGCAAGCGAGGGTATAGAAGAGGGTCGAGAGAGCGTCGGGAAAATTAAATTTCTCGCGCGGGAGAAGCGAGGTAGGAGAGAGAGAAGAGAGAAAGAGAATCGCCCGAGCGCGACCAACCGCGCAGAAGAAGTGATAACGCCCTCACCCGTCATTGAACGCCGCTCTCCGACTGGTCCTGCTCTTTTATCGTCATTTTTTCTCTCCCTCATGCCCCCCGCCACTTCTAGAATTTAATCTCCGAAATCGAGTCACCCCGTCGTACGATTTTTCGCCCCCCTGCGATCTATTCATTAATTATACTCGTCGATCGACCCTGCACCATGAGAAAAAATCCTCGAGACCGAGTACGCACCTTTTTTAATCGTACTGAATGAATATTTATCCGGACAACGATTTCACCGATATTGTCGATCGAGCCAGAACAACTCATCGGATTTTATTTAGAGGAACTTTTCGACTCGAATGAAATAAATTACGCCTCTCTCTCTCTCTCACGCGATGCACGCCATATCAGGCTAAACTTACTCGCCAGGAAAAAACTCAGATCAATAACGCAGAAGAAATCGGAAGGACGCTGAAAGATCGGAAGTGCAAGTCAAGCGGAGCGATTTCAATTTCAACATTTCTTCGGGATTGACTTCCATAACGCCCCTGAAACGCGGGAGAGGATCGAGCAAGGGAAAGAGGTTCCGTCCCTCGGTGTGAGGAGTGGGGAAACGAATGTGAGCGGCGACTGAAAAAAGTCACTTCTCCTTTATTTTATCGTCCACAAAAGGAGAATCCTCGCGGAAAGTTGCCGATGGTTGAGACTATTGCGGAGGACACGTAACGGTAGCGGAGAACTTTGGCTTTGCTTGCAGAAATTCTGCGCCCCACCGTCGAGATTCCGGAGGGCGATATCGCTGTAGACCGGGTGACGCTGAGCGCACCGATACGGGGTTGTGTTTATCCCCACAAAAAATGTCGACCCACACAATCCCTTCGCGAAAGGCGCAACGGAAAAACAAGGCGAGCGAATCGCGGGGTTATCTCGTAAAAACAAGGTAGGTACTCCCGGTGTCACGGATTTTGTCGCTGGTAACTTTTCAGAATGCCACTATTAAATGTAGTAGCCGATGAAATATTAATTTTTATGCTTTCGCTGGCTACAGCGGCATCTGCCTTGGCCAATGAAAGCATGAAAATATTATTAATCACTGGTCGGTAGGTACGTTTGAAAATGATATTCGAAAAAGTCACCGGCGACAGAATCCGAGTCGCCGGGAATACGGGTAGACGCGAGCGCGGCTATAACATTGTATTGCTACCGGATTCTTCATAATAGCGGCGTTACGTAAATCGCGGCGCCGTGGAGGGCGCTCGTCCCGCTGTCGGAAAGAATTGAAATGAAACGGGCGCGCGCGCGAGAACTCTACGAGTAGGACTCTACGATAGGGATGCCCCGGAGAAAGGATTCGAAGCGCTTCGATCGGAAACGCATATGCAGTTGCCCCGTTTCACGGACGACGGGACGATTTTGTACGTACGCGACCCGCGCACCGGGTATAGCCGTTGCGCCGCCGTAAACAGGAACACGACGTTGAACGATGTGCCGGCCCGTGCAAATACGCCGGCATTCGACTCCGGTCTTCCCCTGATTTGCAAGTCCAACGATTGTCCCTACACCGCTGCACGCCGCGCAAACCGGGGACCAACTGGAAATGGACTAGTGCACTCTGTGCGCGGGCCCGTTCGACGGAGATGCGTGCAGACGGGTACCTATACGTGCGGTGGAAAACACGGTGCCAACGGTTTTACTTTCGATTTTTCCAGGCGATCGGGACTTTCGATGTAAAATAATGAATTCTTTCCAACACTCACGGATGCCCGTATTGAAATTAAATGAATAATTAGAGTGACAGAGCAATTTTCGGAGAATTCGGTTTTCCCACGAGTTTCTTTTTTATCGCAGATTCGGAAAGTTTGGACAAAATTATCAACCCCGTATTTTTTCACTTTCGACTTTCGGTCTTATTGTAGCTGGAAAAAACGGCATTTTGAAATGCAACTATGTCATCGTATCGTAAGCCTATCTCTTTCGCACTCATTGCTTGGCATAAGTGCATCTCTCTTGCGCTCCAATGGCGTCACGATGTTTTAGAGAGAAACGCGCTCATAATTTTGCGAATAACTATTTTTCCAAATATTTTCTTCTTCTTCTTCGTGCGACATTGAAGATGAATGCAGATTACGAATTAAATTTGAAAATAAAAAAATATTTCTTTTTACGTCAAGACTGAATTCCTCGAGTTCTTCGATTTTATTTTGTGACTTTCAGTTGCTACGGATTTTGTAATTGCAAAAAAAAAGAGGAAAGAACAATGTCGCGAGAATGAGATCGGGGAAAAAAGTAAATAAGGAACGAGCGAACGCGAGGAACCGTACCGTGGGTAACGAGATTCGCGAGATGGCCTGTTGAGCCCTCCTCTATTCTATCCCGAGGAAGAAGCGATTACGAAGTTGGAAAAGAGGCCGTAGAACCTCGCTAACGAGTCATCTCCCGATAAACCAACGAGAACGTCCTCCCCTTCTTCCCGCTTCATTATTTTTCCACCCCCTCCTTCTCGGCTCGACGTTAATTAATAACGCTTCCGGGTATACGATTCTAATCATGATGTACATTTTTGTCCCATCTCGTCCACATTAATACGTCGTCCGCGGAATGAAAGGAATCGACCGGGCGATCGCACTTGGCGCGATATTACGGAGGCTCTCGTTACACAAAACACATTATCATTCAAAATGTTATTATTTCTTGCATTCATTCATGGCACCGTCACTCAGAATCGATAAATCGAGGTACGAATACCGCTGTGTGGTTTGCTTTATTCACTCTTATGAAGGGTGTTTGACTAGAAAAAAAAATGTTGATATTTTTTAATTCAATTTGTAATCTTTACCTATACATGTTCGATATCTCTCACACGAAAGAGAAAATGTCCGAAAAAATAATTATTCACCGAGTTATAAGCGCGTTTCTCTCGGCTGAATTATGGCGTCGTTTATGATTACCGTCTTTTCGGCTCAGATAAGGCCGAAAATTAAAAATGAAAATATACCGGGTTGATAATTGTTTTCCAAATTTTTCGAATAATTATTCAAAAGAAATCAGTCAACTACCCTGTTCAACACGAAGAGAAATCGGAGAAGATATTCAAGGATCCATATTTCTCAAATCCTGTTGAAAATGAGGATTTTGATCGTTTGTATTACTTCGTTCCCCTTCAACGGGCAATCGATGAGCTCATTTCCATCACAATTTCAGAAATGTAGATCTATGATACAATTCGCTTTATGCGATGTCTACCCTATATCGCGTAAAATCCCCCCCCCCCCGTACGCGGATAAATATTTCCCATTACCGTCACGGCATCATCGAAAGTATTCGCGATCCGACGGTGCGCGCGTACCAGACGCTCGCATCGCGAAATGCGATGGTATTCGAGCGGATGGATGGAAATGGAGGGAGATAGGCACAGTCGCGAAAGAACCCGAGAGAATCTCGTACCTATATGGTGCGCTATCGCCGGAAACATGCGAATCCACGATATTCCAGGGACGCCGCGGTGCACAGACAGCAAAGCCGTAAACGCAAATTAGATCCCGCGAACGACGACGACGACAACTCGATCCGGTGGAATTTCCAGCACAAAAGCGCTGAATTGAATTTCAAGATTGAATTCAGGCCAATTTCGATCTAGTCCCTCGCCCTCCGTCTCCGCTGCTCGTATTCTCTTGCTCTTTCGGCTTTGCTCGCACGCGGATACGTCGATAAAGTCCGCGAAGGAAGTTTGAAGAGATCCCCCCCCCTCCCCCCGCGACCCGATATCGGATCATCGCATTAGGAACCGATTCATCACCGCGAGCCAACGCCGTCGCGGCGTGAAAGGCGAAATCGGAGCAACGCCGGAACTTTTATCAACCCTTTACGCGGTACGCGCTCGCGCGATAATGGAGCAAACGGTGAAATTGCAACCCAGTCAGGTCGCGTTCCACTTGGCCTCTGAGGTATCGCGAAATTATTTGACGAATCAAGGGATGAAATCTTAAAAATAATGACTTCCAATGAATTTTAAGAGAGTACAAATTATTTTCGACCGACTTGATTGAGAAAAATGACCAATCATTAAAAAGAATGACCAAATGAGAGTCCTGCTATTTGAGCCCAACGCGCGCATAGATACGATCGAAGGAAATTGCTAGATATTTTTGGCTCGGTGTGTACCGACTGCCGCTCGGTATAACGTCCTTCGAAGATATTTTCGACGATGCAGCGTATCTCTCCCCCGTGCCCGCTCCTCCTCCACAGCCTCCACCTCCGAAAAATTTCATACCGATACGCGACGCACCGTGCGATGATTAGATCGAGGGAAGGAATTACGGCGAGGCGCCGGCAGATCGCTGCTGTCCGCGAAGCGCTAGAGAGAAGGATACGAATCGCGGAACGATCGAGCGATTCCGTCGAAAGTAATTCTGAAAGTCGGTGAAGCCGGCGGGACGTTAAAAATTCGAGGCACTTCGTTTCTCTCGAGGGATTCTTTAAAACGAAACCTTCTGTCGCCTTCAGGGATTTCTCGCGGAAAACTTCGAGGCCTCATCGATATTTCGTTGTCCACGAGGAAGAAAAAAGTAAAGGAAATGCCAATTCCATTCAATCGTATCCCCTGCCGCATTCGCGAGCGTCTTTCGCGCGTCCATTATCGACGAACAAAGGAGAATTGACGTTCAAAGTCGTGGAATACCCGCAAGGAAGCGTGGTACCCACGCGCGCATGTAACAATTTGCTGGATAGGTACTCCCGGCGCGCGGCGTCGCTGATGACTTTTTAAAGTGTCGTTTTCAAACGTACTGACCAATGCTCGATCAATTCTCACGCTTTCCTTAACCAGGGCAAACAGCGCCGTAGCTAACAAATGACATTTTAAAAAGTCACCGACAACAGAATCTGTGACGCTCGAAATACATACGTATTAAGCGGCGGCCACACGATAGCAACTTACTTGCACAGTATAGTTTGCGCAAAAAAAGGCGGAACCGCAAGCTTGCCCACGCAGCACAGGGTAAGTTCGCGCAAACCTCAGCAGTTATCATTTGTCTTTACAAGCTTCATCGTGCAAACCGAGTTTGTACAAACCAAATCTTTGGCAACGTGACAATTGCACAAGCCGCGCTTTTCGGACTGCACGAAGCTATCTACCGCGTCTTCCCGTCCACATGCAAAGGCTTCCCGATACAAACCGGTTTGTGCAAATAAGCGCTCGGTAAAGCTTGGGCGTGTGGCCGCCGCATTATATCGGGTTTACGTCGCGCGTAACTGCAGAAAACCCCTTCCGTTAGTACGGCGAACGGCAGTAAGTACATAACGCGCTACAATACGCGAGAGCCATGCGTTCGCTTCGCCCGGCCGTCCCCGATTCGCGGTCGCTTGCTTTTGTTTACCGATGCACAATGCACCGTTCCCTCGGCCGCTATTATTATATCGCGGCGGCCGACTCTCTCCCGCGCCGAGCGCGAATCTCCGTTAATATAAACCAAGTGTCAATGATTTTTTACATCACAGGAGCGAGCATACAGTTACTCGCCGACGGAACGAGATTAGAAAATAGGTATTTTTTTTCATACGCGGATAGAGGACCGCGATCGATACGGCAATCGTAGATAAACACGAAAGGAAGACCAACCTTTTCCAAACATTCCTGGCCGATGGCTTTCGGGTCCACTTGAACCTCGAGGATCACCGAGTTCGGCTGGCTCACGAGGCACCACATCTTCCCCGCTTCCAAGCTCCGGTCGACTTCCGAATGTCACGCGATTCCGTGCCGCCCCTGGACAGCCGCTGTCGCGCAGCGCCGTTGGAGTATCGAAACGAAAGAAAACCAGCACGCGACGTCCCGCCGATGGACGAGGGCTTCTTCTCCCTCTAATCACAACTCTCCGGATTCGCGGATGGTCGGCGACCGGTTCCCCGTACGCCTTTTGTCATAACAGGTTAAAATTCGAGTGCGAGGACGACTGTCACTGCGTTATCACTCCCGGTGTCGTACGGCAACGTGCTCGCGTTCAAACTGCCCGATCGCGTCTCGTCAGCTTCCATTTCTCGGTGCGGAATGGCACGAACTGCGATTAGTTCGCGATATCGAATGGCCGCCTGTCGTTATCGAAATGGCGCTAGTGCGGTGACCTACAACACGAACCACTATCCGCGAGCGCGACGCGCCGATTAAAGTCGAGGTGGAGTGGCACAGCTGATCCTTCCCTCCACGACGAACGACGCGACTCCGCGCGAGGGATCGACGATATTAGAAAATGGCCGCCGATGCAGTGCCTTCTTGATCCGCCAACTGCCATATTGCGACGACGCGCATGCGCGTCGCGTGAATCAACGAGAATACGATGCAAGAGAAATAACTATTTTATTTCGCTCTGTTCCATTTTGTAGGATTACGATTGCGTCTGGATTCGTATCAATAATCGTCGGACATGCGTCATCTGTCTTTCGGTGATAATATACGTATGTTCGACGAGGACTTCCGCGCTATCGAAGCATCTTCCGTCGAGTCGACGTAACGGGCACGCCTGACCGCGAGTCAAGACCCAATTAACGCGAATTTGAACCGCGAAAGAACAGAGAACGCTTTTCGAGTTACCTTTGGTAAACTCCAACTGTTTCGCGCCGACTGCTGATAGCCAGTCGGTTGATAACGCGTCGTACGCGGCGCATTCGGAGGACGGTGCGTCCGGCACCATCCATCAGCGCCCGCAGCTCTTTGCAACTGCCTCTGCACGGCGTCTGCTTCTCGAACCGTGAAATTAGCCCCTGGCATCGGGCAACATTTTGCGCTGTGTGTAAGAAACAACTGGCTTTTTAGGCGTTAGCGGTAACTTGTAAAAGTTACTCATGTTGTTTAAGGAATTGAATATAACTTAATACACCCGTCAGAATAAAACTTCTTGTAAAAAAAAATTACAACGAACGTATTCCGATAAAAGTAACGAGGAACTTGATTCATATTTTAATCACTCGATGTGGAATTGAAGATCAAGCACTCGCGAAAGGATATTTTCATAATTATAACTACATTCTACGAAGAATCCAATGAATACGCTCGAGAGATTGGTTATATCAGACGGAATACAGGCTTCCCGTCTCGTTCTTTATTTGTGTCATGGTGCAAAATATATGTACCGAAGAACAAATTGATCGCCAGAAAAATGTTATAAACATTATTCGCGTATATCCGTACACACTGTCCACATTACATACTAAATTCGCTCGTGAAACTGTCGCATTAATGTATCTGATTGTTAAACGTACGTCAATACACACATTTCTAAAGATAGAAAATACGTAATTGTGAGTCATTATTCCTAAGAGTACACCGTATGTTAAGGTAAACGAAACGACGCTCGATCTGCATCGAAATATACAAATGAAGCGGGATGATTATTCGTTTTTTGTGCGTGTAAAATTAATTGATCTGTCAATAAAGTGAAGTCGTAAGTAACATTTCCATTGAAAAGGGGTCACCTGTTCCCCTCGGCGATGATTTTGCGTTGCGCGATCGTAAAGGGATCTCATTTTGTGCAACCCGTATGAAAAAGTAAACTGTGTCGAGATAGAAACTGCATATGTGGATCATCGATAAATAATTAACTAAATGTATCAACTAATAGTTGCAGCAGTCTTTGGTTACTGTTTACTTCAGAAGTTTCCATGCGTTTCACTTTCACGCTTCGTTGCTGTGAGGCAAGGAAAAATATATCACAGTATAATGAATTTAATAGAATAAGCTTGACAGGAAGCATGTACCATCGTCGTAAAAAAGTGGGCACGTGCGGTTCCCACCTTCACCTCGGTGCTCAGAATGGAACTGCGCGTACTTTTTACGACGACGGCGGATTTATAACACAGTTCTAGAGCACGGTTGCCGATTCGTTTTCAAAGGCAAGGGAAGATCGTGGTAAATTATCGCGTTTGCTTGAGCGGGTGTCGATTCACGTTTCAGACTCCAAGAACTAACTTGAGCCAAGAGGGAAGCATATGATGTGCGCACGTATACTGCTTCGTTTTCCAAGTTTTTTTTTATCATCTACCGTCGCACTTCGAAAGAAGCAGACATCCGACCGTCTCTCAGCTCTACCGTCGAGTACGAATACGCCTAATTGAGTTCCTAACAAGTGAATGATTGTACGTCTACGATTATCAGAGGAGATTCGAGTACATGAACATTTGAGCTAGGAAAAAAGGAGTTTCTCGTTTCAACGAGTCGTACATATTTACGTTTGCAATGCAAGCATCGACTTATTTGCCAAGGAAACCGGAAGCTGACGTATCAATATTAACCGCTCGACGATGATTTGTCGCTTGCGATGTAATAAATCGTCACGAGTGAGCTGCTGATGCGCGAATTCGAAATGTAAGCCGGGACGATGATTTCGAAATCATGAACTGTATTTGCAACTGACCATGATTTAGATATTGCACGATATAGTCGCGCATGACATTGGGGTTGCGGTGAACTCGATGCATAATTGGCAAAGGGGAAAATTCATTGCGTCGCATAAGTAATGAGGTACTACAAGATAATATCGATATTTTTGGCAGAGCGCGATTATCTAAGTAGCGATGTGCGTTTCTGCGCTTTTGCGGAAGGAATCACCGAAGACTCATTGAAAGAAACTTGAAATCCCGAAGATTTAAGGACCCATCGATCCGTCTCAGGGCATTCGTTCACTGAAAATGGATCAACCAGCACTCGAACCCCTCGAATTACTTAAAGTCTCTAAACATTTATAACATGCACGGATATATAAATCGGCTATTGTTTCATTTGCAAAGAGGCAATTATCAGGAGTTGAGGAAGAATTAAGCAAACCTCTACAAGGTGAAAAATGCAATTGACACGAGAAAGCCGCTGTTAAAATAACCCGTTAAGGTCAGCTACTGCTAACGATGCACGAAGCATCGAGATTGATCTTCAGGGATAAACGATATTCCAACTGCTGATAATTCGATCCGATATTCCACGCTTCGAGCAAGTGGAATCACGAGATCGAAATTCTCAGTTTTCCAAAATAAAGAAAAAGCTAGGTCCGTTCTTTTTCACGAACCCGCACTTCCACCACATGGAGGATACGAATAAAATTGGAGTATTTACCTTCGAGTGCGCTACGCGAGAAGAGTTATCACGCAATTTCTAACGCGTATGCATCTCCTTCTCTAGAATTCAAAAATTGAATTCGTGGCAATTACACCTACGTCCGCGTTAATGACGTAACTCCTTGCATTACACCGTTAAATTCCTCAATGAAAATCACAGACAAAAACGGATGGATCTATCGATAAACCGCACACAAGCGGGTAAACGGGGAAAAAACAAATTGTATCCACCCGGATTTTGATTAGTTCTACCAGTTTCCTTCTGTAACACGCAACAGAGTTTACCCTGGTCTTCGAGAAGCCCGGATAGAACGACAAGTTATCGGCATTGCGTTTATATCGTTGATCACAAATTACTAAGGTAATGGCAGTACCTCACTTAAGACGAACTTAACCGATACCGTTCCTCCAATTTCCATTTGGTATAAACTATCACAGCTTTCTTTTTCAAAGAAATTTCGTCAAATTTGCTGCGTTCTAAACAGCGCGATAGCCGCCAGACATTGCGATTCGGTATAAAAATGCATTGATTGATTCGTCGTATTTTTTGAAATCGTCAAATGGAGCATGTTTGGGTATGCTTTTTCGTACTGTTTTCTTTATTAAAGTAATCGGCAAGATTTTTGACAACCCATCGTATCCCGAGATGGTTTTGTTAAAAGTAGCAGTCTCTCGAGTTTGGTTTAGAGTACAATTATAGCACCGATAAATGAGATTACAAATATTATGGAGATTGGGAAACAAGTAGATAACATCGACATAATTTAACTTGAGATATCAACAGTTCACTTCAACATTTGATTTGTAAGATCGCGTGGCGCGAACCACGTCGAAATCACCTTTCCATGAGTGCAAAATTTATTATAATTCAAGAATTCGCACGTCGACCCTCAAGATTACTCAAAATAATTTTGAAGATATATCCGGCAATCCGTGAGACCTTGTTAAACGACCAACAAAATGTAAATACTCTATTTTTATTCACATCTGCCAGAAAGCTTGCTCCTCCGTTTATCTGCCTCCCCGTAGAAAGATGTAAGTAATAAATTGTCGTCAACGAATTGCGTCACGAGCGACGCGATTATATTTGGTTCTTGTGCATTGCTTGCTACGTTTAACGATCTTATCGGTTAATGATTTCACATTAATTAATTTTAGTGCGATACGCCATTAAAATACAACTACCAGCTTTTCGACCTCCAGCTGCTTTCACCCTCTACCGCGTCATTAGCCTAGACGAGATATGCCACTAGGTATGTAAGATATGTATCTATGAAGCAAATCATAATTTTATAGACTTGAGGATCCCACTTGTCAGTGGTCAGAGTATCGTTATCCTCGCCTGAAATGGAATCGAAGACCGACAAAGGTTCGTAGCGAAAAGATACAGATGATTTCCCTGGGGTTTTATCGCGAAACGACGATGGGAACGTAATTGGGATTGATGAATAACGATACGAATCGTTCGGGTGATCATTGCAGGGTGATTCGTTTCAATTTAGAATGCGGTGTAACGCGCATTTATCGTGTTTAATTAAAAAAAAAAAAACGCCCGAAGCTTCATCGCAAACCTTTGCGGTCTTTCATCCCCGATAGGCGTGCGCTTAGAATAGTAAGTCGCGTGTTAGTTTTTTCAATCGATTCGATTCACTTTTCAATGAATCATTAGTTAAACGCGGATAAGACTGAGATAAATTCATTTTCAACGGAAACAAGGAAGAGATTCATTATACTGTGTACAATACCTTTTCGTGTAATAGCTATTATCTATTTGGCACTTCATTCCGATTGAAATCAATTTAATTGGCATCGATCGTCAAATTTCTTCGCTTTACGGCTCGTCCCTGCTCGTGTATAATAATTCATCGTTTCGCGCTTAAATTCTGCTAAATTCGCGTTTCCCCATCTCGCGCGAAACTTGAAACGCGTCAAATTATATCGCCGTACTGTTCAATGATTCGTGCAGTGTGTGCGTCGAATATAAAAAAATACTCTTGATCACTGAAAATTACTTTAAAATGGGTTCCTAGATTGTTCGTTTTTTTTTACATTTGTACCTTTTTCTAAGAGTCATTGCTATTAATCGCAAACCTACGTCGAAACTTAATTTTAAAATCAGCATCCCTCGCGCGCCTTGCAGTTCGCTTACGTAACACCCCTTTCGCGTAGGATATAAAACTTACGTTCCCGGCTTGGAAGATATATCGCGCCGTTTCGGAAACATGACGTCAACCTGCTATGACTTAAATAAAACGAACTATAACCCTGCAATCGGTCGTTTATTGTGGATTTCGCGAGTCCATAAAATCTGACGCGCTGCGCGTACGCAAAATGCGATGCGAAAAATCCTTCGCTCCGATCGCGCGCTCTCTCTCTACGAATTCCCGTGTTAGAAACACTCGTCCAAACGAAGACAAAATGCTGGCTTTCCTGTGTTAAACAGTTATAGATTCCTCCCTCAACGAGCCCCTAATTCGCGGTGTCGAAATAATTTTACGCTCTAACGTCACAATTCAGAAGCTATACCTGTTACCGCGTGACACGTCTTAAGAGAGTGAGCCAATTTTGTGACTCGTTGCAAACGGAACACCCGGCCCACGGCAGATGTTTCCGATTCAAAGAGTTTTGGCCTTCTCGAGTAAATCATTGATGAATTTCTGAAACACGCGTTTCGCCCGTTTCTCCCGTTAATCGAAACCGTCGAATTCATCAAAAAATTGGACTTTTCGATCGCTCGTACATCTACTTACCTTGACGTCGTGGGGAGGTTTCTTCGCGTCCACCAGCAATTCCTGGAAATTTGAACAATTGTACGCACGATCGTTGCGAGCCGCAGTGCTCGAATAAATGTACAGAGTCAAGAGGTGAAATAAAAGATCGTGATACGTACTTGTAAATAAGTTCGTCTCTGATCGTCGCTATCCATATCGAGCAATTCGTCTATGTCTACCTCCACTTCTCGACTCTTCGCAGTTTCATTCTACGGTAAACAAAAACACAAGGAATCAGTAGGACACATCACAAGGGCATTCTTTTTAGGAGACTGCGCTTAAAGGTTTCGTAAATCACAGCGTGTCTCTTACCACAGACTCGTACAATTTTTGCAGCTCGTCGAACAGCCACATTTCGACGGCGAGCCTCTTGCGAATGAGGGACATTTGATGAGAGCCATACTTGGCAGTGAGAAATTTCTCCCTGCGCTCCTTAACCTCGCCCTTCTCGGTGAAAGCCACATGGAGATTGGCTCGTGCCGGACTACGTTCGGCCGTAAGGACGCCACCTCCTCCTCCGCCTTCCATCCTGAAATCACCGAAACGCAGATACGTGAAGAAAATGAGTATACAAAGGGTATTTGCCGCTATCGATTACAAATTTTCAATGAACAGCGTGAAGATTGCGAGACGCGAGAGTATGTCTTTTTTTTTGAGGGGGTTCAAAGTTCAACGAACTCGAATGAATCAAGGATGTGTATTCACCGATAAAATGCATTGTATTATTACACATTCTTAGGAGTTCGAAGATCTCCCCTGAGAGGGCATGGAGTATTGAAGTTATAATTAGTTACAGCTTTATTACAGATTTACAGCAGATTACAATCAGTGCACGAGCTTGTACATTTCACGCGACGCGATAGTAATTGTGCTGATTATAATAGGTATAAAGACCGGACGCGAAGCAAAAAAAAAAGGGTAATACCCACAATGGAATCGTTCATGTTTCAATGGAACGTTCAGAGATTTTTCTTCCAGTAGGACTAAAATGTAACTTTTTATTTGATTTCTACCACCGAAATAGAATAAATGTATAAATAGCATGGATCTCCTTACGCTATTCGTTGAAGTACAAGGAATGGTACGATCGGTTTCGAGACAATCAGCGGCTTATGAATGCGAAATTTATGATTACAACGAATTCAACGGTGGACACTTCAAAGACGAAGTGCGCACTTTTATTAAAAGAATCTTGAACACCGGATCATCCGCGGAGCACTGGGTATACGTATACGACGTTCCGCTGGATTATCACTACCGAATGATCAACAAAGCCAACAATCAACTGATTACGACTGGACGGAGATCGGCATGTATTACATGCAGAGTGAACATTGTCCCGAACGTCTACTCGGTTGTCAAAAGCCTCGCGTCATCGAGTACTGCCATCTGTGGGCCTTTCTCCGCAGTGCAACGCACTTCTAATCGAGAGGTGCATCTTGTCGTGTTCAATCGATGCGCCTTTGGCAATGCCGTATGTTTCATCCCAAACGAAACAAGATTTAACTCTTCAAGTGATTCGTTAATACAAGATTTAATAATTAAATCTCTTTTAAAGTAGTTTATTCTCTCTTGGAAAACCGAATTATTAAAAAAATCTAATACGAAGGTTTTCGACAACGCGCTTTGGGTTCGAGGCTAGCGCCGAGCCCTTGCCGGTGGCCGTGTGGACCCCGTAAAAGCGCCAAGACACGCACGGCGGCACACGAAGAGGAGACTGGAGTGGGACTACGCCCCGTGAGTGGAAAAAGTCACTTTTAAAGGTGTTAAAAATGGGTTTCGCTTGCCAAATCTTCATCGAAAAGTCTGTGACAACCGTCGGGAAGAAATGGAGAAGACTTTCCGGGCGCACTCTGTTTCCAAAGCGTTCACCCGCTCGGAATCTCGTCTCGCCACGTGAGCAACGATAGAAGGTAAAGACAATATTTCTCTTTCTCCCGAGACGACGGAACGAATATCTTAATCGTCTGAATACGCCGCGTTGTGCGAATCCCTCGAAAATGATACCGCGCGACGAATTGGTACTCCGAATGCGGTGAAAATCATGATGAGAGCGAAGGAATGTCTCGCAGGTGTAATCGTACGAGTGCGAGAGAGAGAGAGAGAGAGAGAGAGAGAGATAGAGAGAGCAAACGCCCTGAGTCGACGCTCTCTCTCGCACTCATACTATAGGCCTTCCGCTAAAATGTTATACCCCTGCCACACACTCGTCGAATGGTGAGGGAAGTAGCGAGGAAACGAGGCAGAGACGTAGAGTGGCAACATTACTCGTCCTGCCGCTCGTCATGCTCCTCGTCATGCCCACCGCTCCCTGTTTTGTCGGTTTTCTGGGCGCGAGTCAAAGGGCCAGCAATATGAGCGCGAGTGGCTGGCTACATATTCGCGTGGACGGCGAGGCGGACGTAATCGAGCGCGAGGAGTAGCGCGATGAGCAGCACGAGGAGCATAGTGTGGCAGAGGCGCATGCAGAGGGTAACATTGCGGCAGCGCGAGGAGTAGCGCGATGAGCAGCGCGAGGAACATAGTGTGGCAGAGGCATTATGCAACTCGTAGACGAATGCCTGTTCTACGAGACTCCGTAGATTTTTCTCCGGATTTTACTTACTCTACGCATAGAATTCAATAAACTTCGATATCTATTCTTGCTGCTTCAAATACACGTCATATTTCCGTAAGGAATTGTATGGGATTTCTAAAGGATTTTTTATGGTTCCATGCCTTTATTACCACAGGAAATCCCTTTTATCCCTGTATTTCTTCAAGCTTCCCCCTTTTCACCTTTAAACTCGCGATTTTCCCTCTTTTCCCCTTTAGTTTGATATTTTTCTTCTAAAACCGTTTATCATTCAGCTTCTCAATTGAATTTGTCATTACATCGTTTGATATTACGTGAATGAGTCCTAATGATCAATTTTGGTTGCTATTAGAACTCCTACTTTATCTACCTGCATCAATATTTCGTTTCAAATATAACAACCCAGTTGAATTGATGTTTCTGGCCAGAAACTCGATTCAACAGGTGATTTCTTTTTCTTAAATCACATTGAGATAGGTACTTAAATTTAAGTTACATAACATGAGATATATAAATTTTTAAATTACAAAAACATTCTTCCTTCATTGAATAAAAAAATTAGTATTTCATTCTATGTGTATATCTTAAAAATCGTTATCTCTCAAAATCACTCGACGTTTCCAATTTCTCGAAGATCTCCTTTTTTATCAAAATTTCCCTCATTTCCCCTAAAATGAAATAAATAGGGGCTGCGCGAAGTCCTTGTCATTGGCATTCGCGCTAATACGTTCCATTCTTTATTTTTACCAAAAGGTCTCGATCGTCCGACGAGATCGGTGATCCTCGCGAATAGCCCTCGAAGATTCGCAGTCTTTTTGAAAGGGATGGTTGGATGCAAAATGTGGGGCTGAAGCAGATGACTTCAAAGAAGAGGCCGCCGTAAGTCCCGCCGGTCTCCTAGAGTAGGCCTATTTCACGTTAAATCGGTAGTCCGTTTCATACAAATCGTAATGAATAAATTCAAGCATTTGGTTAGCCGATTTTCGTGGAATAGACCTATGTGGAGGGATCTCCGGGGGCAGTGCAAGAAGACGTCAGTAAGCCGCCATCGCCTCGACGAAGGGAATCACGCAGAGGGGTTCGTACGTCTTTGAGTCCCTCCGGTTTTCGATCATGTCGCAGGACGATTGGTCCGAACCGACACTGAAAACTGGTTGTAATTTTCATTCCTTTCGACAACTGTGCACGGTGACCACGAGTCGAAGCCTTCACCGGTTTCGGCTCGTGACTTTTTCGCTGTGCTTTCAATAATTTCAGGTTTAGCCTCTCATTGTTTCCTTCGCGATATTCGGTAGAAATCTTTCTGGATCTCGCGTAATTAGTTTTGAAGTCGGATGACCCTCCGACTTCGCTGACAAAAATTTCCCTCTCGCCGTTCAGATTGTCAGGGACACTCGTCGAATTGAATTTTATCGAGGAACGATGAGAGTTTGCGCGTCAGGTCGTTCTCCGCGTCGAAGTAAACGTTTCATGCGAGTTTGCGAAGTCTTTATTTAGTATTTTTACTTCTACACGGAGAACGCCTCAGGGTTTTCAATATTAAATCGAATATTTTGATTCGAAGAATTCCTTACAATTAAAATATATATTGTTGAATATTCTTGCATTGTTGCGTTCTGCTGTTTGAAATTAGAGTTTCGAGATATTTTTATTCGAAGAATTCCTTACAATTAAAATATATATTGTTGAATATTCTTGCATTATTGCGTTCTGCTGTTTGAAATTAGAGTTTCGAGAGATAAGCATTTCTTACATCTTATTTCAATATTCCAACATTTTTACAGAAAATATACATATATTACGATTCAATAGAATCCTTAGCCCGTTTAGATGAATAAACTGCTAATCATATTCATGAAATAGTTTTTCAGCTTTCGTAAACAGTAAGTGTACATTATTCAGGTGTGTTTTATTATGAAAGGTAGATCAAGCTCCGGTGACGGATGCGTCCCGGGACGTTATCCCTAGTGTAGGCCCTTGCACCGGGGTGGAATGAATGGAATTCGTGGAGTGATTGTGTTGGCGAGAATGTGTTGCATCTTTTTAAATATAGCCGAGGGAGGTAGGATAGTCTTTCGGAGCGAATGTGTGTCTAGTTTTAAGTAGGCAGGGCCGGCCGGAAGTTCCATCGCGGAATAACGCGCGAAAGCTCTTCCGGATCCGGGATTCGAATACAAGCGCCCGCGGTTCTAGACCCGGACGCACGCGAGAATGAAATATTTAAGTCGTCGAAGTGTTTTTTGAAGTGCGCGAAGTGAACGCGAAAAGGCTCGAAGTTAATTGGCTCGAACAATTCCGAGCTGCGATTCTGACGATCGCAGATCGTCGTTCGAGCTTATTTACTTGGCAAGGAAATCCCTGATAATGTCCGTTCTTCATCTCTACGAATCTTTAGAGGTTCGTATAGATCGAGGGCCGACTGAGGAGATTTCAAAATGAAGTAAGAAGTGTGGCAGTGAATAAAAGGCTCGAGGATTCGATCAAATGTGCACAGACGTCAACGGACTGCGATTCAGCGAATCGCAGGTCGTCGTTTGGGCTAGTGACTTATTGAGCTCGCGAGAAAGTCTCGTAAAGCGTCCGCACTTCGATCTCGATGAGTCTCCGCAGATTTGTCGAAATCGAAGGCAGACCAAAATGATTCGAAGCGCACTGAGAAAAACTGTGATTAAAAGATTAAGTTGTCTTTAAATTAGTCGATATTAATCACACGAAGAAAATGCCTAATTTTTCCAACTGCATAAAAATAGTCATATATGGCTAACTAAATATGTTGAGTTATAGACACTAAATAGCTACTCAGAGTGATACATCAGTTGTGAATGAATGGGTATTGGATTGAACACGATTATATAAATTAAAAAAATATTTCATTGCTTGAAATAATTCGAACCAAATAAATCGGTTTAACCATTTTTTTTCTCAGTGCGTCGCACGGATGAATACGACTTTCCATTTGATTTCAATCGACGCTCTCTTTGAAATGGAATCAGTGAAAAACACTGGCAATCGGTGAATAGCCACTGCTTCTCAGTTCTATAACTGAGAAATCTCCAGTCTTGTATTTTTATAACTGGGAATCGGTGGGAGTTTTCATTGATTCGCATTTAAAGGGAACATTCGATCGATTGACGTGGAATGGCGATTTTATTCATCCGCGTGAGACTTTCGTTGAAAGGGAATGTTCGAGCCTGAAAATAAATTCTACACGTCATCGGGAGCTTTGCTCGAAGAGGCGATTCGCCGAAGAGGAGAATTCATTTGTGTATTACATTTGTATTATGTCGTCACCGTGCACGTTGTCATTCGTATGCTATTTTATTTTTTTTTAATTCAGGGATCTCACGTTCAGATTTCCAAGTATTTTGTGTCGTCGGATTTGATTTTAATGCTTCTTCAGTTTCTAGAGTTGTCATTCGATTGCTTTCCTTGTGTTTGTCTAAATTAAAGTTTTACAAGAGCATGAATATAATATATCGCACGTGAGATCCTTATCTGTGTGCCAAGAAATACGTAGCATTCCGTTTGAATTCGAGATGATAGCATTTATATTTGATTAGAAATCTATCGAATTTTTCAAGTGCCTTTAATTGCCTTTGATTATTTAACAAAAGACTTTCATCGACACGTTCTTTAATTCTTTGTAATAATCAAATATTATTACAGTACACTGCGTGAATTATACCTCATCTTTTCAACGCAGGTGTAATTGAAAGCGGCTCGATTTCTGTTGCAATTGCATTTGGCGTTAGAAAATGTCCACAAATGTCGATCGTTACTTGGCTACGTATTTCTTTGAGAAATCGAAGGAGTTGTTAACGAACGTTTCTCCGATGATGCTAGTTCATCGAGAAACGTCGTTCGCAGCTCGTCATTTTTTCACTCAACTCATCGGTCTCGCTGCAATTTTTCAGGGTAGCACCTTATTTTCAGCGAATTCAATTGAGGATGAATCTATAAATCGAGGACGTCGGATTTCTATTGGAGTACTGAAAAATGACAATATTTGGAATTATCTCTCAATGGATGACGATGTGATGATGAGCATGATCTTGGATTCCGAAGTGAATCTTAAATTTCGGTATTGTATGTATCCTTTTTTCCTTTCTAATATTACCATGAATATGTTTCTCGCAAGTAGGCGTGTATGTAGGTACATCGGTCGATCTTGTGTGATCAAATTGGCAATGTATTTTTGAACGGCGTAGGTATACGCAATTCGACATCGCCTACGCGAGACGATATTACAGGGGTATTACAGGGATATTTTACAACGGGGTAAAAGCCGATCAGTGATCGATTAGGATTAATCATTAGTCGCCCCCCCCTCTCCTCTCTCTCTCTCCATTATGAGTGTGTTAGAAATACTATGTATAAACTCATCATACAGTAACATTCCCAGGATGGGGTACTTAAGGAACGTATGAGTGCGAGTCAGAACTTTGGATGACGGCATAAGAGCCTCTCCGTTGCACACAGTTCTTTGCACAAGTTCGAGAAAGATAGAGAATTGTGTGCAACAGAGAGGCTCTCATGTCGTCGCCGTGTGTTCTCACTCGCACTCACACATTCCCTATGTACCCCATCCTCGTACTGTCTCCGTATACGTAGGATAAGCTAATAACGATACTTTGTTTCATGAAACCTCTTTGTTTGATAAAAAAATGTTTTCATTCTTACGAAACAGATATAAGCATATAACGCATTAATATGTATATCTTTCTCAATGTATGATCATTATTCGTTCCGTTTCGTGTTATAAGATTCGATTACTTCGCATTGAAGCTCTTCATTACTTTTCTTCATTTCAGGAAATAATCTATTACCAGTTTTTTCAGAAACTTTTCGTATCGATTTTATTTCTCAGGTTTAAAACGACACACTATTTATCTAATGGTTTTGCTTTCTTCCATAGGTATTTTCAAATTCTTAATCATATCTTTTTCTGTTTCAATTAATTTTTATTTCAATATATGCTTCATCTCAAATTAGACGTGTTTTTGTATAATAATTCTAACAGCACATTCATTCGATTCGAATGAATGCTGATTTCATCCAAATAACATTTAATTCAATCATTAATATTTCGCATAATCGAATAAATGGGCTCTCTCGGAACTATTAAAAACCTCGTTTATTTCGACCAAGCAAATTTTTTTCTCGGCGCGATTGCGACGCGCTGCTGCGCTTAATCAGTTGAGCGAGATTTCAATGTGTTTAGTTTTTATTTTACGTGTAGCTCTCACTCTAACGGCTAGGAAGAGAACAGCTCACCTCTCCTTCTCGTAATTACTCTTTCCAGTATAGGATTATCATGGTTTTTAATTTAGAACCATGGCAATAATCGTTAAGTCTCCTTCCACGTCGAATAGATTAAGACGATTATTCGCGTTCTATCGAAAATGCAAAATTAATTAATCGGACTATTTCTCGACCGCTTTTTATATCACTCATTCTCTCCTAATCAGGAACCACCTTAGATTCGACGCGTGTGAATAGTCGATGGAGAACAGGAAGTCGTCGATTACGCGTCGTACGAGGTTTATGGTAAGGGGAATACGGGGCCGTCCCCACAAATTTTCAAGATTTTAGATGCATGCGCACTTACGCGAGGCTCTGCTTGATCTCCTCAGCTCTGTCTTCGGCGTGACATCATTTGTCGACGGCTCCTACCCTCCTCGTTATCTCGACTATCTCCTGCTCCTTTTTTAAACGAGATATCGTGTATTTGCATGCGCTCCGGCCAGTCCAGCGGATAAGACGCGCAGTCAGGCGGCAACAGCCAGCGATTCGAGACGAAAATGAAAGTGGCCGTGATCATATCGTTGTTAATTTGTCATCTGCGCTTATTCGGCGCGAAGAATATCGTCTTGATTGTGGCGGACGACTTAGATTTGAGTCTTGATGGGATGGTGGGTACGACTCGTCGAAAGTATCTCGACGAAGTATAATAAAGTCGCTGTGCACGGGGAGAATTCAGTCGCTTTTGCTAGGGCAGAAGCTGGCTAGATTATATTGGAAATAATTATAAATTCAATCTCTCTCCCGCATCGGTCGCCTTGCCCGACGAGTTCGTCGACCATTAGCATATTGCGTAACAAATTCATTCCTCCAGATTCCACTCAAATTCACCGGAAGCCTGTTCGAAAGCCAAGGAGCGGTGTACACGAACTGCGTACGTAAAAATCGACTCGATTTATCGGAGCAACGCCTTATACCGCAGAAAGGGGCTAAACTTACTTGCCGAAAAAAAAACTGAAATCACTGTTATCTCGTTACCTGTAAGCTTTTGGCTCGTATTTGTACAACACTCTTTTGAAGGTTAAGTTTCAATCTACAATAAAGTCTGATATCGATATAGGCCACAAATGCATTGATAATGAGATAATAGCGATTCGAGTTTCTTTCCTCTCGAGTAAGTTTAACCTTATATCAGTCGTACTCGTATTTTCCATATTTCAGTTCGTGGCTTCGCCGATCTGCTGTCCCAATAGAGCGTCTATATTGACGGGGCGATACGTGCACAATCACATGGTGGTCAATAACACCGTTAACGGCGGTTGCAGCAGCATTCAGTGGCAACAAACGCAAGAAAGGGAAACCTTTGCTAGTAAGATTAAGACTTACACCCGGTACACGACATTTTACGCGGGAAAATATCTTAATCAGGTTCGTATACGTATTGTCACCACCATTTAACCCATTGACGGCCGAGCGTTGAGATACTGACATTTTTGTCTAAATTTTTATGAAAATTGGTTGACGATCCATTAAATGCGATAATTTTTGAAGAAATGAAAATTTGCCATTCTCAGAATTAAAATGAAAAATAATAACGTCGCCTATACGCAACGCGTCAACGGCCGAATTCAACAACTAAATCTTTAAACCGATTCGCTGCCACTCGTTCGTTATCCGCCCCGTTTAACACTAGAACTACCGAATGGTCGCGCTTTATAAGACGGTCGTTTTTGCGGGCGATTATCTCGTTATCCGTGGATTTTTCGTTGACACTGCTATAGAACTTTTTTGTAGACCGAAATGTGCTCTATAAAAAAGTATTCTATCAATTTTGACGAAAACCTCACGGGTCACGAAATAATTGAGGTTGAATGGAACTCTGAATAAGACACCGGTCAAATTGACCGGTTGCGGTAGTTCTAGTGTTAATTATTTCGAACGCGTACTCATCAACGAACTCAGTACGGAGACAGGACAGTCGGAGGACCCGCTCACGTGCCGGCCGGCTGGGATTATTGGAACGGACTCGTGGGGAACTCCAAGTACTTTGATTACTCCTTGTCCGTCAACGGTACCGCGAGGAGATACGGCCGAAGGTCGGAGGATTACTTGACCGACGTTATCGTAAGTCGTACTCGAAGAGCGCCTTCCGTCGATTGTCTTCCGCAGTTTGACGCTGAGTAATGAGGAACTTGCATGATTTTTTTTATCGGCTTAAAAAATAGAGTAAAAAATTACAATTTCAACGGTATATAAACTTACGGTGTTAGCATGTCGGATACCTTCACAAATTTGAGTTAAAAATGTAGCGTTTGAAAGAGCCGCGCAAACGGCGAGGAGCAATATGTGACGTCACGCAACAGTAAAAGCGCTCTCGGCCAATCACACTGCGTTCTAGGGCGGGGCGTAGTTAGGAGCACTCTCGACAGTCATTGGCTGAAATTGAGATTTGGCCAATGATCATCGAATGTGTGACGTCACGGAACAGTAAAAGCGTCCAGGCCAATCATACTGCGTTCTAGGTCGAGGCGTGGTTTAGGCGTTTGAGGCACGATTAATCAATTCTTTTTCTCTAATACAGTTGCATATTATTAAGAAATACAGTGCTCCCTGGTTTTTGTAACACGATAGCTTCATTCAGTAAAATTTTCAAGGAAAAAGAAATTTCACGCAAGTTCTCCTCATTATTCCAGAGCAACATGGCGATTAATTTCATAAGAACTCGCGACAGCGAATCACCGTTCTTGATGGTCCTGGCACCGCCGGCGCCCCACGCGCCGTTCACACCCCCGGCCAGGCATAACGATAAATACAAGGGCACTCAGGCAAAACGAACGCCGAATTTCAATATCCTGCCGCACAAGGTATAACGCGGGGAAAAATCGTCATAGCGTTTCATCGAGTGGCTCTATTGTCGCCTTTCTCCATCGCACAGGATAAACACTGGCTGGTCAGGATGGGCCAGTCACCTCTGCCCAAGAGTGTCGTGGATAAGATCGACGACGTTTATCGAAAACGCTGGGAGGCTCTTCTCGCGGTTGACGATCTAGTCGGAAACGTCTACCGAAATCTGAAAGCTCGCGATCTCTTGAACGACACGTACATGATATTTACGTCGGACAACGGCTATCACATCGGTCAGCCGTGGCTTTTGTCACATCAGTGTCGCAGGAATGAGTAAATCGTCCTGCGTCGATCGACGTTCAATTTTTTCTTTTTCTCGCATTTTACATAAAGGTCAATTCAGCATGCCCTTGGACAAGCGTCAGCCGTACGAAACGGACATACGCGTGCCCCTGATGATCCGAGGCCCCGGGGTCGTTCCGTCAACAATTTCCGCCCCGGTCAGCAGCGTGGATCTCTTCGCCACTATTTTAGACATCGCTGGAACCGAGAGCCCGTCGGACGGGACGTCACTGTTGGGCGAAAATCTCGCCGAAGACAGAACGCTTTTGATCGAGTACCACGGAGAGAAATCGAAAGGCACACCCTCGTCCGGATGCCCGACGGACATTGACCCCGACGTTTCGGTAAGTGACGTGTAGGGTAGGTGTACCAGTTATAGCCGTGTTTAAGGATTTTTCAAAATGTCATGCCTTGTATTTTGTAAAGAATTGACATATCGTTACATTCTATCGTGCTAAATGATAGATTGTACAGTTTTCTTGCAGCGATTCCTGAATGAAAATATAACGGTCTTTCCGTAAAATGAAGAAAAAAAGACGATAAAAAGGAAAAACTGCTGGTTTTCCTATTATAGCCACTTCATCGCCATTAATAACCAGGTGTACGTATTTGTGTTACGTCAGCCTATAAGGTAAAAGTGTGATAGACGCCCCGGTCTCTATTTAACTTTAAACGCGATTATCTCGAAACGCAGTAGAGATATGCAAAAAATGTAAAATAGTTTTTTTATAGCAAAAATATAGAGGAATATTTTTTATTTAAACTTTTCTTCGATATCTGCAACCAATTTCGAGATAATCGATTTTGAACTCGCTCTTCAATCGAGGCGTCTATCCCATTTTTACTCTACTATTTTATCAGCGATTTTAAACCTTGAGGAGGCAATTTAAAAAGCACATATCTTATTGTTAGAGTAAAAGTGGGACAAATGCCGCAGTCTCCGTTTAACTTTGAACTCGATTATCTCGGAACGCAGTAGAGATATGAGAAAAATGCGCAGTGACATTTTTACAGTAAAAATATAGATAAACACTTTTTATCTAAACTTGTCTTCGATACCTGTCATCGATTTCGAGATAATCGATTTTGAATTTGCTCTTCAACCGCGGCGTCTATCCCACTTTTACCCTATAAGACAAAGACCTAGGAAGTGGCTATAACTGGTACGCCTACCCTGCTCCGAGGGTGTCTTCTGAATCAGAGGCGTCCGTCGCACGCCCGTTCTTTCGTCCAGGATGATACATTCTCGAAATTGCTCGCGAAATAACTCGATTCTCGTATAGTTGTGCGATCGTGATTACGCGTGCAAGTGCGAAGACTCGGCGAACAACACGTACAGCTGCATTCGAAGGGTGTCGCGCGACCACAACAACATCTTCTGCGTCTTCAAAGATGACAAGGTAGGTACTCGACCGTTGCGATAACAGCAGAATGCGAGAGCGCGAAGATTTACGGTGGCGAGCGTCCTCGAGCAGAGGCTAATTACGCACGATTGTGGTTCAAACAGAACTTCGTCGAGGCGTACGACTTGAAGAGCGACGCATCGCAGTTAACCAACATCGGTTACACGATGAAGGGGTCGCGCCGTCACAGATTCAGAAATCGCCTTGCAAAGTTTGCCACGTGCAAGGACGCCAGCTGCATAGTGGCCGGTACCAGACCTCGCTTGATACTTTAAGCTGTTTAGTAAGTTCTTACGCACGTTGTTGAAATTGTGTTATTTTCAAGCGCTTGATATTTCCACATTTACACGGAAAATAATATATCGTGGCATTTACTGAGTTTCTGGTAAAAATGTTGATTTACCATTCCGCTAAAAATTCGAGTACAGTTTGCGGAAGTTGCAAGCGTTGCTGTAATTTTTACTAAAATTCGAGTTGTAACAATAAATTGGTCTTGTCCTCGAAATTTATCACGAACTTTGTAAACGCTGTGATTTTTCTTTTTGCGCACAGATGCTTTTTTTTCTTCCTAGAGATCGACGCATATGGGTATTTTTAATTTTATAAGGTTTTTTACAATTTTTTGTTAACACGAACTACCGAATGGTCGCGCTTTACAAGACGGTCGTTTTGGCGAGTGATTATCTCGTTATCCGTGGATTTTTCGTCCACACTGCTATAGAACTTTTTTGTAGAGCGAAATGTGCTCTGTAAAAAAGTATTTTACCAATTTTGACAAAAACCTCACGGGTTACGAAATAATTGAAGTTGAATGGAACTCTGAGTAAGACACCTGTCAAGTTGACCGGTTGCGATAGTTTTAGTGTTAGACAAACGCGTTTACGGACGATATCAGCGCTTCCTGATCTCGTATACGCTTCGAGACGCATTGCCAGTACGCAACCGTACACCTGCACAACCGGAAGAGATCCTTCCGTCTTACGTCGGGCGACGCGCATGTCGCGCGCACGCGAACACGTCCGATATCGAATTTCAAAGTGGCCCGGGGCTCTCCTTTCGTCGAATTATTGCATTTATGGCAATCGCGGGAACCCGGGATATCTGGTTATAAGAATAACTCTCTGCCGGCGCCCTCCAATCCCCCGGCGAATTGTTTTCTTAGCAAATATTTTTATTATGGCCCTGCGGGCTTGAATATCTGAATAGCAATCGCTGCGGAGAGAAGAAAAGGTCCAAAGCGAAAATATCGGGAAGATTGACGGGTATTTATCTTGCTAAAATGTTTCGATTTTTCACTCTCCGCTTGCGTCGCGCGAGAAGAGGAGGGGCTCGCTTTCTTCCTCGGTGAGATCCGATCGATGGGCATTCATTTATCCGGAGAATCCGCGATAATTAGGGCGCGAGGGCGGGGGTAAAAAATGTACGCGCGCGGGAAGTCGAAGTGTACCGTGATGTATCGGAGAATCTATCGTTTGCCGCCAGAGACGCACGACGTCGTCGTTCAAAGTCGTTTCGACGAAACGGCGGTGGGATGAAAAAAAAACGGCGCGATCATCGTCGCTTTTCTTCTTACCACGGCGCGCGCGCGCGCGCGTCCTACGAATTTCGAGGGGACATTGTAGAGCCACCGAAATACGGAAATTTCACGGAGTTCGGTATTCCACAAAGCGCCCGGATTCGCGTCGTTTTCCATTCGGAGTCGAGGACCGTGAGTTTTCTTTTGACGTTGCATGAAAGGGCCTCGAAATGTTTGCACACTCCGCGGTGTTAGATTCACGGCTTGTTTAATCGTTTGCGCAGATGGAATTTCGGCCAGACGTATAAGGGTGCATTCACAGTAGCTCGAGTAGGGCGAAGAAGACGTATTCCTTATGGCTTCGCTGGCAAAAATTCGAGACGCCTCGGCGGATTGGTGATTGTGTTAATGGAAGCATTTTGTGATAAAAAATTTATATTTTCTATTTTCGTAAAAATCGAAATTTCTGCAATCGAGCTCTCAACTACCCCGTCCGATGTATTTTTTTCGCGCTGATTCCGAAAATCATGGACTTATCGGGGAAATCTCTGAGGGTCGTCGAGATATCGATGTTTCTTTGTGAAAGAATTATCTTCCCCTATAGGGGTACGTAAAATCTCCGATACTTTATATTCCCCTCGAGATTTGGACCCAATATATAGCCGTGATTTTCGTAATCAGCGAGTCGCCGAGAATTCGATTCCAAACATTTCGATTTTTGCCAAAACGTCGAGGGCCATTGACGTACTCGTCGAGATTCTTGAATCCTTCGCAAAAATCGAAATCTCCAGAATCGAGCTCTAAACAACCCCGTCTTGTGTATTTTGTTACTCTGACTCCGAAAATTAGCAACAGATATATTATGGAAATCACAAAGGAACACCGAGATGTCGCTTATTTTATGGAAAAAAAAAAATAATTTTCTTTCTCGTAAAATCAACTCAATTTCTATTATAGCCAGTGCGCCCGTCAGTCCAATAGCTGCTCGATGTTTCGGCAAAATCCACCGGAACGCTCAATCGATCGACAGGGGGTGGATTAACGGGACTCGGTCGAATATACGAGTAGTACGATCGTTACACCGTCACTGAAACGTGCATAAGTCGGCTCGTGGGTCGCGGTGTTCCCTGCTTTTCTTCTCCGTCGATCGTTCGAGCGCGAGATCGCTTCGTTGTGCGCGGGGATCAGTGGCGTTCGTTTTGCTTTTCGAACCACAGATCCTCCCTGTGCACCCCCCGGGGCACGCACCGTCGTCGGTACCAATGCAATATTACTCTAGCGATTCGCAGGGTGAAACGCGAATGCGTTTTTTCTTTCGCGGAAACGTATATTTTTTGGGGAGTTTTCGGGAAGATTCAGTCCAATTAATCCCGTAAACTATTTCGAACGTTGCGCCTTCGGAAATTTCGGGCCTCCCGAGTTTCCGCCGACGTCGAGTATCTTCGCTGCGTTGTTCCATGATAATTGGCGGACGGCTCGTTCTCGCGCTTCCGTCCTCTTGGTCCTTTCGTCCGTCGCCCCCCCCCCCTCGCATCACCGCTCTTTATCCGCCTCTTGCCCCGTTTTTCCTTCTCGCGTTTTCTCATTTATTCAACTCCTCTCGGGCCTCGCCGACGCGGAAAATGCGAATTTGCCACGAATTAGCGAATCGGAAAATAACGGGGTGGAACGTTTCTTTAACGAGGCTGTACGTGTATCACGCAGATATGTGTGAGGTGAGGGGAAATGAAAACGCGTCTCGAGAAAGATCGCGCTGTATTTTTGATCCGATGCCGTTAGACGAGCGCCATCCAGATAACAGACTTGTACGATCGTCACGACGTTCGTACGAACTGCAATAATCGATCGCCCCAAGTTCGTAGACGTTTGTCTTGGCGTGTTAATTTGACAAAGTTATTCTTAAAGAAATTGTTAAATTTACACCAAAGTTTGAGTCAAATCAATCGCTGTATTTATCGTCGGCAATTTATTCACGAGAAATTGCGCTCACATCGAGTACCAATATATAGCATTTTATACACTCAAAAACACCATTTGGTCACAACTAGAAAATTATAGCAATTGCAGTGATAATTTTCTTCGCAATAGCAAGAATTCTTGCTACGCTAGCAATATTTGTCTAGTTGTGTCTGAGGCAGCCAGAAATGTAGCTGGATTAGCTAAATACTTTTTTCAGTGTACCTATGCATTATTTTGAAATGATCAGATGTTGCAAATATTTAGGTATACCTTTGATGCATCTGATGGGCCAATAATACCTAAAATTGCTGCACTCTTTCTATTTACGTACTTACATTTGTCTGTCCGTATAGATCGCACTTCCGGATTAGAACGTGCTCCGTGCCTCCTATTTTCTTCCGCGTCCCTCTGCTCGCACATCCGTGGACGCTCCTCGTTTACGCGCGTTCGAAGGATAAAAGAGAAAAGGGGCAACGGGCCACGAGGCTCGCGTTACCACTACCGGCTTACCCGGCGAACAACAGTAGTCAAATCAAACACGGGGCTATTAACTGGGTCAACATTTCGAGTCGGAGGTACTTAGTAGTGGCCCCACCACCCCTTCTTCCGTACCGCTGCTACCACTGCTGCTCGCGTACGCGCCGATTCGAACATCCCCCCCCCCCCCCCCTCTTTCTCTCTCCCCACGAGACAAGAGCAGCGGGGCCGCGAAGCCTGGCGCACCCACCCAAAATAAATATCTAATGCACGCCCGAACGGAGCCCTGTTGCGCTCGCCAATATTGTTTTAGGCATCGCGAGGCCCTTGGCTCGGCGAGTTAAGTTTGTAACCCGAGAAATAACTGCTCTATACGTCCGAAGAAGAGAGAGAGAGAGAGATGTCGGATGTCTCACCGGCGAACGGCGCGGCTATTATTTACCGATCTCGTCAAATATCGCGAGGCTCGCCGGTCCTTGCCGCGCTACACGGATCTCCACGAAACCACGAACGCACGCCCGTGCGTTTCGTCGACTGTATAGGATGGATGCATTTTTTCGATGCGATTTCTTCGCAGACCAAGGACAAAATTCGGTCAGTTTAGTCGAAGTCTTGGAGACGATGGCCACAAATTGTTTCGTGATATGTGGACCCTTTGTATTGTGCTTAGTTAAATTGACCACTTTTCAGTTAGAACGACTAAACATTTGGTGACACTCAAAAAAGTGTGGCCACAACTAGAAAATTAGAGCAATTGCAGTGATAATTTTCTTCGCAATAGCAAGAATTCTCGCTACGCTAGCAATATTTTTCTAGCCGTCACCAAATAATGTCTGAGGCAGCCAGAAATATAACTGGATTAGCTAGATATTTTTTTCAGTGCAGAATGACGTTAATACTTGGTTCAACTTACTGATCAGTATTTCGTGGTTAAAATGACTAAACGCGTCGGACTGGATGCGTCATGCTGTCATATTAACTTAATTATTCTTCTCAGAGTGCACGCATTTGCGAGAATCGGGTCAAGTTTTTCGCTTTGAAAAGGAAACACGCGAGAATGCGAGCTTTCGGTGATGTTCTTTGTATCCAGCACTGTCGATGTACGCTCAAAAAAATTTGGCCACAACTAGAATATTATAGTAATTGCAGTGATAATTTTCTTCGCAATAGCAAGAATTCTTGCTACGCTAGAAATATTTTTCTAGTTATGTGTCTGAGGCAGCCAGAAATATAGCTGGATTAGCTAAATACTTTTTTCAGTGTAGATTTGAAGATGCAGGGAAAAGTTCGAAAATTTCATCGATTGGGTTTCGAAATGTCCGCGAAAGACTTTTGGAGTAAATGTAAAAGCAATTTCGAGCGCGGAACAATCGTAAGGATTGGACGAACGAGCGCGTGGGATCGCTAATCGCGAATTATCCCCTCTGCCGCACACATAGGTAACGTCCGTCACGCGTCGCCCGAGCCAGCAGCTCTTCGCTCGGCGTTCTGCGACCCGCGTAAGTCGCGGGTCGAGAGGCGGGGGAGGCTCTGGCGCGCGCTTAATTAATTAACGTCCGCGTCCCTTCGCGCATCGCCTGACCCTCGCCTTTTCGCGCGCTCCTCCCTCGCTCTTCGCCCCGCGCAGTCTGCAACTCGCGTTTTTACGTCGCAAGCTCGGCTGACACGCGACGCGAGTTAATGAAAAGCTCGAGCGAACGTGTGAGCACGGGTGTGTGTGGAGAGAGTAAAATATTTTTTCAAGCGAACTTTCGGTGCTCTAAACATTGCAGGGATACTCGCCGAGTGTCGTGCGAAATATCGAGAGAATTGCGAGCAGGTGATCGAAATTAACGTAATTCCTCAAACTTCCGTTAGGCGCGTCAGCTGATGAGACGCCCTTAGTCGCTATGTCAGTAGATATCTTATTTTTTATAATCGTAACGCGTTTAAAATAAAGTTAAATGATCAACGATAACTTCCCTTGCTACGATATACACAGTGATTGAAAATAAATAATTTACAACTTCATTTAAACAAATTTAAAAAATTAAAAAACGGGGTATCAAACTCAAGTAAATCAATTCTTAGAACATCCCTCTGAGATGTCACAAAGCGACAATGGTGTGGCTCTAATAGTTTCCCAACGATTAGCGTATAAAAATGCTGTGGGTCTGTCAGACCCATAGCGACTAACGGAGGGTCAATATCTAATATAAAATCTCGGGCAAAACGCAGCGTTCGGCGTTAAAGAAAGGTCAATTCAGAAATCGATCTCGCCTCTGGATAATTTCGTCGTGCTTCATCCCTGCCCCCTCTTCGTCTCGTCCGCGACCCTCGACCGCGGTTCGACAGAGTGGCGCGATTCCGCGGCGCGCCGCCGCATGTGTCGTCCCGAAAACCACCAGGAGCCATTAGCCGCGGTGCGATCCGCGCTCTTGGCGAGGACAATGGCGTTGGGACGCGCGCGTCCCACGATATTAAACGAAGCGAAGTGATATACGTACACTCTCTCGGAGGGGATGTTATAGACTCGGGCAAATAGGGATGAAGCGATAGCCGTCGCGCGGGTTAGGAGTGCCGGGGGGTGAGAGCGGGGTGGCTGGCAGCGGACCCCGTGTTACGTTACGCCCCTAAGGCTGAGCAAATACCGCAGCGCCGTAATCTAGAGTTAACGGTGCTTTCATGACTAGTGCGAGATATTGTCGAGCTTTTTCTCGCTACTTTTCCAGGGCGGTTCAGGGCGTGTGCAGTTATCGCTGGTACGTCTTATCGTAGGTACTACTCGCGATTCGCGATTCCACGGTAAAGATGATAATAATAATTATACGCACGTGAAAGAGGCGCAGAGCGAAGTGGAGGGCAAAGGTCATCGAAATCGGCGATCGGGGTAGTTCTGTCAGGTATGACCGTATTTGTTTGGTGTGCTATGAGAAGAACCTGATTAAATTAGTTGGAGAAGAATTCTTTTTGTTGAAAACAATCATAATCGATGACGTACTTATCAACCAAAAGAAAATAAATAAATAAATGAATAAAACATTTTTAGCATTATACTCTTCCATTTTTTGGTTCCATAGTTTAATTTAGTAGAGAGATTTGCAAGATTTGCAACTTTAAATTACATTTTCCAATCCAATTGGCCGATAAGGCTCTTTTACTTTTTCATATTACATTTTTATTAAACAATTTCAGAAAGATATCAAACGGTTTCTCTTGTAAATCTGCACAATGTAGATATACAAGTCAAGGAAATATTGCAAATATGTGTAGCCTTTGACCCGCTTGTGCGGTCAATGCTCGAGAGCTCATTTTCAATGTAATTTTTCTTGGCAAAAATCGTCGGTTGACCTGCCGTCAATTTTTTAAAACAAATCAATCAACTAGTTTGGTAACCATTACACAAGAAAATGACATTTTTCCGCAATAGAACACTACGCTGAGAAAAAAAAAAGATTAAAAATTATTCCGTTAGAAGGATAATCTGAGTACGAAAGGTAAAACAGATCAAAAATTATCATTCCAGGGTTTAAAATTTAACCTTCCTTAGGATGATTTTTGATCTATTTTACCTTTCGTACTCACATTATCCTTCTTTTTAATCTTTTTTTTTCTCAGTGTACTTTAACTCGCAAGCGCTCCTTACGAGAGCGCAATCGTTGTCTTTGGTAATATTGCTCGGCCACCTTATCATCCGCACGCTTTCCTCGCTCGTATAAGTAGGGGATATCGTCTCTCACTCGACGGACGGAATCGCGAGGGGCGTTTTGTTGTTTCAACGCACGGCTTCCACCCTTCGACGCTACGTGTGTCACTGCCGCGTTTTATTCGGAAACTAATGCCGCGTGGAGGGTTACGGTAGATACCTACTACCCCTCTCCCCCTCTCCTCACCCCTTATGATAACTCAGCGTCGCGTAATTTGTTTTCCAAAGGATTGACGCTATTATTCCCTTTAATTGAGTCATTTGTATCGTACTGTAACGCGCACGCCGTGTACACTCAACAAAATTTGGCCACAACTAGAAAATTATAGCAATTGCAGTGATAATTTTCTTCGCAATAACAAGAATTCTTGCTACGCTAGCAATATCTTTCTAGTTGTCACCAAATAATGTCTGAGCAGGCCAGAAATATAGCTGTGGATTAGCTAAATATTTTTTTCAGTGTAGCCAATCGACGATCTAATTGTAAGCTCAACTTTTTCGAACTTGCGATCATTCTTTCAATTGTTTCCAAGTCCACGACATTATCTGAAGTTCGCGTAGCCTCCACGGTTAGGTATCGGAAATCGGGAGGCGTAATCGTTATTAAATTATGGATACGGTTACGCGCGGCAGCGCAGTAAACGCATAATAAGTCGAAGCAATACGTACGTGTGCATATGTATAGGTACGCCGCCTATCGCCGTCCGGAGGAATATCGCGATATAGGCGTCGCATCGGGAGACTGGCGTTGACAGCGCAATTATCTCGTCCTGCTCACGAATACCTACTTAGCCCCCGAGCTTTTTGCGCCGTAACCCCCTCCACTTCGCTGCCGATTGAACCATTCACTCCGCTTCGGACACGCGGTACCGAGATGCGCGCGGATCGTCTGACTGATTTACATACGATGCGTATTATCTACTTCGAAAGTTAAACGTGCATGAGATGCGTTTCCTGTGATTTCATGAACGAGAAAACTATATTCTTTGCAGAAAATAATAATTGATATCTCGGTTTCCCCTGCGGAGATTTCTTCAATAAAATTATCATTTTCGTAATCAGCGTAAAGAAATGCCCAAGATGGAATGATCGAGAACTCGATTCGAGGAGAGATTTCGATTTTTCCCAAAACGTCAAGGGGTAGATATTACCCCCCTAAACATGTTTGTGAATTTTTAAAAAAAAATCGAAATCTCAGGAAACGATTTTCGGTCCATTCTGTCTCATGTATTTTTTTGTTGTTGCGCTGATTACGAAAAGCACGGCTCGTAAGCTCGATATTTCAAAGGATAGGACTGCAAGCTAAGCATGACATAACGTATCCACCCTTAAATATCGTCGCAGAAATCGAAATTTCACAAATTAATCGCCTCGTTGCCATCGTAGACGCGGTATCCTCAGCATCACCGACGATGACGTATACGCGAGTAACGTAATTATTCCAATCAGACGGAGCTTATCCCGCCTACTTACCGTCCCGTGCCGCGCGCGCAACTTTTCGTCCGGTTCAATTCCACGTCGCGCCGTGGCGTAATAAAGACCGAATGCAGGAAAGATCAAACGACTCGATATACATACGGTTTGTATTATGTATAACGCGGATCTCCGGCGCGCGCGCGCGCTCGTATGGGACGGGACGTACCTACTGTAGATACATATGTATCAGCGAAGCGGGGCGTCGGGATCGGGACACCTGTCACGCTAAATGTAATCGCGGAAATCAAAGAGGATGGAATCGTCGAAGCGGACAGTTTTACAGGTCGCGTCGTACACACATACAACGCCGAGTTGACAGAGAGATACACCGGAGGGTGTTACTAGGCGAGAAGCCATGACGGGTTCTCGGTTTGATTAACGTTTGCCGGCGGGGGGGTTGAAAGCGCCGGCTCGCTCCGGGGTACGGCGAGTCGCGTTGTCTCACTCGGAATGGGAATCACTACTGCGAACAAAACGCGGTAATCGTCCCGGGGGACCTAACGGGGCTTCTTCGTCGGGCGAGATCGTTATCATTGCGCGGTTGCTGTGCGCTCGTGTGTATTATCCCTCTATTGGTTTTTTTGTTATGAACCCTTTCGCTTCGAGCGCCGCATACACTGAGGAAAAAAAGGATTAAAAATTATTCCGTTAGAAGGATAATCTGAGTACGAAAGGTAAAATAGATCGAAAATTATCCTAAAGAAGGTTAAATTTTAAACCCTGCGCGAAAGGATAATTTTTGATCTATTTTACCTTTCGTACTCAGATTATCCTTCTAGCGGAATAATTTTTAATCTTTTTTTTCTCAGTGTATACATACATAATATGCGGCATCCGTGCGTATTTCTGGCGCGAGTTTCCGTTCAGTGATGGTAGCCGTATAGTAGCGAAAGGTTTAAGAGAGAGTTGAATAGTGACGATATTACCATGCTAGATTATAATGAGTAAGTCACAGCTATTCGAGAATATTGCGTTGAATAATCTGCAGCGTAGTAGTGATTATCATTCGGATAGCGATAATTACTATTTTGCAGATCATTCAATGCGATATCATCGAAGCTATATCACCTACGATATGCTTTCTATTTTATCACAGTAATCGTTGCTGTTCAATTATCTCCACGTGGAAAATTTCACACTAGAACTACCGCAACCGGTCGACTTGACCGCGGTGTCTTATTCAGAGTTCCATTCAACCTCAATTATTTCGTAACCCGTGAGGTTTTCGTCAAAATCGGTAGAATACTTTTTTGTAGAGCACATTTCGGTCTACAAAAAAGTTCTATAGCAGTGTGGGCGAAAAATCCACGGATAACGAGATAATCACCCGCCAAAACGACCGTCTTATAAAGCGCGACCATTCGGTATAGTTCTAGTGTTAAATATACTACCTAGACATTAAATTTTCCCGAGGATCGTCAAACGAAGCTTATCATTCGACGGGACGAGGAATTTCCCGGTTATACGAGCGGGAGAAACTTTAACCCTCAACTGGTATACACCTTTTTCTCAACGTAACGATTTAATGCGCTTGGGGTCAGCAGTGACCCCGGTATACCAGTCAAGGGTTGAGAAAGCGCTTTCCTGACTTATCAGGAAGAACGTTTGCTTTCCATTTCGAGACTCGCCGAAATTAAACTCTCGCCGAATTGGGAAATATTCTCGAAAATAAGCAAGGTACCTATATTCGCGTTTATACGTTTCAAAGCGCGCGATGACTTTTCCGAGCATTTTCCATCCGGATATCCGGCCCGCGCGATGCGTCGTCGGAAGTGTATGCAGAGCGAATCGCGGGGAGAAGCGTAACACGTACCATTTTGTTGGACGATACACGGGAGAGCCCTAAATTCCCAGCGCGGTGCGTCCACCCTTCGAAAGCTGCCCCGTGACAGCTTTCAACCCATTGCCGATCCTCGTTCCCCGCTGCGATTGGCCGATCGCCGTGGCAGCGGGCGTGGCCCGCGATCATCCCCACTTTCCCCGCCGAGGTGGAGTCACCCCCTACCGCTCGACCCCTGCGGGATGCGCCGCTTACCTGCACCCGCGAGTCTCATCCCCCGGCGAATCTGCGAGGTCAGCGGTGGAACTTTCGAGGTCGGGGATACGTCGAGGGGGGGGGGGGGGGGGGGATGCATCTGGGTCTGGCGACGGATAATCCGCCCGCGTTATGTACTGCCTTTCTGGCCGCGATGCCTTTGAACGCCCGTCGTTTTATTATTTTTTCATCCGGCTACAGCGACGTCGGGTCTCTCTCTCTCTCTCTCTCTCTCTTCCAGCGTTTGACAATACCGCGCCGCGGCTAAATTCACTCGTCAGCAAAGAAATCACTGTTGTCTTATTATTTATGAACTTTTGGCCTACTACACCGATGCGAGACTATGTCGTAGACAAGACTATAAACTTGAAAAAAGTCTTGGACAAAAACGAGCCGAACGTTCATAGATCCTAATGAGATAATAGCGATTCAAGATCTTTCCTCCGGCGAGTATAGGTACCTAAGTTTAGCCTCGTGTGAGATTTATCGTCGTGCCGCACGCGAATCGTTTGGCTTCGTTCTCGTATTTATGCCACTTTTTTTGTTCGCATTACAGTAAACGCATCTCATCAGTCTGAAATTAGTAACGAGTATTCAAGCCTCCTCGATGTGAAAAATAAGTGGGATATGTATATTTGGTGAAAATGTGATCTTCGAACATTTACAAAGATATCGTCTCGCATCGGACCACGCCCACCCTTTGACGTCGATCGCAACGTCGTCTTCGTCCTCGTCGTCGTCATCGGCGGCGGCGCTGCTCGCATCGACTAGCGGTCGATGCGTAAAAAACCCGTCAGTTTTAGGGCTATACACCCCGGAGCAATAAAGAAGCCCTTCGCAAACAGTCGCTGCGGGCGGAAGGGAGATTACATCTCGGAGGGGGTCGGGCATAATCTCGTTCTCAGTTTCTCACCGGCTCCTTTTTCGGGAAACAAGGAACACGGGCACTGATGCCGACGACCGGCGCGCAGTCCGCGCGCGATAAACCTGCTCGCGCGTTATTTGCTCGGGGATTAATAGAACGTTCTGTTTGATCGCGACGTCGACGCGCGCGCGGGCCCAGGCGTTACCGGGAAATCTCGGCGAGGACCAGCCGCGCGCCGCGTATCCTGTGTACCTATACCTGGCCGACGTCGGATTCGAGGAAGGGCGGCCGCCGTGTCGTTTCCGCTCGTCGGATTCCACGGATCGACGCGAGGAGGATTTTGCCGCCGTCGCGCGGCGCTTCTCTCTTCTCGCGCACCGTTCGCTTTTCAGCGGCGACGCGACCCTCGACGGGATGCTGCAGCCGCGCGATGAATCGATCGCGCGAGGAATTGATGAGTTTCATTCGGGGGTGCGTTGGACTGCCCAGTTGTAAGGGCGGCTTTGCCCCTACAGTCGGACAATCCGTTGTACTCCGATGAAGATTTCGGTATGACAGAAAAATTCTTGGGTACGTCTTATACATGATACGAGTTATAGAGTTAGTTTGATATCGTGTACCACATATGAACTACACCGAGAGAAATAATTATTGCCGATGCCGAAGGAATGTTTTCTCGAATCGAAAACATTATGTACATAGACTGAAAAAAATATTTAGCTAATCCAGCTATATGTATATCTGGCTGCCTCAGACATTATTTGATGACAACTAGAAAAATATCGCTAGCGTAGCAAGAATTCTTGCTACTGCGAGGAAAATTATCACTGCAATTACTATAATTTTCTAGTTGTGGCCAAACTTTTTTGAGTGTAATTCCAGGATTGAGCCACGGTTTTCTTCACCCAGGGAATCATTTGACAGGCTCGAGTAATTTTTGTCTCGGCTCAGGAAGAATTTCTCGTCTCAACGAAGGTGTCCTTGAATCAAGAATATACACTCTGAGACAAAAACGCACTTGATCGAAATAAACGTGCCTTTGGATAGTCCCAAGAGCGTATTTATTCGATTTCAATGAATATCGATCAGATTCAAATAACATCGAATTAATTCAATAATCTGACATTTGCGTCCAACCGATATTCATTTAAATCGAATAAATATGCTCTTGGGACTATATCCAGAGGCACGTTTATTTCGATCAAGTAAATTTTTCTCTCAGTGTAGATACATTCTTCGACCAAGAATCTGTATTTTGGAAAATGCTTAACATCGTATTTTCTTGGTTCGAGAAATACTTTTTTCAACGTAAGACGAAGTTCGAAGCATCCGAGCAAAAACGCCGACCGGCGAGAGCTACTCGACGCTCCAGTCGCGCGACGTCCGCCGCCGCCTGTGCAGCGGGTATTAAATATTTGTACGCGGCGCGATCGCGGCGTGGTGGAAAATCCGCGATCCGCGTTACGCATGCAAGGCTGCACCCGTGCTTTTCCGCCGCGGTTTTACGCGAATACGGCTTTTACGTCTTCCGACTCGCCCTCCTCGCGCATCCACAGCCTCCCCATCTCCCGGTTCGCGTCTGCATACCCAGTGTTCGGTTTAACACACGCCAGTGCAGCGGGTTGCTCATCGGTTGGCGCACCTCGTCCGCTGCTGTGGTTTCCCGTAATTCGGTGCTGATATCGAAAGCCAAAATTTCCACCAAACAGAACTATCAGTCTGAGAAACAAAACGTAGTCATCTCGAATTTCCGCCGTTCTTCTGACGAAAACATATGTACAAACAAAGCAACGCGAATTGATCGAACAAAGCCGTAAAGTTCAATATTGATTTCCATCTGCCGACAAAATGAATTTTATGGGAGAGACACTAAAATCTATGACTTTGTAATTTTAAAAGTGATTTGAAAAATATTTCCAGTGATAAAGTAGCTCTCGTAATTGCCTTCAGTTATTTTATCGCCGAAAACATTTTTCAAATCACTTTTACAATTACAAAGTCATAGTTTTCAGTCTCTCCTGTAAAATTTCATTTTCGTCTGCAGTTACGAGGTCCCAACGTGCAGCACTCTCGATTTGTTCTCACAAGTGCAGCGGATCGATGTGCAACTCGTTGCATCTGCGTATATTGAACCAAACACGGGATACACGCCCGTCTCACTTCTCTCGCTTTTGGCGTCGCGCGGCTCCGAAAGAGAGTCTTTCGCCCGTTCGCGTTCGGCGAAAGCAACGACCGAACGCGCGCGCGCGCGGGGATTTCGCTCGCACATATAAGTAGGTCTCGCCTCGCTTTTTCGCTCGCTCGGCCTCGCGAGACCCGATCGCGGCTCACGGGGATTTCACGCGTCGGGTCGCATTAGTGGATCTCTCATCGGGTTAGAAGGATTATAATGCCGCGGCGAGCCCCGAAGAAATACCGGGACGAATCCGTGTATCCGCGCGCTGCACTCATATTTGCGGCGCGTATACGCTGCCAGGTGCGGCGCGTGTGTGGTACACTTATACGTATACCGGAGAAAGAGAAATGTTTCCATTCGCTCTCGAGGAGGAAGCGATCCGCGGCGATTTTCTTCCAGGAACAGACGTATCCCGCGCGGAGATTCCCAGGGGAGGTTCCCGCGGCGACGAGTGTACCGATAATCCCTCCTGGAGAGTTTCTCAGAATTTTTTTTCCTTCGAAATTTCGATCAACCCTCCGTTGGTGTGGTGAAAAGAAGTTACGTTACCAGTGCGGTGGGGTCTCACAGACCCCATTTAAAAAGCAGTTCTTAACTAAAGCGTGTCTATTTTTTTTTTATTTTTAGCACTCACTTATTTTGTCTAATGTTCCGGGGTCTGTCAGACCCCAGCACACAGTAACGGAGGGTTAAGAAGAGTTGATACACTCGAACTTTCCTCGGTGGCAAAAAAAAAAAATTGTTCTCTAATAAAAAAACATGATAGATATAGGTACGCGTAATTTCAGAACCAAGCTACGGTTTTCTTCGTACGAAAGATATTTGACAGGCTCGCGAGTAATTATTTTTTCCTCTCGCGGCCGGATGAACACTGAAAAAAAAAATATATTTAGCTAATCCAGCTATATTTCTGGCTGCCTCAGACATTATTTGGTGACGACTAGAAAAATATTGCTAGCGTAGCAAGAATTCTTGCTATTGCGAAGAAAATTATCGCTGCAATTACTATAATTTTCTAGTTTTGGCCAAATTTTTTTGAGTAAAGGTACTCTTCAATTAAGAATATATATATGTATATTCTTCGATCGAGAATCTGCATTCTTAAAAAATTGTAAGATCATGCACGTTCTTGATTCGATAAATATTTCCTCGACACGAACAATCATTTCTCTCAGTGCACACAGTGCTCATCCGCGCGGGTTCCAAAGTCAGAGGTCTATCCGCCTTATCTTATCACTCAACAACGATATATATGTAGATACGCCATACAAAAGTCGTCGCGTACTGCCGTCGTGGAATTGTTAATACGATTCGCAGAATTCTTCCGTTCCGATGTTTCCCTGCTCGCAGATCGCCGTCGCGTTTGTCCCGTGTAAACGTGGCGCTATCGTAAATATTCGTCACGCGAGGCGCTTGCGTATTCCGTGCCGAGAAATTCGCGTCACTCGTTGTCGTCCGAACCTCGGCGGCATATCATATCATCTCGAGCGCGGGAGCTGCACCCTCGGCTCTGCGGGAGTCATACCTCTCTCCCTCCCTCCACCTCCCTCTCCATACCCCCACCCCCCGCGCGACTGTTTCGTCGCTTATCACCGTGACAATGAGTCCTCGAGGAGCGAGTGGACGCGTCGTTCTCGTTCGAGGGTCTTCCGCGAGGGTGGGAGAGGTAATTCGAGCTCGCGCGCGCGTACGGAAGAGCGTTCTCCCGGCCTTGTTCCCATCTCACCCTTTCTCTTTCTCTCTCTCTCTCTCCCTCTCTCACGGCGCGTCTCCCTCGACGAGGCAGAAAATAGCGAGAGGGTGGCGCTATCATGGCGCCCGGGGCTCGTGCAGCTGACGGCTCAATTATCTCGACAACGGGCTCACACAGTCACGCCTTTTGCCAACCTACCCCTCCCCCCTTCACCCGCCCTCCGATGTAGGTCCGGATCGTTGAAACAGCCAACCCCAAGCCCATTGTCCTTCAGCTATTAACTGGCTCGTCTCTGTGTCCCCGATAAAAGACTCATTGACTTCGAATGCCTCGACTCGTATCGGCCGGGGTGGTGCGACTCCGGTAGCCGTTGCGCGCGGGGGTCGAACGCTGCCGTCGTCTCGTCGCCCCCGACGCGACGGCTAATCCCCTCGAGTGATTTATGGGGTTTTATATTCCTCGCGTTGTGTGTGCTCGTGACGCGGTGCCGCAACGGGGTGTTTGAATCGTTGCGGGAACTATCGTCATCCCTCTTATATATATCGATGACACGGGTAGTATAGGTACAGAGGTCGCAGCCCTTGCCTGTACACGCGCTTCGCAGTTTGCACGGAAAGACAGTCATTAGGGTAATTCGAACCAATGTCTTAATTATATCCCCCACCTTTGACGAATATCCATTAGCTTCTACGACGTGCGCCTTGTCGTTCCCACACCAACTTGCTGCGTCGTATCAATTTTCCGGCGGATGCAATCTTCTCCCCCCCTGTAGGGTGCCTATATTTTGCGACGCACACGTGTACCAAGTTTAAATGGCTCTGCGGCGCCAGCAACCAGAACGCCACTTTCGTCGACTCGTCCCTTCGGCTGGGTACTGCGTTGCCACGGAGAACGGGTAGGTAACAGATCAGCCGCGCTGCACAATGGGTGGCCTAATTGCCGGCGCGCGCGGCCGCCTCTCGCTAGTCGCCTCCGCAAACGCTCTCGCCGCGCGTTATAATTCGAATGCCAACACCCCACCACCGCTGCCGCTTCTCTCCGCAGATCCGACACTTGCACGCGCCGAGAGAGGGGGGAGAGAGAGAGTCGATTATGTATTACCTTCTTCTCTGCCGTCGGGCGGAGCAGTCGAGTTCAACGCGAACTACGTATCGCGTCGGGAGACTCTATCCGGGAACTGCACAGGAGGATTTCATCGGTCGCGCCGCAGCTCTCGCGGGACGTAAACTTCTCGGGGCAGCGTTATACACCCGAGGAGCATCGCCTGGCTCACGTATCGCTCCAACCGCGCCTGGATTATTATCCTCGGCCGGTGGCCGGTATTCGAGCTCGGTGAGAGCTTTCGCGTTACAGATTCATTGAGAGAAATAATTGCTAAAAAAAATATGTCTTCAATCAAGAACATATTATGATCTTATATAAATTTTTTAAAATAAGGATTCTTGTGTAGTCGAAGATTATGTATTTTTTATTTAAGTGTACCTTCTATGAAACGAGAAACGCTTTTTTCGCGAAAAAAAAACAATTATTCGAGCCTATCAAATATTTTCCCGCACGAAGAAAACCAAGGCTTGATCCTGGAATATTACGTATATCATGTTTTTGATTGAAGGAAACATTTTTTCGGCACCAGCGATGATTTCTCTCAGTGCGTGCGACCTGGGCTTATTATCGTTTGACCACCGCGGGAATCGATGAAGAACTGCATTCTTTTCAACCAATGGAATACAGAGCGGAGTAAGAAGAATATACGGAGGGGATGTTGCGGGAGTGGAAAATTCAGATCAACCGTTTTTCTCGCATTTGGACCCCTCGCGTTTCTTCCCCTATTTCCCTCTCTTGCTCCGCCGTCCTCTCTGCCGCTTCCTCAGTTTAAATTTCTTCAATACACTAATGGAAATGAAATCCTTTAGGATAAAGACTTCGAGCCGCACAAAGGCGGGCTGAGCCCGAACCCCCCGGGGCGAGTCTCACCCCGGCGGCGTTACCTGCCCACACTTTACTTCATTTGATTACATGAAAATTCTCAGGATCCGCTCCACCCCGCGATGTATCGCGCGCGGGTGATATCCCCCCTCCTTAGCGGTGCTCGCCCGCAGCTCGCGGCGCTAGAAATTAATCAAGCCGCTGATTAATATCATCCGAGCCCCGGATTTCTCGCCCGCGCGCGCGTGTATCCAGACGAGCGTGTTAATGACGATGCGAATTAAATTTGACGATCGAGGTGGGCTTTTTTTTTGCTTTTTAACCCTCAGATGCACGCGTGACAAATTTCACTCCTGTGCATAAGTCGGGTCTCCCAGACTCGCGAATACGAATTATAATATAAATTACATTTGGTTTCAAAATGTTATGTATTTTTAGCGAGGAACGGGACTAAGCGAAACAGCGAGTGTAGTGTCGACGACGAGATGAATTCTTTTGATTTTCTCGCTTTCCATCCTTCCTGCCACCCCTCAGCGCCACGTCCTCGTTTTCCGCGCAGATGGCTCGCCTCCTCCGCTGCCGGCGTTCGTTACACGCGACGACGATTCGGCGTCGGGAGACTTGGAGGCGAACTCCGCTGCGCACGCGTTTCTTCGACGAGAAATCCTCGCAGTCGTCACGCGAACTCGCGGCCATTCTCGGGCGCCCGAGAATTTCGCTTCCTCCCACCCGGAAGTATAGACATTTTCTTCGTGACCTAAACGACTTCTATAGGTATGTATACAGTCATCCACGTATAGGCTGCGGATGCAGCTTCGTGGAGAGAAAAACGAGAAGAAAAAGAAGAAGAATAAGAAGAAGATGAAGAAGAAGAAGAAGAAGAAGATGAAGAAGAAGACGAAGATGATGATGAAGAAGAAGAAGATGATGATGAAGAAGATGAAGAAGAAACTTTTAAGAAGCGAGAGAGAGAGAGAGAGAAAAAAGAGAGAGAGAAAGAGAAAGAAGAGCAAAAATAGAGACGAAGATAGAAACGTACAAAGCACGCGCGACTACGTTTATATCGAAGCGACGCGCGGTGCCAATAATGCGACGCCGCGCGGAATGTCGCGTTTCAATCATTCCGCCATTGCGAAACGCGGAATCGACGTACAGCCGGGAACTCCTCGATATACCGGCGCGTGTGTACGCGCCGGTGATACGTTTTATGTTGTGCGCGCGTCCTTCTCCCCGCCCGTCCTCCGCAACCCTGCAGCGCCTCGCTCGAACGTCGCTGCCGCGCACGCAAACACGCGTGCATACGACCACGCGCAAACTGCCGGCCGGCGTAGAGGCGCGCGCGCGCGAGGACACGGACGGGTATAGGTATGCGCATACACACCTGCATCTGCACGCGGGTTCGCGCGGTGTGCGCGCGGGCGGAAAATAATGCGTTTCGAGGAAACCGAGAATAATGGGAGAGGGTGAGGGAGTCGCAGGGGTGGAATCTATACGTACGTACGTTCCTCCTCTTATTTATATCTTAATTTGCATACAAAGCATTCCCGGGCTCCGCGAAACTTCGCCCCCTTTGTCGTCTTCCTCTTCTTCTTCTCGCCCCACTGCGTCGCGCGTTCACATCCTATCCCTTCTTCGCTCGAGTGTTTGTATATAATACATTCGTAAGTATGCAAATTTCGGGCATTTACGGCGGACCACATTTCGGGGGCGGTCGCCGCGTATCGCGATTTTATCTTCGATGTGGGGTCAGGGATTTGAATGACAGCGACTGCTCTCGCGCGCTGCAGCGCTCTCCGCAGCGAACCGCATCGTATAGACCGTCAGATAGTGACAGATTCTCTGGTGCCCCATCTTCGCATACAAGCCTCGAAGAGGGTTGAAAAGTACTTCGATTTTGAGTAGAATGAAGGGAAATTTACGAATGGTCCCTGGAGATAACATATGGAAAATTCGATTTTTCTTAACAAAAAAATAAAAGGTACCTCTTGTCAATTTTTTCACGCAAGCCTTGTTCACTAAATGATTAATTAATAAAGCCTGGCTTCGGAAATCAAAGGCTTGTGTGGGAAAATCGGTCAAAAAATCTCGACTTTTCCTTACAAGATTACGCCCTTATTTCAACCCTTTAGCCACCTGCAACACTCAAGCCTTTGGTTTTCCGAAGCCAGGTTTTATTAATTAATCATTTAGTGAACAAGGCTTGCGTGAAAAAATGGGCAAGAGGCACCACTTATTTTTCTGTTAAGAAAAATCGAATTTTCCATATGTCATCCCCAGGGACCATTCGTAAATTTCCCTTCATTCTACTCAAAAAATCGAAGTACTTTTCAACCCTCTTCGAGGCTTGTATGCGAAAATGGGGCACCAGAATCTGTCTGCACTATCTGACGGACTAGTAGATGTATCTACAATACGGCGAGGAAGATCCGTGCAAAATTAACTCGAGAAAAAGTCGGTATGTATACACAATATGTATACTACTCGGAGTTTCCGTATTACGCGTCGAATATGAGAGGAAGCCGGAGGGAATGAAGAATATGGATTCCTTCCCGGAGACGGCGGGAGATAGGGGACGATCGTCGGTAGGCGAATAACGGAAACTCGAGAAAGCGATCAGTATATGGGAGAGCGACACGATATTATTCTCGGTTCGCCTGGAGAAGGAAACGAAGGGGGGGTTGTACTTTTACCGCGTTATAGATTTTTGAGGAAAGAGACGGGTGGCGAATCGACTTGAGAAGTCGACGGGGGGTGAATTCTCGCGCGGCTGTAGTTAATCGCATCGCGAAGGAGCCGCCTGCAATCGCGGCGTCCCATTTGTCGCGATCGCGACCGAGAAAGAGAGAGAGAGAAAGAGAGAGGGGGATGGGGGATAAACCACCGAAGGGTGAAGGGAACGGAGAGCGCCGGGGTCTTTAGGGGTGGTCGGTTTCGTCGGGTTATAGTGCGCGCGGACAGAGCGCAGAGCGAGTGCAGAAATCGTGTGGGTTTCTCTCCGTCACTACCCCCTCCCCCCACCCCCACTCCCCTGGGCTATATCCCCGGAATCAGCTGCCAGATTATTCTATTACCGCGTATCAACATGGGGCTTATTTGGTCTGAAAACACGACCCCGGTACATTGTTTCAGCCAGATAAAGAATTTAACGTCGAGTAATTAAAAGGGCGGCCCGGGGACAGTCGCGCGGCTGTTATTCTTACGTCAAATCTCCCCGGCGACGTCTCTCCGCGGCTTCTCGCGCAAATCCCTCTCGGGGACGTTTTGCGCGGCCACCTCCTTACCGTCGGTTTCTGTCTTTCGATGTTTTTCACGTCGACAGTTGAAAATTGCGACTCTCTCTCTCGAGATGGAATCTCATTTTTTATTATCCTCTATGACGTGTATGTGTTATTATATAATACGTTATTAGTTGAATCTACAGAAAATGACTTGCGGGGTCGCAAGTCATTATCAATTTGTATCGATGAAATCTTTTAAAACGTCAATTAGATATCTGTTCCTTAGAGTCACATGGAATGGTAATACGATTGCAAGAAAGAAGTATCTGATTAATATATGTATGAAAAAAAAGATCTGATCGATGTACATAAATGGATAATTACTTGCGACCTCTCAAGTAATTATCAGTAGATAGAACTAATTCTTTTTTTTTTTCTACGTAGTATGGGCGTATGGAGATAAAAACTCGGCGAAGGAAATTAATAATTTTTACTTCGTTTTAATTGGATATTAATATTTGCCCAGATCTGCACCTGCGGGAGTCAAACAGAAGCGGCGGGGAAGAAAGGTCAATTTTCCTGGATATATAATGGACGATTGTTCCTAAAAATTGACGAGCAGAATGAAATGACGTTCGTCGTTGAAGCGATAACATTTGGCGCGGGTATGCTGCGATGCGGTAATCAAAATAAAATTAATTGGATTGCTCGTGTGGCGAGAGAGGGTGGGCACAGGGAACGACCGTGTATAGGTATTGCCTAAGGGGTGTTTTGTGCGTTATTGCATATAATGCACTGTTTACTCTGCTCTCTCGACCCTTTCGTATATATGTATGTATGTAGGTATACCACATCGGTACTGTACATACGTACATAGGTATAATCACACGAGTACAGCTTTCCCGATTCTCGTATCGTCCCTTTTTTCGTACAATGGACGTTCCCTGCGAGAAGTGCCGGTTCAAATTGGGTCTCATTCTGGTTATGCGATTGCACCGATAAAGGAAAATCGAGTACATTCGAGAGAGAATTACATTTTTCTCGATAAATGTTAAGGGACTCGTTGATATTTTACCAAAAATCGAAGTCTATGGAATTAAATTCTGGATCAGCTCGTCTCATGCGTATTTTCGCACTGATTGCAAGGAGCACGGTTATGAGAGAGGTCCAAATCTTAAAAGAAATATAAGATGTCGATAATTTTATGTACCTCAAAGTATTCTTTTTTTCACATAAAAACGATTTTATTTTGGCTTTCTTTTCAGATTTCCTCAATAAATCTGTTATTTTTTGGAATCAACACGAAAGAATACACAAGATAGTGTGGTCGAGAGTTCGATTTCAGAGATAACAATTTTCGCGAAAATATCCAGCTTGCCCCGCAAAATAATTATTTATTTATAAACGCTTTCGCGACTTAGCCACTTCCGAGCTATCGAATCCGCCGAGAGTTCGATCGACTCCGACATCAATGTTCGTACGTTTGCTTATTTAATTAAATTTTCAGAGGGAATCGTCTCGATCTTTGCTGCTTTTCCCGGGCTACGTCGTCGGGTTTCGAAAGCGAAGACCGATTTCAACTTCCGAGTCCTCCGTCCCCTTTGTTTCCTTCCTTTTCTCTTGTTCCGCTTCTCTCTCTCTCTCTCCTTTCCTCTTCCAGCGCCCTCGAAACTCCTCCACCGCGAAATCGAAATTCCCGCGGGACACACGATGCTCAAATTTGCGGTCGTTCTTCGCCGTCCAGCTGACTTTTTCCATTTGACTTCGAGCTCCCCGTCGATCCGTTATATTCCCGGGTATAAAAAGATTATTCGCGACGAAAAAAAAAATGGGAAATAGTTTTGACAAGGAATAATTATTGGTCTGCAGTGTAAAAAGCACATTTAACACGCGCGAATCAATACTGCACATTTTTTTACAGGCGCGACGCGAAATTCAATATCGATGTCGATACACGGCCCGCTGTAAGGTTTCACGTTATTTCCGTCGTGAATCGCCATAATTTTATAAACACTTTGAAAATCTTGCGTCACTGCGTGGCTTCGCGGCGAGATTGCATTCGCTCTAAGGCTTCGTCTGCCCGCCCCGCCGAGGGAAAATAATTACAAAATCACATAACGAAGCGTTAAATCGGACCGGAGTCCCCCACACTATGTATGTGCTGCACGCATACGTATATGAGAAGTGAAAAATCGACATGTGATATGAAGGGTGAAGGGAAAAAACAGGGAATATCCTACGCAGAGAAAAATGAAGTTTTAGTTTTAACAGCTTCGTATTTTCAAGACAACTTGTATTATTGATTTATAATATTGATTTAAAGACACTAGGTGGTGTATGTGTTTTTGAGATTTATTTACCAAAAGAAATTACAACGGGTACAAAATACACAAAAAAAACCCAAAAGAATCAGATTTCAAAGATTTCTGATATTCCTTGCTTCTTCCCTTCACCCTTCATATATTACTTCGAAATAAGCGGTGAATTTTGCGATACTTCCGACAAATTAAATTTCCATCCTCGGTCCGGCAAGGAGTAGAATGATAAATAATCTTATTCCGCGAATAAATTTGCCAAGCAAGAATATGGCGAAAAACAATGGAACGTGCGAAGGACGCGTTGAACGTCAATTTTGACGTTTCGTCCGTACGTCATCGGTCCTCCAGCGCGAGGAAACCTTTCATCGCCTCGAAGCACCTCCTTTCGACGACTCGAGATGAAAGCCTAAATTCACCAGTCGAATTCACACGAATTCACCGCGATATTCGCATCGAAGCGCGGAAAATTATCGGAAGTGATAAAAGAGTAATCGAGTAATGCGATACAGAAACGCTTGGCTTCGCTAAAATTGGTTGCGCCTTCGATCGTGTAAAGGTTAGAACACGAAGAGCGGAGTATTTCTCGCCCGTGAGATTGGAAGATGAAGTGAAGTGCTCCAGATTAGCGAGGAAGAAGGAGAGAGAATCAGAATGGATGACGATGCCGCCGGAGAAGCGACGGAGGACGACGCGGGAGCAGCCGCAGAAGGAGCCGAGAAGGAAGAAGAGAAGCAAGAAGAGGAGAATGGAGCTCGAGACGACGAGGAAGAAGCTCAGCGAGTTCCAAATTGGAGGCAATACATGAATCTGTACGTGCATCGCGCTTGAAAAATGTGTCAAAGTCATCAGTTCGATCAGCTCTTCGTCTCTCTACGTCCTTCCGTCTTGTCCTCTCTCTTTTTTTGTCTATTTTTGTTTTAAGTCTTACTGTTACTATTAGTTTTAGACAGTTCCAGGTCTAAGTTATTTTATCGCTCGTTACATAATCTCATTATTGTTTTATTATTGCCGTTAATACTCTTCGCATTCATATTTTACGAACTTTTGTTTAGGCTTATCATTATTCCATTACTTTTACATACTTTAGTTTACTCGTGTTCACTTAGATTTTCCGTCTTACTACTTTTTTTTGTTAACTCACTTACTCGTTACCTTTAAGTCACCATGTTTTTTACTCTGTATCTATCTTTGCCCTAGAGCACAATAAACGCTTTTTCTTCTTCTTCTTCTTCTTTCGAGCAGCTACGTTGAGAGGGCAGAACTACTCGGAGCCTTGGACAAGTTCGGCCGTAGGAAGCCACCGGACCTCCCGAAACTCCCCGACGTCGAGTCGACGGAGGAGTTACAACCCGTGGATTATCCGCTGAACGCCTTCAACCTGAAGCATCGGTCCGTGCTGCCGAACAGACTGAACCCCGAGGACAAAGCTAGAATTTGGAGAAACATGCGTTCCGATCCACCGGTGAGTCGGGAATTCCTCCATCGTTATCCTGTTCAGCGCTGTTCGAAGGATAGATTTAAATGTCCTCCTCTCTTCCTTCTTTTCCAGGTCGATATGTCCGGCTTCGAACCCGACGTCGCCCCGGAAGTGTCGAGAACGGACAGCGGAAGGTGGCCCGGTATTTATCCCTGCGCAGAGCTCGACCCCGAGACGGAAAGTGAGCCGAAGAATGTCACACTGCCTTGCGTCGAAGACGAGGAGGAGGAGGAAGCAATCGAGAATAGCCTCGAAGACGATTACGCCAAACTGAAGGAGCTCGGTCACGCCAGGATTCCAGTCGCCTGCTCCAACGCCAGGACGCACCTCCGGGTGGACCGAGCCGCCGGCGAGCAACCCGGTCTGGTGCACGGCGACTACGTCATCTTCGGACTGCGCTCGAAGAAGCGGGGCGATCGTTTCTACGCCAACGTCTGTCTTCGGGGCACGAAGGGCATGCATCTGCGGGAGCTGCACGAGTCCAGGGCGCGCGCCAAGTCCTGGAAGTTCTGCTTTTACCAGGCGATCGTCGCTCTGCTGGCGAAGACCCAGCTGAGGTACAAGTACGCCTGGAGCGTGAACGTCGACTACATCTACGATCACGCGTGGATGCTGTTCACCCACGTGGGCCACGTCAACGTCACGAGGAGTCAGAAGCTGGACGACGTGGTCGTGTACAACTACAAGTACAGCGTCGAGGTGGAGCTCGTGCAGGAGCTGAAGGACGTGCCGAGGATCGCCGACGTCGACTGGGATTACGTGGAGAAGAGCGCGAAGACGATGGAGCGGATGGAGAGGAGGGAGCTGATGCACACGAGGGAGCAGATCGGCTTGGAAGCTGACGCGGAGACGAGGGAGGAGCAGAAGCCGCTGCCGGTGCATCCTGCCACGAAGAGGATCGAGGAGTGGTTCGACCGACTGGAGATTCGGCATCGCAACTGCATCTTCCGTACGACGCGGTTCTCCCTGGCATTCTGGCGGGACGGTCTCTTCTGGTACCTCTACAATCCCTATCGCTGCGACGAGTTCGGCCTGTGGAGCAACGAGGGCTGCAATTGCATCGTCAAGTTCTGCTCGAGGGACTCGCTGAAGAGGCACCTGATGCTGCTGCTGTTGCGAGCTTACGTCTACCGCACACCCGATCCAGCGGAGCTGATCGATCGAAGGAAGGGGAGGGATGGAGCCGCGGAAGAGGCGAAGAAGGCAACGACGAAGGAGAAGGAGTCTGCGAAAGAAGAGTCTGCGAAGAAGAAGACGCCCGAGGAGGTGAAACCAGACGTCTTCACCGTACAGATATTCCAGCTGATCCATCACCGAACGCAGCTTCACAACGCGAAGTTGCTGCGACGACGGGCTCCCGAGCCACGCGTGCGATCGGTCAAGAAGAAGCCGAAGGACGACTGCGATTACGATCCCCTGGACTCGGACGTGCCCTGCCGCGAAGCCGGAGGCGCGGCGGGCGAAGAGTTCGAGGCGATCGAGAGGTCCCACTGGCTGAAGATGTACAAGATCACCTGGACCAAGTGTCAACCTTCAAAAAAGAGGACAACCAGGAACGCGACGACGGCCGTAGGCAAGGCGCGCTGGCATCAGTTCCTCGTGGAGGAGCCCCGCAAGCTGTATTCCCTCTGGGGCGAGATACACCCCCGCGCGGAGATGTTCGACGCGGAGAACCGGGGCAGGCAGACGCGCGCTTGTTACCTGGTGTGCGCCGGCATGACGCGGATAGTGGCGCCGGAGTACTGGTCACCGCAGACCCTCGACGCCATCGTCGTCTGCGGCGACAAGCACTACACCCTCAGCCGGCTTGAGCGCGAGCTGAGCACGACGAGCCAGGGGCGAGGAGTCGACGACAGGGTGGACCACCTGACGAAGAGCTTCGACATCGGCGAGATGGTGTTCGAGGGCGCGATACTCCCACCCTCGAGCGGCCGGCTCTACTCGCGCTCCTCGAATTGCCTGTGGAAGAGCCTCGAGCGGCTCTTCCGCGACTACCACTTCGGCATCCTCGACTGCGGCGACACCTGCCTGTGCGTCTTCAAGTTCTGCGGCGCCTATTACGCGTGCGACGCCGCCAGCGTGGGACCGCCGCTCTTCCGCTACGGCAACGGGGTCGTCTACCTCCTCAGGGCGACCAGCTTCCTGACGTTCGTTCGCGTCCTCGTGCTCACCGTCAATTCGCCGGAGTGCAGCCGATTCCGGCTGAGTCCCGTGGAGATCACGAGGGTCGTCGATACCGCTCCCGCGGGGAGGACGGGGGAGGCCGGGTGCGCGTTGAAATCGCCCGGAGTAGGATCGACGAGGGTGCCCTGTCCCTATGAGGACGACAGGAGGCCCGATCCGAAGAAGTGGCGGCCCAAGAGGCGCGGCGACGAGAGGCGGACGACGACGGACAAGGCGACCTGCCGGGAGGATCTCTCCTCGCCTTGTCCGGGATACGTGACCGGAAGTCGCCACTGATGCGTGTTTACCCGGAATAAATGACTCGACCCCCCGTTCCTCTCGATTTTCAGAAATAATTATTGCAGCTCGAGAATACTTAAACAGCTTCTCCCGTGCACGGCGCGATGACGGAAACCCCGTGAAAAATCGATATCGCGGAGTGGAGAAGCCCGAGGAGAGTTTTCTCCCCGCGCACGGTCCAATCAACCGCAAAGATTCTCACGCCGCCTCCGTGCTCTGCGCGATACGAGAACGAACGATTCGCGTTCTGTCGCGCGGAGAATTAGCGGAGGTTTGTTTTATCAGTTTTCCGGTAAACGGGGGTGTGAAGGAGAACGGAAAGAGGTGAGGGGTGAGAGACTTAATTTACAGAAAAATCAGTCTCCGATCCGGAGTAACATCACATCTCTCGCCGATGCTTATGAAAACGTCCATATTACGATTACGTGATTGAATAGAAGTACCTAATTTGAATCCGAAAATTGTACATGACATATAAAATTCATAAATGACACGACACGTACGATGCAGTGCAATTCATATAACTCTTTTTTTTTTAATAATGCGAGAAGCGAGAGGACGATTTTTTGGGATACAATTTTTGGCAAAATCCCGAAGATTCTTTTTCAGTTTTTCAATCCGAACTAACACATTCTTCCCAATGCTTACGAACGTTCACATTGCACTGGTATGAATGATAAAAATCCGGAAATTTTCACGACACAAAATACTCCGATATTTCCAGGTCCTCCGAAATACCTACCCTCTCTCTCTGGACCGTTGAACACCGTGGTTACAACCGTACGCTTGACGCTTGAACTCGCCAAGGGCGTCAGGCAGTACGGCTCGCCATAGAGCCGACGTTATTACGCGATGCGGAACAAAGCCGTGGCTAAATGAAAAAATACCTTTTACATTGATCGCGCTCCGCGGAGTGCGGCGGGTGTTAAATATTTCCTCCCCTTCCGCTTTGACGGTTATCGCGACGAGCCGTGCACGTTTAATTTCGCCAGATTTAATTTCTCCACCTGATCACCGATTTCGATCCTAGACACAAATTTGAATTCTTCCCGATCCATTTTTAAGTGTCGCCCGTATACCCAAAGAAAAAGCCTATAGTCGAATACGAATCTAACGGAGAAATTTATTTCAGGCGAATAAGAATTTATTCGCATCGAAAAAAAAAAGTCTATTTAAATTATAATAAATGAGCCGTTGGAAACCAGAATGGTGTAAGTCACACAGTCACAAAGTGAAGTACAATTTGAAAAAACTGTTTAGATGATACAAACAGATATTTTAAATCGTAAATATCTGTTTTGTATCATCTAGACAGATTTTTCAAATTGTACTTAGCTTTGCAGTCAAATAATCTCAGCTTACATGAAATGTGACTTGCACCATTCTGGTTTTCAACGGCTCAAATAGATGTTATACCAGGTTCGTACTCGATTACAAAAAAAAGACACACGAAACATTTATTTAATCCGCATAGACTTTTGTGCTCGATGTGAATAAATTCCTATTTAGCCGAAACGATTTTTTCCAATCAGGTTCGTAGTCGAACAGATATCCTTTTCCTGAACGTGTCTCGAGATGATTACCAAAAATCGACGTCCCCGGAGTCGCATTCGCCGTATTGCGCGACGTCGATGAATATTCGAAGCGTTCCTTCGCGAACTACACATTCGACCGCCTCCGATACCCAGCCTTATTCGACTCGAGGCGGAGAGGCGTGTGAATAATTGAACCCGAGGCCTTTCTCCGGCGAAAGGGCACTTAAGTTGATCGTCTTTAGGTCTCAGTGCTCCGACGGCGCTGGGGATCATTAAACTTGTACCGTGGATTGTCTTAGTTTCGGCCGCCTTGGGCTCCCCTGCCTCTCGCGTAACTTGGCTGAACTTTCCACGCGAAACTCGCCGATGTCTGTATGAATTGGCACACCTTCAAGGGGCCCCGCGGGCCTCGGAAGTCCGAGGACGAGATGGGATTGTTAAGGGCTGACGAGGAGCAGACGAGAGTCGATTTTCGGCGGGATGAAAAATGCATCCGGCGATCGCGTTGACCGCGTTTACGGAGAAAAAGGAATATGTAGTAATTTTGACAGTGGATTCCAGTAACAGGGCTCCACGGGGTGAAAAATTGAATTTCTCCATAGACACGGCTCGCACTTTTTTAACGCTCGCAACAACGTATACATCCGTAAATATCCGACACATTAATAGGAAATTGATAAGCGTAAAAAGTACGCTTTATCTGCACGTGATTGTGAGAAAAAAAATGTGCTCGAGTCAATTCAACGCAAACATGTTTCAGAATAGTCGTAAGGGCGCATTATTTTATTCCATTAGAATGAATATCAATTGGACGTATACGTATAAATATTATTGATTTAATATAATTGAATAACATTTGGATCAATCCTATATTCATTTGAATCGAACAAATGTGTTCTTCGGATTATCCAAAAATACGTTTATCTTGATCAAGCAAATTTTGTCTCCGTCTATTGAAAAATTCAATGTTTCACCTGAGGAACCCCATTGTTGTAATGAGCTGTAGAAATTTATCAATTTCCCATTGATTTTTACTAATCATTTTCTCGTGAATATTCACGCGCACACCTGGAACGTTTTCCCGTACGCTGCGAATACTCTTTATCAGATGCTCTCGCCGATGACGATTTATCTGAGCATTCGGGGAAATCGATAATCCTTATCTAAACTACGGACGCTTCAACCCGTCCGTGATTGCGTCGTTTTAACAGTCGCGTGGATCGAACCAGTCGAGTGTCCGCTAGGTGCGAATCGCACATTGATCTTTTTCTCTGAATTTCAAACCGTGCGTTCGTCGAGGAGAGACCTATCACGACGTCGACGATATTTTCCCGCATCCAGGGATCGAGAGGCACGGCTGTTTCAACCGATGACAAGAGGCGAGTGAATTTTTGTCGCCTCCGTCGGAACTCGGCGACGAATTCCATTCAGCTGGACCAATCGGCAGCGCAATTTTCATTCCTACTCGTCTACGATTTCTCGGAGAAATTCGGTAAAGAATAACACGTACATCGCGCACGACCCGCAAAATTAAAAAAAAAAACGTTTCGAAGACATGACGTTCGGCGGCAAATCGACAGCTCTCGTCACAGCGAGAAACCTCGCCCTGCTGAGCCTCGTAATCGTGCCGCTACTCTTACTCTGGACCCTCGGCAGACCCTGCGACCCGGTGACCGGTCGCGCGAGCAACCGAAGCGATCGCGTCGTCGTCGTCCTCGTCAACGCCACCGACAACTTCCGCCCCAACGTCGACAAGCCGAGGACCCGCACCATCCTCTACTGGACGAAGATGTTCTCCAGCGACAACTTCTACTTCGGCAGCGGCGACATATTCGCCTCCTGCCCGATATTCGACTGCCACGCCACCAACGACAGAACGAGTCGCGCGCTCACGGACTTCGACGCCCTCCTGTTCCACGGGAGCGAGGTGGACGTCGAGGATCTCCCGCGGACGCGTTCCCCCCACCAGCGCTACATCTTCATGGACGTGGAGGCGCCGATCTTTCACCCCGTCACCCGGGCCGATGCGCTGAAGCGCTTCTTCAACTGGACGATGACCTACCGGCGGGATTCCGACGTGGTCCGGCCGTACGGCGTGGTCCGGCAGGTCGCCGGCGACGAGCTGATCCCACCCGACGTCAGAGCCACGTGGCGCGACGTGACCGCGGCTCCCATGGGCGACAAGTCGCGCAGCTCCGTCGATACGAAGACCAAGACGATCGCCTGGTTCGTCTCGAACTGCGAGACCCGCAGCGGGAGGGAGCTCTACGTCGAGCAGCTCAGGCGGCACGTCGCGGTCGACACGTACGGCACCTGCGGGACGTTGTCGTGCGATCGCAGCGACGAGACTCGCTGCAGGCGAATGGTGGAGAGCGACTACTACTTTTATCTCGCCTTCGAGAACTCCCTCTGCCGGGACTACATCACCGAGAAGGTCTTCAGGTTTCTCGAGTACGACGTGGTACCGATCGTGTACGGTGCGGGCGATTACGCGGGTACCCTGCCGCCCGGCTCGTACATCGACGTGTCGGACTTCCGATCGCCGCGCCACCTCGCCGATTACCTCGCGGAACTCGTCGACGATCGCGAGCGGTACCTCGAGTACTTCCGGTGGAAGAGCGTGTACCGGGTGGAGACGCTTCACAATTACACGGTTTGCGAGCTCTGCCGGCGGCTTCACAAGGAGATCGTGCGCGAGGAGGTCGTGGCGGACGCTTATCATTGGATGACCGACGATCAGTGCTGGGATTTCGACGGAAAAACACTCGGGATCGATTGATCGCGTGCGTTTATTTCTCATGCTCCTCCTCCGGACGTTGGACTCTTATCGCGTACGGACCGGGCGGTGCAATCGACGACGCGACGAATGATCGTGGGCGAGGACAGTCGCACGAGACGGCGACGAATCGCGACCGTGCGCCGTGAAGGCGAGAAGAAACTCTGTGCGATTGTTTCGGCTCTGGCTCGTAATCGTATATATCGGCGCAATAATTTATTCGTTTATACACACGCGTACATGCACGCACGCACGCACGCACGCACGCACACAGTCGGTTACGGTAATATTTACAAGAATACATATGTACATCCTAATTTTCGTATTTACACTATACCCTGACGGATCGGATATCGCGGTGAGGGTGGAGCGAGGGCGAGGAAGCGGGAAATCGGGCGGGGGAAGCTCGCCGGGAAGTGGTGAGGGTAGCATCGGTTCTCCGGAGTGAGGGGGGCGCGGCGGCGCGAGAGGCGGAAGCGGAGGAGAATCGTTCGGGTAAGCGTCGCGCGTACGCTCGTCGCGAGGGAAGAAATTCGTCGTCGACGCGACGATCGAAGTATCGCGGGATTCCGAGATCGCGTTGCCAGATACCGCGACGCGACGATCGTGTCGCGGCTGCACTGAGAAAAAAATTTACTCGATCGAAATAAACGTGCCTTCGGATAGTCCCAAGAGCGTGTTTATTCGATTTGAATAAATATCGGTTGGACGCAAATACTGGATTATTGAATGAATTAGTTGTTATTTGAAACAAATCGATATTCATTTAAATCGAATAAATACGCTCTTGGGACTATCGAAAGGCACGTTTACTTCGATCAAGTACATTTTTTTCTCAGTGTGGGTGTCCGGCGATGAAAGTTCATTCGATTATTTCTTTGCTGGCTTTTTCTTCCCTTTTTTTCAGCGCGATCGAAATCGTTATCGCGGCTCGCGCGAAATCAACCGAACAGATCGCCGGAGTTGCGCGTTTCTTCGGAAGGAGTCCCCTTTTTTTTCTTTCTCGATCGGAGAGGAAACTGGGTACCGATAAATCGTTAACGCCGAGGCGGGACGGACTACGCCACCTCCAGGTCGGAGCTGTCCGTGTCGTGGCCGTGGTCGGGACCGTTCAGAGTCAAATGGCCCGCGACCCTTACGGGCGGGTTGGCGGCGCCGTCGCCCGGGCGTTGACGCTGCTCGAGCTGCAACTTTCGCAGGCGGTCCTGCTCCTCTCGCTTTTGTTTGCGCCACTTTGCCCGGCGATTCTTGAACCACACCTGGAACAAGGGAAGCGGCTACGGGTCGGTCCGACGAGAAGAGGGAGCTTAGATTATTCCTCGCGCCGTGCAGGGGGTGAGACGCGACGGCGAGAGAGGGCTGGGCCCAGCTAGCAAAGTAGTTCTATAAATTTAGAGTAATCGGAGTCTTATATTCTGTTAATGTTTTATAGTTGTATCTACAACACTCTGAATTGTTGCATTAATGCAGCACATGAGACTAGTTTGCCTTCAGAAACTGAATTGCTTTTTACATTTGTTGCAAGAACGTTCTTAGAGAATAATTTATAGAGCATTTATAAGATAACACTGCGCTAATGTAGCCCTACAAGTGTTGTAAGAACGTTTTAAAAATGTTCTTGGAACAAACATGCTCTATAAACGTGCGTAAAATTTGCTCTGTGGAAACGTTCTTACGATTTTTATAGAACATGAAATTGTTAGCTGTGGGGGGGAGAGAGAGAAAGAGAAGGGTGAGAGAGGGGGCAGTTAACTCTGGCGGGGTTGAAACTTCGCTTTTAATTAGCCGATTGGAAAATAACAGAGAGGCGAATTTCCGCTTCATCGCTCCCTGTGAACCCGAGACTGCCGGGCGGGATGAGCGCCCCGTTGTGCCGTACCTCGGAGAATCCCTCCGCCGCGCTCTCCTCCCCGTTCTCCGCACTGGCGAAGAGACGGGTCACGGCTTTTCGAAGTGGGGATGGTTATTAGAGTCAATCCGCGGGGGAAGCTCATTATCACCTTTGAAACTGTAAACCGAGAAGCCTGCAGCATCCGTCGCGCTGTACCACCGTGCTTGGTTTAATACGCGCCGGTGCAACGGGTTGCATATCGGTTGGCGTACCTCGTCCGCTGTGCAGTTTACACGTAATTCGGTGGTGACACCGATGGCTAAGATCTGAGCCAAAAGTAATACTGCTTACGTTTATCTCTTTTATTATCTATATCGAAGCGTCTGTCATTCTAACCGCTGATGAGATGACCGATGTGTCTCAGACTGTCAGCTTTATTTTTGGTTTGGATCTTGGATATTACCACCGAATTACGGGAAACCATACACTGGGACAAAAATTTACTTGATCGAAATAGACGTGCCTTTGGATAGTCCCTAGAGCGTATTTATTCGATTTAAATGTATATCGGTTGGACGCAGATATTAATATTATTGAATTAATTAGATGTTATTTGAATCAAATCGATATTCATTTAAATCGAATAAATACGCTCTTGGGACTATCCAAAGGCACGTTTATTTCGATCAAGTACATTTTTTTCTCAGTGTAGCGGACGAGCTGCACCAACCGATATGCAACCCGTTGCACCGGCATGTGTGAAATCGGACGCGGGGTGTACGTTGCGAACTGCGATCGACACACGGGGGAAAAATGAGTAGATCGGGTTAAATTGACGATCACGGGCGAGAAATGCCGATTTGATTATTTTGTTTATGATCGACAGTAATTATTGTTCAATGGAAAAAAATCTATGGTCGATTCTAGCAAATTATTAATATAAATAACTGAATCTCTGTAAAGTACCTAAATTTAATCAAAAATCTGTTGTATTAAAAACAAAATATACACGTATTAATCGGGACACCTGATAACTCGTTAATTGAAATAGCCCGGTAAATTGCATTTCGTGTCTCTCGCGAGACTACTTGGCGCGTTGCGATGTATCAGTCGAATTAACAGACGGCGAGTATACATATAGCATTGAAGGGTCGCACGGAAAAGAGGGAAGGTCGGCAGGGAGATCAAACGGCTTCGACCCATATTTGAAATCCGCGTTTAGCCGTCACGCCTGTCCGGATCGATTTGGAGAACGTGGCGAACGATCGGTCGCCCCCCCCCCCCCCCCCCCCCACCTATCTCTTTCCCTGTACTTACGCGAGCTAATGCGTAAGGGTGCGCGTATGTACTCATGCGCGGGTGTTTTTTCTCTGTGTAAAAGTACATAAAAATCCCTCTCCCCCTTCCGATTGCACGTCATCACGTCAGGAATAATTAGGGGGATCGGAAAGGTAAGCTCGAGCGACGTGTGCGTAAGTAGCATCACGCGCGGGAGAGCTATAGGATCTACATACATATGTATGTGCCCATATAATTATGAAAGTGGTCTAAGTCAACATTGAAAAAAAAAATGAGTTTATCAGTTATTAACTTAGTTTAAAATAATGTGGTGTGAAATAACTGATAAACTCATTTTTTTTTTAATTTTGACTCAGATCACTTTCATAATTATGGGCACATAAGTATGTATGTCGGCAACGTCAAACGTGTCGCGCGTAAAATTGTCTTACACTTTTCGAATTCGAGAACTCGCTGTCACCGTTCCTCTTTTAATTTTCGATTCCCTCTTTTTTCGCTTTTCTCTCTCTGTCTCTCCTCTTCCCCCCATTTCCGAGGAACTCGCGTTCCCACTAATTTCGAGCAAATACCGAGAAAAGCCGAGTTTCCCGAGGCCGCGGCAGTGGCAGGTGGGTGGTAGATATACATGTTGTTTCAAAGCCTTAAAAGACGTCTCGAGAAGAATGGTATTCTTTGGGCCCGCGATGCCGCCCGTGCGGGTGGTCCCCGGGACGGACGGGTGCGAAGAAACGCGGGAACGTCGCTCGTATCGCGCGTATCCGTGGATGGGAGATAAAAAAATAAAAAATGACGGTGGCTTCCGGTGCGATATTTCGCGCGATCAGGGAGGGAGAGCGCGCGGGAAACCGTCGGCAGCCCGTGAATGTCAACGGTATATCACTCGTCGTAAAATCGAACCGATCGTACTTTGGTTAATCGGAAATTCTGCCGAAGAGGAAAGCTACGGTGGAAACAAAAAAAAAGAGAGCGCGCCCGGCGAGCACATTAAGTTATTACGAGCTCAGCGCATTAGTGTAACAAACAGTTGACATCCGACGGTTGAGCAAAGTTTGCCCCGGCATTATAAATTGTGAGCGCGCGCGGCGAGTGAACTTTGCGTGTGGATGGCGGTCAAATATTTGCCCGGTCGAAATCCGATATCTTCGGGCTCCGCGGGTAAGAGAGGAGCGAGCGAGAGAGGGAGGAAAAAAAGCAATTTGTCAGTCGATTCGTCGAGCTACCGGGGTTCCCTTCGGGGGATGCGCGCGCGCGCTCTTCGGGGAAGAAGACCCCCGTGACTATTTGACTAGACGTTCGAATTGCCTTCCGCGCTCTTTCGAAATAAAAACTTCGATGGGACGCGCGGGGGCGAATTGCGAGCGCGCGCGCGCGCGCGCGCAGCATGAGCTCGAAGGACGCGACCCTCGAGCGTTTCGACAATGGGCATGTTCACGGTTTTTTTTTGTTGCTCATTCGTTAACACTTTTTGTGCTTATTAATATAAGATGTGTTTGCTTTTTTTTTCTGAGCACTAATTTCTTCTTTTTTTAATGTTTAAAGTTTGACTTCGATTCAAACGAAATCCTTAGTGACGTCACTAAAGCCATTGGCAAGGGGTTTGTGAATGGTCGGGAATCTGTTGCCCGACTCTGATTGGTCAGTTAAAATGGCGGTGAAAGTGCGACGCTTTAAAACGAATGCCTTTTTCAACATCTCAAAAATAATGGAGAAACATTTTTTTTAATGACCCATTTTTTACCTACAATAATTTAATACCCTAATCTTCCGATTCATGCACTTTAAACACTTGTACAAAAAGTTGTGAACATGCCCATTCGGGGAGAATTATTTTAACGCTTATTTTTTGCGGCCGGAGGGATGCTTAAATACAATCGTTTTATAAAAAGTGGAACTAAATCCGAGTATCGCGTTCAAATCAAGGGGTGTGTACACTGAGAAAAGAAAAGATTAAAGATTATTCCGTTAGAAGGATTATAATCTGAGTACGAAAAGTAAAGTAGATCAAAAATTGAGGTTAAATTTTAAACCCTGGAAGGATAATTTTTCATCTATCTTACCTTTCGTACTCAGATTATCCTTCTAACGGAATGATTTTTGATCTTTTTAATTTTTCTCAGTGCAGGCAGTTTGAGGGCGATCACAACGAAAGATCTCAGAAGACATTCGCTCCTGCCGAGTCGTCGCGTCGTAGGGGCGCGAGTTTCGAAAAAAAAAGGAGAAAAGGGGAAACGAAAGAGATCCGAGAAAAACGTCCCGACGACGTTTCCTTCGATCCTCGAGACGAGCCCGAGCGTAACCGAGTTGTTTGAGCCCCGCGAAAGGCAAGAATTTGAAGGGTTTTACAAACAGGAGGATCACGAGGATCAACGCCGCTCGGGTCGGCCGGGCGGCTCGCTCTGTACTTTTCTCCGACTCGACTCGATAAGCCTGACTTCCGACGAGATTTTCCATAACGACAATGACGGGCGAGAAGAGCCTCTTTGGCGCACCAATACATTGAGAAAAAAATCGTTCGGTTTAACTGAAATTTTAAGCTTACGTGCGGCCAACCAAATACATAGTTATCGCCACGAATTGTATACACAGAGAAAAAGAATTAGTTGGATCTATTACTTGCGGGGTGTCGTGCGTAATTAGGATCTATTTACTTCGATTTGATCTTTTCTTCATATTAATTTGACACTCCTTCCTCGCAATCACATGCTATTGTATTTCACATAATTGTAGGGAAGAGATATCCAATTGATATATATATATACCCATTAAAAGATTTTATCGATACAATAAATAATTACCAACAGCCACACCAGTAATTGTCAGTAGATCCAATTAACTCTTTCCCTCTGCGCAGTTAAAGTACCTAAAATTGAGTCAAAGTAACCGAATACTTAGCCGTTTCAAACGAATATCTGTTCCAATAATTATACATCCAGTTGGCTGCTCATAAGTTCAAAATTGAGCCGAGTCGAACGATTTTTTTTTTTTCAGTCTACGTACACACCTCGTTGTTGCTTCGGGTCGTGTTGAAAAGAGGGCGAGAGAGGGAAGGGGGTGACGACTCACCTCGATCCTCTCCTCCTTGAGATCGACCTGCAAAGCCAGCTGCTCGCGGAGGAGGACGTCCGGATAGTGGGTCTTGTCGAAGGTCGCCTCCAGTTGCTCCAATTGCTCCTCGGTGAATATCGTCCGGTGACGACGTTTCCGCTTGGCCATGGGGCCGACTCCGGGCGCGCTCGGGTTTATGTGATAGGGGTGGCCCGTGTGGTAAAACGTCGGCTGGCCGGGCAGGGATACGCCGGCGGCTGCCATCGCCGCCACGTATCCGCCGGGGTAGAGGCTGGGGTAGGCCGCGGCTGGAAGCGAAATTTTACGGGCGGTTAAATTTGAGTGTTATTATCCTCGTTATCGGATCACCGGGATACACGTGGAAAAAGAGTTAATTGGATCTATTAAAATTTACAATCAGATCTTCTTTCGTATTAATTAGGTATTTTTTGTCCTTGCAATCACACGATTGTAAGGGATTTTGTTGATGTAGATAAATAATTACTCGCGACCCCTTGTAAACAATTTTCGGTAGATCCGACTGACTCTTTTTCTCTGTGTAGCGTCTGCTGATAAATTGCACAGCGTCGCAACATATCTGCACACTGAAGTCATGATATACAGTAGACTCCCGATTATCCGAGGTAATTGGGGCCGAGGGTACCGCGGTTAAAAATACAACTCGGATAATCCGAAGTTCTTTTGAATTGCTCGCGGATGACGAAGAAAAATCCAAAAGGTACATTATACAGTTTTCTATTTACACTTACACGTGTATTTTATCTTACAAAGAAGTCTTTGATGGATTTTTGCCCGCACCTAGCATTAAATTTCTTTCGTTTTTTCGGTCGCACCGATAAATAATCATTTCATTTCTTTCTGAGAGAGCCCTCGGTTAATCCGGAGCCTCGGTTAACCGGGACTCCGATAACCGCGAGCCTGCTATATATGTATACAATATAATATATGCTGGATTAATTTAATTTTATGACATGGATTGTTAGTCCGGTCACGAAAAACTTTTCTCCGTGTGGAAAACGAGTGGAAAACTAATTTACGAGAAAAAATAATCACGACGTCAAAGCGGAAGATTTACCTATATAACACGACAGTTAAATAGTCGTTAGTTTTATCGCATCGTTCAAATTTCGGAGGGTTTATATTTATGTAAAAGTATCAGTCCTCAAGAGAGAGAGAGAGAGAGAGAGAGAGAGAGAGAGAGAGGGCTGGCGAATCTCCTTATCGCCCGCGTGCGCGCCAGTAATTTGTACCGGGGGGGATCGTTAGTTTTGTTTTTCGCCGAGGAGGCGTATCGTGAGTCACTCCCGCGCGCTGCGCCCGATTACTCAGCGCAGGCCAAACAACGCGAGTTTGCACCATCGCGAATTGCGAGGCCTTCGCGATTGCGGATGGCGGCGGAGGCGAAATTGTCGACGTTTTCGGCAAGCAATTTCGATCCCCGACTCCACTCCCTCGACACACACGTCGATTAATACTTGATTCTCGTTTAATCCACCCCCCCCGGTTCGAATTTTAATCGCGCCGACGTGTGCGGGTAAAATTGAATTGTCGCAGTGGGAGAACAAAATTTCAAAACCACAATCGCGTCTCGGACGACCATTGTATATCGTTATATCGATAAACATGTAGTTTAAGTGACTGACATTTAGTGGAGGTAACACGATACTCCTCAACTGGTCTCTCAGTTTCAACTGCACGGACAACGAGACAAAAATCGTTTGATTCGACTGAATATTCGTTCAAATAATTGTATTTTTGGTTGGCTGCCCGCAAACTCAAAATTTAGTCGAATCAAACAATTTTTTTTCTCACCCCAGTAAGAACTACACTTCCATCGTTCGTCTGAGAAGAACTTTTGTCGAAATAAATCGACTCGAAGTTGAATTGATTTGCATCTATCGAAAAAAAAAAAACGAATTTTATCGGACGAAACGAAACAAATTCAGTTATATCAACTACGATGTCGTACACTGAAAAAAAAATATTTAGCTAATCCAGCTATATTTCTGGCTGCCTCAGACATTATTTGGTGACAACTAGAAAAATATTGCTAGCGTAGCAAGAATTCTCGCTAAGAAGAAAATTATCACTGCAATTGCTATAATTTTCTGAGTTGCGGCCAAATTTTTTTGAGTGTACAGTCCCACCAAATAAACAGTGGTTAGTTTGACGAAATTTAACCTTCGATTCAAAAAATTTTCGTTGGGACAACTACATTTTTTTCTCAGTGCACGTCAAAAAGGAAAGTACAAGCGCGAACCCCGAAGCCACGCTAGGGCGTAGATACTCCTTCTCTCCGATGTGACCCAGATTCGTTAAATTCTCGGGTCTCGCGGGGATGATAAAAAAAAAACGCGAATAATAATTCCTCCGCGCGAATCCCTCGGCGCCGAGACGCGGCGCGGAATGGCAGGGGGGGGGGGGCGAATTTCAAAAATTCAACCCTCGCGACGCGAAGCGCACCTTCATCCCCCGAGGGACGCGCTCTTGCGAGTTAGAATCTTACGGAGGAAAGCTACTTACGCGCGACGGCCGCGCGGAGGAGAGGAGAAAATATTATGTACGCGCGTCCGGCGAATTTTTTTTTCCTTCACCCCCTCGCAGCGCATCGCCCCTCTCCCTTTCGCGTCGGATTTCTCTACCGCGCGGCGCGGTCGCGCGTGATCGAAACGGATTTGAGAGGATCCCGCTTTTGCATCTCCGACGCGCGTTGCTGCCGCTGCTGGTCGGGAGGAACGAGGAGACGCGTTTAGCCGCGACTCTACAGCGGCTGCTTTTTTTTTCGTCGGCGGAGAGAGTAGTGCGAAAATTTGCCGTATACATAAAATACGTATGCACAAATGTTCCGAGAGTCGAGACTCCCTGTGAGTGCGAATTTTCTCAGGGGTTTTGCATTCCATCGATTCTCCCCGGTGACATGCGCTATTAATCGTCGAGATTTTGCACCGAGAAAAAAATGCAGTAGATTTCACCCAATCGACGCACAGTCACCGGTGGGAGAACGCAGATCAAGTTACTCGGACTGATAATCGACTCAAATGGACTTGGCATTGGGTTTCCTTCAAAGAGCCGTTGTTACACTGAGAAAAAAATGTACTTGATCGAAGTAAACGTGCCTTTGGATAGTCCCAAGAGCGTATTTATTCGATTTAAACGAATATCGTTTGGACGCAAGCATTAGATTATCGAATTAATTAGATGTTATTTGAATCAAATCGATATTCATTTAAATCGAATAAACACGCTCTTGGAACGACTATCCAAGGGCACGCTTATTTCGATCAAGTACACTTTTTTCTCAGTGTAATCGCTACAACCAAATTGCTCAGTCGAAGCAAATAATTCTGCGTTCACTCAAAGAAAAATGTGGCCACAACCAGAAAATTATAGTAATTGCAGTGCTAATTTTCTTCGCAATATAGCAAGAATCCTCGCTACGCTAGCAATATTTGTCCAGTTGTCACCAAATAATGTCTGAGGCAGCCAGAAATATAGCTGGATTAGCGAAATATTTTGTTCAGTGTTCCCCCACCCATCGATGCACTCAAAAAAATTTGGCCACAACTCGAAAAAATTATAGTAATTGCAGTGCTAATTTTCTTCGCAATAGCAAGAATTCTCGCTACGCTAGCAATATTTTTCTAGTTGTGTCTGAGGCAGCCAGAAATATAGCTGGATTAGCTAAATACTTTTTTCACCGTGCCGATCTGATCGAATACCGCGCGCCTCTCCTTCTCAGCGCAGAGAGGAGAAAGTCACTGTCTCACCTGCGCTTCACAGGTGAGACACAGCCACTGCCCACCCCACTCAGAGTCTACCAGAATAAATTCAAGCATTTTTTTTCATCGACCCCCCCCCCTCTCCCCCCTTCATCACCCGCATCCGTTAAAATTCTCCGTGGACCCACCGAGAAAATCCGCAGACGTGAACGCGAGATGATGCAGCTGCTGGTGGAGCGGGTGCATCGCGGCGACGGCGGCGGCGGCAGCGGCGGACCTCGGCGGCGGCGGCGGCGGCGGCGGCGAGCCGACGGTGACTTCCGGGCTGCTCCGGACGAGCGACAGGCCGCCGATGCCCGTCGGCGCGACGTGGCCCGTCGGCCGCGGCGCCAGGATGCTGTCGATGGTGAAGAGCGACGTCGACGACGACAGGGTCGCCGACGAGCTCGGCCGCGAGACGTGGAGGTCGCCGCGCGGAGGCCGATACGTCGCCTCACCGGGACTGGCCGGACTACGGCTGCTCCTCGAGAGGCTCCGCTCGCGCCCGACGCCGTGCGCCGGACGCTGCGACGGCTCCGCACCCCTCGGCTTCCGCTGCGGGCCCTCCGGCGAGCAGTTGTAGAGGTAGCGGTGGTGCGCCCCGTAGCCGCCGGACATCCCGGGACCGCCGTCCGGCAGGGGACTCGACGGCTCGGTCATCGGGGAGTGCGATCGCGGAGAGTCACCCGCATAGGTGCTCTCCACCATGTTACGCAGCACGTGGTCGCCCTCTTCGAGACGGACGCGCTGCTCCGGCGACGCGCACACCGCGGTTCGGTGGACGAGGACGGTGCCTTTTTTTTTTTTTTTTCGACGAACGCGGAAGGAGGGACGATTCCGCGACGGTTGACGAGTACCGCGATTACGCTTCCTTGGCAGCCCTCGAGAGATGCAGGGATTTAGCTTTCTCGGTGACGAGAGAAGCAGCACGCACTCAAAACAAAAATGTGTCCACAACTAGAAAATTAGAGTGTAATTGCAGTGATGATTTTTCGTCGCAACACACGGCAAGAACCCTTGCTACGCTAGCGATATTTTTCTAGTTGTGTCCGAGGCAGCCCGAAATATAGCTGCAGGATTAGCTGAATACTTTTTTCAGTGCGGCAAAAGTGACGTCTGGTCCCTCCGTTTCTTTTTCTTCTTTGGCTGGTACCCGAGCACTAGATCGACGAGGAGAGGAGAGTCGAGCTCTTCGGGAAGCTTTTCCGCGCGTTCCTCAGCTGCAAGTGGCGCGGATGCCGTCGGATCTTCGCCACGGATCGACGACGACGACGATGAATTTTGTCATTGCTATGCAAACGTCGCTTTCTATTTCTTTCCTTCGCTCGCGTCACGGCGACAAGCGCGCGTGAAAAACTCGTCGGAGATGAAGCTGCCGCAGCGTCGACGACGACGACGACGACGACGACGACGGGAAACGGCACAGCGACGGCAACAACAACAACAAAAACAAGAACAACAGCAACAATAATAACAGCACGAACGACACTTCCCGCGGATGTATCACACTCGAAAACGCTTTGCAGGCCAACTGTCTCTGTGCCCTTTCTCCCTCGGCGACGAGTCCCTCGCGACTTCTCCCGCGCGATTCCTCGATCCCCCGTGAAAGAAATCACCTCTGTCCCACAAACTCACCGACTGCCAACGCGAAGCGCAACGAAGGCGAAGGCGTCGCACGGAACGCGATCGCGCCGATGCACTGACTACGTACGATGATTTCTCACGTTTCGAGCCGATCCAGAGGGAGCCCTTCACCCCCGCGATCCCGGCAAGCTCGACGTCGAGACCCCTTCCTCTCCTTCTCTTCTCCTCCCCCTCCTCCTCCTCCTCCTCCTTCCGTTTCTCTCCCAGCGAGCGGATCACTCGGAGGAGCCGGAAGTAGCTCGGCACCTTCGCGACGTCTCCCCGTTGTCCCCGTCGATCGGCACGAAAATAATGCGCGGCTCGGAATGATTTTGTCCCGATCGAAGCACCGATTCCCTCCTCCCCTTTCCTCTCTGTCTTCTCTTCTCCTTCTTCCAGGCGAGCGCAGCGCAGCGACGAGGCGGAAGCAGCGCGGCCCGCTCCTCCCGCGACGTATACCCCTAGCGACGAGCCGCCGTTACGACCCGAAGAAGTATCCCCGGCGGTGGTGGCGGTGGTTGGCCGCTCCGGCGTCCGCTGTCATCTCTGATAAGTGATTCCGCGACTGGCCGGTGGCGCGAAGGGTGGCGAGATGCGATTCTTGCCGCGCGAGAACTCCGACAGCCACCCCCGTGGCGACGGCCACCCTCGCGTGCGCGCGGCCATTGGCTGCCAGGCGGGGCTGCGAAAGTCTGGCCACACCCTTCCCGCGGCAGGCATTCATCCCCCGGGACGGCAGAGGTGACGCGCGGAGGACGATTTCGCGGGGACGACTGACGCGGTGAAAGGGTGGTTGGAGAAGGAATGGGTGGAGGGCGGGAAGAGGGGGGAGAGGGACGCGGCACGGGCAACATATTTAACGTGGATAATCACGATATATCCCCCGCTCCCTGCAGGGTGGGTATAGGGTATTACCGATTTTTAGCCCGCTGTCGCCTGTGTATTTCGAGCTATTGCTCGCGCGTATAACGCCGTCGGCGGCACGGTGCGTACATACATACATACATACATACATACGTGCACGTATCGTGGGGCGGTATACTGTATAGGTGCGACGGATAGATGTAGGGCGACCGCGGAGATCATCGTCCCGGCTTTGCATTGCCCGCTTTGTCGAATGTAATTTGTCGGTTAACACTCTGTATCGCGTGTGTACGACCTCCGCTCGGTATACAAGCTAATAACAAAGTCTTTCTCTCTCTCTCTCTCTCTCTCTCTCTCTCTGAGTGTACGCGTAATACAAACGCGGCCGAGCGACGCCTGTAAATTATTTCCGCGCGTGAATGCGAATCGGTGAACGTATTACAGCTGTGTGGATTTCGGATATCGTTAGCTGCGTTATTTCCATATGGCGATCGCCGTTAAAGGGCGCTCTATTTTTTTGCTTCGGTACACTGAGAGAAATAATTGCCAGCGTCAAGAAATATATCTTGAAACAAGAACATCTCGTCCCCTTAAGACAAAAATGTATACTTGAGCGGAGTAAACGTGCCCTTGGATAGTCCCAAGAGCGTATTTATTCGATTTCAATGAATATCGATTTGCTTCAAATAACATCGAATTAATTTAATAATCGAATATTTGCATCCAACCGATATTCATTTAAATCGAATAAATATACGCGCTCTCGGGACTATCCAAAGGCGCGTTTATTTCGATCAAGTACATTTTTCTCTCAGTGTACAACTGGGTAACTCGAATTTTCGGTTTTTTTTTCAGTTATCTACTTTGCACCCAACTTTGTACCCAACTTTGTACGCTCTCTCTTCGGTGTTACAACGAGATAAGGTCTGTCGCATATGTAAGGTTAGAAATCCAGTACCTAATATGATATAGATACAGTCACTCTAAAGCGACTAATACATGCATGCAATAAGTGCACAATTTGAATACCGAAAATTCGAGATATCTAGTTGTAGTATCAAGGGGACGATATGAGGAGCACAATTCCAAAACTCGTTTTGTCCATTCGCAGTTTGTCCTAGTTTGTCCTATAATCGCTAAACTATAGGAAAAACTAGGACAAACTGCGAATGGACAAAACGAGTTTTGGAACTGTGCTCCTCATATGATCTTACGTATTTTTAAGAATGCAAATTCTTTGTCGAAGAATGTAGGTATACTCTTGATTCAAGAGTACCTTCGCATTTATAGAATTTCCATCAAATGTCACGACTATAATGCTTCGTTCGCGAAAAATACGAGCAATTCGCCATATCTTCGTTTCGCGGAGAATTTATATATATATATCCTTCCGAGTTCTTCTTCCCTCCCGTTGCGCCCTCCCCTTTTTGCGTCCCGAGCCGCACCACCTTTGCACGCATCGAACCGGCAATCCACACGAGATCCATCTCTTCAATTATTCAAATCCCGCCCATGCGCGATCCGTATTGATGGCATAAAACCGTTGTAATGCGCATTACGCTCGACGTCGTTGCGCGGCGGAAGAGAGGGAGGGTCACCGCGCGGATCCGAGCGTGAACGATCCCTAGAGGGGTGTCTACGTACCCCTCCCCTTCCACCAAACAACTTACCTACATGTATACGTGTACATAAGCGGAGGTACCCCTGCACGCTCTATTCTGGTGCACGAAATCTGCGCAAACCTTAATCCTAATCCGCACGTTAATCGCTGCCCAATCCGCAGATCCAGATCCCGCCTTGACGGGGATACCTTAGGACGTTGTCAGGACGCGTGGGGTGTACGCATATTTCCTAGTTGACTCGCGCGGAAATTAATAAAGAATTTCATAACAGACGGAGACTTCAGCGAGTAAATTATCATCGCAAAGAAGAGAAGACCGAAAAATGCATATCAAAAAATCAGTATTTCACTTTATTTTCAGGTCAGAGGTGAAAGGTTACGTCGTGATCCGTGGCAAAGACAGAACCGGGAATTCGTACTAATCGAAAATTTGTTCTATTTTCAGATCGAAGGTGAAAGGCGACGCTATACACATCGCATTTTTCAATCGAACAGACCGCGGTGCAGAATATTTTATCGGGGAACGATAAACTGAAAAAAAGTATTTAGCTAATCCACAGCTACACTGAGAAAAAAAAAGATTAAAAATTATTCTGTTAGAAGGATAATCTGAGTACGAAAGGTAAAATAGATCAAAAATTATCTTAAAGAAGGTTAAATTTTAATCCTTGAAAGGATAATTTTTGATCTATTTTACCTTTCGTACTCAGATTATCCTTCTAACGGAATGATTTTTTATCTTTCTTTTTCTCAGAGTGTATATTTCTGGCTGCCTCAGACATTATTTGGTGACAACTGGAAAAATATTGCTAGCGTAGCAAGAATTCTTGCTGTTGCGAAGAAAATTATCACTGCAATTACTCTAATTTTCTAGCTGTGGCCAATTTTTATCGAGTGTAAACTTATCGTTCAACTGCGCGGAAGGGTGTTTTGGCAAACTGAAGAGGAAATAAGAGTCCGAGTCCCGAGCGCGTTCTAAGGGGAACGCGTTCATATATGGGTCCCGTTCCGTGGACCTACGTCATAGCGCACCTATAAGGATTAGGATTATCCTTCACGCAGGATTACAGGGTACTTTGTGCGGCCGGTACGGGAGTTGTCGTTTGCATTCGCATTCGCGCGCGACGTTCTCCGTCGCCGGAAAATGGTGGGAACTCTCCGACCTCGGTTTTCGGCGCGTCCTTTCATTCGCCATTTCTCGTGTTTTTCGTGGAAGCCATATATATCGGCTCCCACGTTTCCCTCAATACGACATTTTCAACGGCACATTTTTCGAAGGAATATTCATTTCGTCGCGGAAACGAGAAGAAGAGTACACCGTTAGAAGTGTTTTTGATTTCACAATAATATGACGCTATATACGGATGTGTAGAGAATTCAAAAATACATTCTTAATTTTAATAAGAGCGAACTTCGAATTCACTACGAAACTTTTCAAATCACAAATTTCGTTTTGATTTCCAAACACATATTAGGAAAGAAAAAACTCGTACTTTTATTTAATCACTGTCTCTTTAAATAGGCAACGTTCACTCTGAATTCCTATAACATCGTGTTTGTATTTCACAACAGCGTTTGAAAAAAACAATACCCATATTTGGTTTTAAAAGATGTACGGGAAAAACCTAAAACGTCTCTTTTGAATTCACAATACAGTGTGATGTTTCCATAGCGTCGTCGGTTCAGTTTGCGTCTACGTGTGACATAATAATGATGTTTCAAACAGTGCAAATTGTGCGGAATTATTCCATAAATAACGAATGATTAATATTATCATAATCGCTACTGTCTTGAAAAAGAAAGTATCAAATTATTTTATGTAATTTAATGAGAAGAACCTTCGAGAGCAGTCACTGTCGTGTTCGGTTTCTTGCGTGCGTTCCATTTTTAGGCTGACTTAGTAGTGTATTGTGATTTCACAACACCTTATCTTTCGAATTTCACAGTACCAAAGCGCTTCTACTTTTCCACGCAAAGTGTATTGTGATTTTAAAATACAACGATTTCGGAATTCCTAACACCCCATTACGCATTAGTTTCAGTGTACACTCGTGTTTGTAAAAATGCTTCCATTACATTTATTGTGATTTCCTAATAGAAACTTCTAACACAGTGATACCTATACCGTTTACGCGAGATCGATCATGCTCTATATACGTGACACGTCTCGCCTCGGATATTCTTCCTCGTGTGGAGACGAACTTCGTCCCTCGCCTTATCTCGGGAGCCCGAACCCCTTTGAGGCCTGTCGTAAATCACCGGTCTTCGCTGCACGGCGGTAACGGGTGACGTAGTCGCTCGTGGTCCCGACTTTTCGCGCGTCTACGGTGATAAGGGATCGGCGTGCGCGGCGCCCGATAGCGAAAACAAAATGCAATGACATTCCCTCGGACGATACCCCCGATCCGTAATCCAACCCGTAGCGCGGATAAGGGAACACCTCAGCGGCGCATAAGTACTTTGGAAATCGGTATATCTCGCGATCGGCGCCACGGAGAGAAAAATGTTTCGGACGAAAGTTGCGGAGATACCGAAACTGCGTGACTCTCTCTCTCTCTCTCTCTTTTGTCGTAAATATTTTTCCCGCCGGTTGACCGATCGCGAGATACGCAGCGAGGTTTATCGTACTCGACGAACGCCTCGCGCTGCTAGCGTCTCCCGATAAAAATATATACGCTCTCGGGTATATTTCAAGTATTTCCACCGCAGGAATTAATCGTCGTGAAAATACAGGTACTCGTCGTTCGAGAGACGCGCGTACCATATAAGCATACGTATATACCGACGTGTTTACTCAGACTCAGCCAGATGCAATCTTTCGCGATTTCCGCGAGGAGATGAGGTCGTCGGATAATCTCCCGGCGGAGTCTGTCTGAATACTCTCATTCCCCGAGGGAGCGCGTCTCCCTGCGCGCACTTCTCTCGCGTCCGCGGACGAGACGGCCGCGCGTGTGCTCGCACTTGCCGCGTTTCGCGGTGACAACGCTCCGAGTCCGGATAATGAGGAACTTGTATGATTTTTTTGTTATTGGCTTAAAAAAACAGAGTAAAAAATTACAATTTCAACGGTATATCAACTTATGGTGTTAGCGTGTCGGATACCTTCGTAAATTTGAGTTAAAAATGTATAGCGTTTGAGAGAGCCGCGCGAACAGCGAGAAGCAATGTGTGACGTCACGCAACAGTAAGAGCGTCCAGGCCAATCATACTGCGTTCTAAGTCGGGGCGTGGTTTAGGCGTTTGAGGCACGATCAATTAATTCTTGTTCTCCAATATAGTTACATATTATTAAAAAATACAGTGCTCCACGGTTTTTGTAACACGATAACTTCGTTCAGTAACATTTTCAAGGAACAACAAATTTCATGCAATTTCCTCATTCTCGCGGTGCGGCATCTCGGATCTGGCATCACCTCCCATCGCGCATCGCCGCGTCTCTACACTGCAGAGATATCGAGAGATCCCCGCGCGGGTCTCGCGCCGCGTCTCATCCACTCACGCGCGTCCCTCCCTTGAAATTAGCGCGCGCGGAGCAGGCGTTGAGCTCCGCCGGCGGCGGGCAGTCGGCTTCCGCGAAGCCGCGTCGCACGGACGGAGGGACCTCGTCCACACGGCTTGATTTTCAGTTTAAAAAGTTCCCCCCGGGAGCCGCGGGGGCTCGCCCGCCGGGATTAGACGGTTTTCCGGCAATCATCGGAGAGAATTCCGCCGCTGATGCGGCGACAATACAGATGTTTTCACGTCTAAGCAGCGTGCTAAGTGGATGTGGCCCCCGCGGTAGATGGAATCCCGTGGTGGTGGGGGGGGGGGGGGGGGGGGGTACCTGCCGCGCGCCGTGCCGCACGAAAAACGCGCGCTCGAAAGGGCCTCGCGCGCGCGGACTTGCGAGTTTACGTTACACTCGACTGGACCCGCCTTTTTGCCTCGGGGAATTATCGTGGGACTCGCGACGGCCGAAAGCCAATGGAAATTGATCCCTGCGAATTATCCCGCGTGAATCCGCTACGCCCGCGCCGTGCCAGCGTCGCTTCTCTCTCCGCGGCTTCCCTCGCTACACTCGCTCCTCTCTCCCTTCTGGTTTTCGCTCTCGGCGGGACGCCACTCTGCCCCCGTCGCGCGTTTCGCCTCGCGGGAGAAGAGAGGAGAGGATATCGGCACCGGGGGGGGGGAGAGAGCTGCCGCGGGCTTTTCACGAGAGGTGAGAGCTTGTTCGCTCGGGATTTCGTCGTGTACGTGTGTACGATAAAAAGGAGTGACGCGCGGTACGTATTTGCGATTATCCCGAACAGACGCGTTGAGGATGCGCACAGCCAGGCGTCGTTGCGAAGGGAAGGCCTTCCGATTTTCGCAGAAATCGTTATATCTCGGATCGAACTTTCGATCGTCCTTTTTGATGTTTTTTTTATGTCGATTCCGAAAATCATCAATTTATTCAGGCAATTTCAAAGGAATACTTAGATATATCGAGGAAGAGCAATTTTTTATGTATAAAATACCTGATATCTTATACGCATCTCCTTTGAGATTTCGACCAAATAACCGTGCTATTCGTAATCGGCACGGAAAAATATGAAAGACAGGGTGGTCGAAAATTCGACTCCAGAGGCCTCGATTTTCGCGAAAATCGAAATGTCTGGAATCGGGTTCTCGCGGCCATCCCATGTTATGTATTTTGTTTCGCGCTGATTACGAAAATCATAGATATATCGGGCAAATCTGAAAGGAACACCGAGATATCGATAATTTTCCGTGAAAAAAAAAAATTATTCGTCGATATATTTCATTTCCTTTGAGATATCGACCGAATGAATGTAATTTTCGTAATCAGCACGAAAAAAATACACGAGACAGGATTGTCGAGATTTTTTCCCCGGAGATCTCAAATCTTGGCAAAACGTCTTCGAAAGAAGAATAACACGTGGTCCGATAAAGTGCAGTCTATATCCAAATTTGTCGAAGGTTCGTCGTCGCCCTTCCGATCGCGGAGATGGGAATTATACACGACGGGCGTTTAATTGAGGCGTGACTCCACGGTAATGGTACTAATGGACTCGTTAACACGACGGTATAAGGTTACGTCTTTGAAAGGGTGAGGCGCGGGTACGATCATCGGAAATGGACCTTTCCGTAAAGTCGTGCCACGGACGCGAACGAATGAAATTCGCGGTCGATTGACGTTTGGTTCGAAAGTTTCCTCTTTATTCTTCTTCGCGCGTCGGAATGAAATATTTTTTCTTCCGTATAGCAGAAAATCTTCGCGCCTATCACGCGGCATCATCGAAGAGCGTTGAAGATCGTCGAGGAAAAAAAAATCAAAAGAAATAAAAACTCCATCTACACCGAGACTCGACACCGGCCTGGATAGCTAGAGTTTCTCGGGGATTATGAGATTCGTTGCGGTAAATATATCAGTTTTCCTCGGATACAGAGAGGAGAAGAGGAGAGCTCCTGCGAGATGAGCGCGTACACAGAGCAGCTCCCTTTCTATTCGCCTGATCGGTCGATGGGAAATAATAGCGACGTCGAAGGGTTTCTCGTCTTCCGAGGGATTCACGAAATCTCAAGTTTTCCGGGAAAATCAATGTTATCGTCCATCGGCTACAGTGTTATTCCGATTTTTAATTCGTTTCTTCACCTCTCATTTTTTCATAACGATCGGGTACATACACCGAGGACAAAATTAGCAGATCAGACTAAATTAGCGGTCACGGGCACACTGAGAAACAAAAAGATGAAAAATTATTCCGTTAGAAGGATAATCTGAGTATACGAAAGGTAAAATAGATCAAAAATTATCCTAAAGAAGGTTAAATTGCAGACCGTGAAAGAATAATTTTTGATCACTTTTACTTTTCGTACTCAGATTATCCTTCTAACGGAATGATTTTTAATCTTTTTTTTTCTCAGTGCAGGGGAACGCCGATTTGTTTATTCGAATTGAATAATCTGATTACAACGATTGAGAACTGTTTGATGGAAACGCAGGCGATAGTCGATTCTAGTAAATTATTGGTTCGAGTAACTTGATTTTTACTACATTTTTTTTCTCAATGTATAGGTATACGACATTTAGGGCGAAATTAAATTGTACACGGAGAATTAAATTAATTTATCCCCATCCTCGCGCGATCCTCCGTCGCATGCCGAGTATCGGACGGCTGGCGTCGTAACGATTTCGATTACAATAATTAATAACTGTCGTCGTCACACTAGGTATATGGCCGCTTCGCAGGAACGGAGCGACAAGTTTATTCGACACCCACACTGAGAAAAAAATGTACTTGATCGAAATAAACGTGCGTTTGGATAGTCCCAAGAGCGTATTTATTCGATTTAAAGGAATATCTTTTGGACGCAAATATTAGATTATTGAATTAATTCGCTCTTATTTGAATCTGATCGATATTCATTTAAATCGAATAAATACGCTCCTGGGACTATCCAAAGGCACATTTATTTCGATCTAGTACATTTTTTTCTCAGTGCATATCGGTCGCATCTGTCTCCATCCTATGCGCGTTTGCATACCGCCCGCAGCGTCCGATCGCCAATTAATTTTCCATAATTGGATGGACATGTTTGCGCGTATGATTTCCACGCTCTCTGAAACGTACTCCCTCCTCCGGCCCCCGTCCCTCTCGCTTTCCTCTCCGTAGCATAGCTCGGCAGGCAGGTGCCAGGATACGCGTGTGCCAATTAACGGTTTTCATTTCGCTCGTTTCTCTCGTCCTCGCGAAAACTCGCGAGCGTTCGCCGACGAACGAATGTGCTTCGAAATCGATCGACGTGGATCGCGCGCGCGCGCGCTGCGCCTCGTATATCGCTGCATTCGTGAATTCTCGAATATCAAGGAGTTGCTACTCTGAATTCGGTTATCGCATCAAGAAGATATTCGTAATTTTTCACTCGATTTTCCATCCGTGTACACGTTTAATGTCATGCCGAAAAGAGGAGATTCGAAATAACGATTATTATTATTCGCTGAGTTGTAATAAGTGCGTTTCTCTCTGTTGCATTACTATGTCATTGAAAAACCATCGGAGATGCACTTGTACCTACCAAGCAACGAGCGCTGCATTTCAAAATATCGCGTTTTCAGCTCAAATAAGGCGCAAAATAAAAAATGACCAACAGGGTAGATACTTAATTTTGTCCAAATTTGTCAACTATACGGTAAGCAAAATTAACGACAGAACCGAATCCCGAGTTCGGGTGTGATTAGCGCGTCTTGAGAGAAAAAAGATTCTATTATTTTAACAGAATCAATTAATCTACTTTGTCGTGCATAATGCATTTCCACGATCGTGCATTGATTTTCCACACTGCAGACATCTCGACGCAAAGAGACCGAAGGATGCCGGATATCCGTGGGATCGTCTGTACGCCGCGCCGGGTTCGTTGGCTTAAGACACTTTTAGCCGACGAGCGTTATTCCAACGCGGATTTCGCTAAGTGAGTCCCACAAATCGGCGGGACAACGAGCCGAGCTGCGAGGATCTATAACGTCGAAGGAAGGGAAGGCGAGTAGGAGAAGGGGGGGGGGACTTCGCTGTGGCCCATACCTTTTATCCCCGGCAGATATAAACGTTATCTAATCCCGCAGGATTGTTGATTCTGCGGCTCACACCCGGCAGGCGCGATGAGGTTTCCGTGTCGCCGGGGTATTACCCCTATTCGACGTCATCCCTCGCGGAGGACTCGACTCGTTCGCCTCCCGACCCCCGAGCTATATCCTTATTCCCCGCTTTCGGAAATCGCGAGTTTTTACATATATACCTACGTACGTATATACGCGCGCGAATAACAACGAAATTATCGCCGGTTTCCGTATGAATTCTTGAAACTGAACTCGAGTCTCAGTGCCACTGGATGAAACAATATAAAAATTACTGGTTTCTTTACTTCCGCAGCGGCTATTGATCGGCTATAAAAAACTACCGCAGAGGTAAATTCTTTGTTACTTCACTGAACAAAATATTTAGCTAATCCAGCTATATTTCTGGCTGCCTCAGACATTATTTGGTGACAACTGGAAAAGTATTGCTAGCGTAGCGAGAATTCTTGTTATTGCGAAGAAAATTATCACTGCAATTACTATAATTTTTTCTAGTTGTGGCCAAATTTTTTCGAGCGTTTATTCTCGTCTCGATTAAAACGCCATTCGATGACTGATGCACTTTCTTCAGAGCGTACCTGTAATATTTCGATGGTTCGACGCTATCGTCATTCCGTTCGATATCGTAGTTCCGTCATGCTTTTTCGGTGTTGGAAAAATAATTCGAATTTCCCATTCACAATTTTCTATCGTGATATCAAACCAAAATTATATAATGGACAGACGTCGTCCTGCGCAGGATCGGCTAGCCGTCGCGCCTGATACAAACTGATGGTTGGCGCAGCGGCGAGATTTCCAACGATTCCATTGCATCGAGCGGTTTTGCGTTCCCGCAATTCCCCGGGAGCACGAATGGGATTTCTCGCTCGGAGCGTGGCCCCTCGCTCGCCGCGCGGGATAGGGGGTTGCGCGCGTGTGTCGTCCTTCTCCGTCCTCGCTCCCTCTCACTCTCTTTTTACCCTCGCCAATGCCGCCCTCCCCGCCTTTCCGCTTACAGATTATTCTATTACACGTAGTATCAACAGAACGAGAGGGGCGGGGGCACGGATTGGTACGCGATGTTGTTTGGTCTGAAAATACGCCATTGTTTCAGCACGATAAAAAATTTAACGTTCGGATAATTACATCGGGATCGATTACAGCCGCGGGCGAACGCTCACTGGGTTACGGTCTTATGCTTACGGCCGTCGCGATCTCTCGCAACAGCGATCGCCGGAAAATCCACTTTGTCGCGCTTCTCGAGTTTAATTTGATGCGAGCGCGCGAGCGAGGGTTTCGCTACTTGCTTCGATGTGACCGAGAAAACGGTTTTTATTGATAGTTAATAGATGTCATTTCCAAATACAGCGTAATAAATGTTTCGTCAGAACGAGAAAATATTGTGTTAATTATTGAAATATTTATTTCATTCAAATGGTTGCCTCAAACCTGGCCAAATAAGTAACGCGACAGTTGACGAACGTTTACCTGATCTAATAAAATGTTTATTTCGCCGTATTCGAACAAAGATTTATTAGCTATAAACAAACTGTTTTCTTGGTGCACGCGATTTTTTACGCCGATACGACTTTTCCTCCTCACCTGGACGAAACCAGTGCCGCATTATATCAGCTGGAACGATCGATTGCAAACCCACGTTGAGCGCGAATCGAAAATTTATCCCGCTCCATCGAACACCGCCGCGAGAAACTGATCAATTAGCGCTGCTTCTCAATTAGAGATTTCCTCTTCCTCTCGAGCTGATCCACATAACAGTTGTTGCAGGGATACCATCATTGACGATAAACCGCGGGAGGAAGGATCTCGTCGACCGCCATTTTTCCCCTCGGACGTCTTTTTTCAGCCCCCCCCCCCCTCTCTCTCTATCTCTCTCTCTCACCTCAAATACGAGTTGTCGACGCGCGTATACAGTACCACATATGTATGCCTATCAATGCTCACGACTGTCGTATACCACGTGAGGCTAAACTTAATCGGCAGGAAAGAAAATTCAATCGCTATCATTAGCTTAGTATTTATGAACTTTTGGCCTATATCGATATAAGACTTTGTAATCTTCAAAAAAGTATTATACAAATGTCAGTCAAAATCCCACAGATAATGAGATAATGGCGATTGAAGTTTCTTTCTCGGTGAGCAAGTTTAGCCTCATATGGTATACATGTATGTAAAGTATGTGCCGCGGAGCGAGCCAGAGAAAAGGCAAACAACCCCGGTGTCCGTGTCCATTCTCGCGCGAGATTTACGCGTATACGCACCGGGATTGTATACCGACGAGAGCCTCCTCCCTCGCCCTCTTCTCCTTCCCCGAAGGAGTCTCTATTCGGAAACGGTGCACGCATACACACTTTTACACCGTCCGCGTAAACACGCGCTCGGCGGAGAGATCGGCGCGGCCGCACGTGAATTCGACATTGAAAAACACTTTGGAAAAAGGCACCCGTGCGGGACAGCTGAGGAGGTCCTTTCGGGATCCTCCTTCCCTCCCCCCCCCCTCTCTCTCTCTCTCTCTCTTCGTCTCGATTCCCTGCCTTCCACCTTCTTTCTCCTTCTATTCGCCCCTCATCCCCCGAAAGCGAATAATCCCCGTCGGGATCGTTCGGGCGGACCAAGCAACGCGCCCCCCGTCCTCCCTCTCCGCCTCATCCCTGTTTGCCTTTTATTAAACTCTTGTTAAACGCTGCCTTTCTTCGCACACACAATTGAATCGGCAAAACAGCGAAGGTAATGCCCCGCTCTTTCTCGGGCAGAAGGGGTGTGCGCGCGCGTATACGCGACTGTATGCGTCGGGGGATACGCGCGGTGGTACGGTACACGGGGAGAGATACACGGGGGAGGGTGGACGGCCCTCCAGAGCTAGGTATTCTCCTCTCGCCGCTCCGCGAAGCTCGCTTGAAATGTACACCGTGTAATCGCGTCCTTATGCCGGGGCCCGGCTCCTTTGACCGGCGGTATTGTGGGCCAGCTCTTCTCCTCCCGGCATCCCCTGCCGCGGAAGACTTGAAAACGGGGTTCTCTCCGTAGCTCCGACCTACGTACGGGCAACCGCGTGTCCGCCAATTTGTGAAATCCCCGAACACCGAGAGCATTGTCCGTCCGTCCCGCTCCGGCGGGGGAGCCAATGAAAATATTTGGATGTTTCGAGAAAAGACGTATCACCGCGCTCGAAGGTGACCCACGACCGTTCGACGCGCGCACCGAGGAACATCCGACGGCGCGTGATCCGCAAAGCACGCGCTTTGCATGGGGTCTGCACCGAGATAAATAATTGCCGGGTATCAAACAGATATTTCTTGAGCCAAGAACGTATGTGATCTTAGAGATTTTTAAGAATACGGATTCCTTGTCGAAGAATATATCGATGGTGTCAATGCAATACCTCGTATCTCCACTTTTTAAAAAAAAATCAAGGTTTCTGTTGCCTTCGGTTCAGAACTGTATAATGAATCGATAGATTGCGCCGCAATGACATTAATTCAATTAACAACTGCTATATCTGTGAGAAACAAATTTTTCATTCATTATCATTTGATACTTTTAGTTTCCATACGTAAAATAATGCCTGTTATATTATTTCATGTTTATTTATTAAAGTTAAATCTTTATTTGTACATAATTGTATGACAATTATTATTGTGCACAACCACTTAGCTCCACTAAAAACAAATAGGTTTATTATTTATTAGGACAACTTTTGAGAATATGTAGAAAATATGCCCATTAATCGGAAAAGTAACGTAAACTTTGAAAACAACAACAGGTAAGGTTTTATACAGTTTTTTCTAATTCCTGTGTAAAATCATCCTCCATGGAGATACGATGTATTGTATCGACACCGTCGATATGTAACATATTTCAGATTCAAGAATACCTTCATTGGAATAAGAAATTCTGTCCGCGAGAAAGAAAAAACAATTACTCGAACTTATCACGTATTTTTTGCACGAAGAAAACCACAGCTCGATTCTGGAGTTACACGTATCGTGTTCTTGATTAACGAATAATTTTGTTTTGTCGCGAAGGTCCGAAGTGGAGAACGGGATGAAAAAGAGTAGTCGCGTTGGTCGATGACTAAAAAATGGATGTATTGACGGTAACGTTTATAAAGGGCATAAATGTGTTTTTGTCTCCTCTCTTCCGCTTCGCGCGATTGTAGAAGTTTTAATTCATGTTTCTTCTTCTTCTTCTTCTTTTCTCGCCTCGCATCTCCGTCGCGATCCTTCCCTCCGTCTCGCTCGCAAATCATCGAAGGGATCCTGGGTGGTAATTTTACAAAACGACGCGCCTAAATATACAGTATTACACGTACTTCGTGCAGTGGATGCGCGCGCGGTAAAAATTAATTGTAAGTACTCATACAAAAAACGTAGGTATAATAATTATACAAAGGTTCTCCTCGATAAGGGCACGTGTTCTAAGGCCTCGCGCGCGCTGAGCGCGGCTTCCGTTGGCCGGTAATCGCGCGATACCACCTCGCCCCGCCGCGTATCGCGCGAGTACCGCACGACGCGGAGCGCCTTCCGGTGTAGCGCCGTATTCCGACTCGTTTTTCGCCTCCCCTCGCTCTCGCCTCTCGTCTCGCTAGTTACTGACTAGTGATGAGTAATTGACTAATAAATACCAAAAGAAGAAATACGAGATTACTGATTAGCAGGGTGGGCGACGGACGGGTGGGGTTTGGGTGGTGCTTCTTAAAACATATTTCGATATCTAGAGACTAAAAACTGAACGGATACCTAAACTCTACGGGGAACTTAAAGAACAGCGACGCTTAAGTGTTAAATAAAGATAGTCTTAGAGAACAAAAGAGAGGTGGAGACGTGGAGCTGTGGGGGGTGGAATGATCAGAGGAGAGAGGAAGCGGAAGAATCGGTGGCCGATAACGTACGACGTAAACGGGTGAGGTATAATATACACTGAGAGAAATAATTGCTGGTGCCAAAAAAAAAGTGTTTTCTTCAATCAAAAACATGATACAATTTCGGAATCAAGCCGTGGTTTTCTTCGTGCGAGAAAATGTTTATCAGGCTCGAGTAATTGCTTCTTTTTTTTTTCGTGCAGAAAGAATTTCTTGTTCCAACAAAAGATGTTCTTGTGAATCAAGTATGCATCTTTTTCAACCAACAATCTGTATTCTAAAAAATTTGTAAGATCATACGTTCTTCATTCAAGATACTTATATTTCGTTGTGTGACACGTGTAATTATTTCTCTCAGTGTAGTGTGTCGTGTTCAGAGGGTTTGCGCTTGTGGTTGTATATGTGTATATATAATAAATTGAGATGCGTCTAAATACGCAGAGGTACGCGTAGACGCGGAGGTAGGTGCGTTCCACTGTTTGCAAGCCGGCTGTACAGTTGCGCCTGTGCGCCGGCAGTCCGCTATACTCCGCGGCGATTTGGTCCCGCGGTTGCCTCACCACAGGCGCGCGACCCCGCCGACTCTTCGACTCTGTTTATAGCGGTAGACGCGGCCACGAATTTTCCGTTCACCGCGGACCACGCGTAACGAGCGTATCGCCTTGTGTACGTTTGCGCGCAATTATCGCATCCTCACAAACGAGACGACGCGTCTCGCGCGCAGCGATTTCATCGAATTGATACACGCGCGCGCGCGCCTTCGGGAATCTTTCGCGGTCCAATTCCCAATGGAAATTTTTCTCGGCCAAATGTCTGTGAAAAACTCTGCCGTTACTCTACGAATGTTCCAATCTTTAGAGCTGCGAGAGACTTCAGCAGAGCTGGCAGTGATTTCAGGAAAGACGGCAGAGTTGACAGATATTTTGCTATAGAGTTTGTAGCGCGCAAAGTCGGCAGAAATATTTCAAAATCTCTATCAACTGTGTGAACCGAAATCTCTGCCTATATATAAATCTCTGCCGAAATCTCTACCAGCTCTGCTGAAGCCTTTTCCAGCTCTTAAAATTGGAACGTTTTCGCGGAGGAATGGTAGACTTCCGACAGAGAAATTTTTCGTAGACATTTGGCGGAGAAAAATTTTCGTCAGGGATGTTTTTCCTGAACTCGACGTCCCGATGATCCCCCCCCCCCCCCCCAAGCGACCGGAAGTGCAATAACGAGCGGCATTTCTATACGCGAAGCACCGGCAGTGTACCGCGCGCGTGCAGCGCGCCTCGTAATCATTAGTCATCCTTATCTCTTACCGCGTCGACTTAAAGTTGGAGTACCTATAGAAAAAAAAAAAAAGAAAACGGAAAAGGGACCGTTTACAGCTTATCGGCGCTTACGTATAATTCGCACGAGAGGCGAACGCGCCTATCGTGGCCCCGCTTGACATGGCCCCCGGCTACTATGGCCGGCAGCGCGATATTGGAGCCAACTCAGGCGGACCACGTCGAACGCACTCGCCTCGATATGTAGAAACGTGTAAAAACCTATACATCGGAGTCATCGTCCAATCTCTATGTGCCTACTCGAAAAATATACCATTTATAATCTTTTTTTCCCCTCCATGTTTCTTCACTTCGTTACGCTGACGCACGAGGCTAAACTTACTCGCCAGGAAAGAAATTCAAATCGCTATTATCTCATTATCTGTGAACTTTTGACCTGCATCGATGGATGACTTTGTTATAGATAAAAATGTAAGCTTGAAAAAAAACATTACACAAATCTGAGCCAAAAGCTTATAGATAATGAGGTAACAGTGATTGAAATTTTTTCCCCGGTGAATAAGTTTAACCTCATATGAACGTCCGTGTTTTCTTTTGTCCCGACCGTAACGAGTATCGGGGTTTCTCGTGTATTTCGCTCACGTCGCTGGGTTTTCGTCACGTCAAGTTATTACCGCGCGTTATGTCTCGCTAGATCGCGCGACTTATTGCGAATCAAACGTAATTGGCACTGCGGTCCCGCGCTCGTGTCGCAAATCTCTCGGGAGCGCGGAGAGGAGGAACTGAAATGAGGAGACGAAAGAACGCACGCGAGAGAAATACAGCGTTCGCGTTTCGCACCGATCGCACGGGGAACGATCCTCTTCCTTTCTTCGGGTAAAAAAAAAGGGAAAGCACCGAGCGAGATTATACGCGCGGAAAAGTCGGGGGGGAATCTGCGCGCGGATTCTTCGACGCTCGCGTACTCGCCACCCTCCGTCGTCTCGACGGGACTCGGGAGGATCGCCGCTTCTTCCTCGAGGACGCTCGCGCGAACACTCGCCGACGGGAGTCGCCCCGACTTTCCGGACTGTTGGCTGCTCTCTTCGGTGTCTACGCGTCGAACGTCTGACAGACAAGCATGCATACACACGCGCGCGCGCGCGCTCTCACTCACACACAGTTCACAAAAGGTCACCCTCTCCACTCGAACCCTCCTCACCTGCCCATCCTCCGACTCTTTCGTCACTCTCATCCTCTCGCCGCAATCTCCTTAATCTAAGAGAATATTGGATACGTTCCTGCTACGCAACGGCCCCGGGAAAGTCGGAACGCCGCGCCTAGGACTCCAGGGGTTGCTTCTGCGGCTCCGGAAAGGACATCTCCATGGTGATGCCGCCGCTTGCCCGACGATACCTCGCCGGGATGTCGATGCTGTTGCGCGGCTTGCGTCTGCTCAGGTGTCGCTCGACCCACTTCAGCATCGTCAGCACCGAGTCCGTGCTGGGGAGACGGCGCTCGGCCGAGGTGCGGATTATGTGGGAGGACGCCACGCGGAACGTCGCCGCCATACCTTTGAGCGCCTGTTCGGAAAGGGGGAAGTTGATGACGCGCGGGCGAAGGAGAAAACGAGCGCAACGAGAGGTTCAACGTTGAGATTCGACCTTACCTTCATGGCGTCCTCGTCCGTGACGTCGTCACCGGCGTAGATGATCCTGATGCGCTCGCTCCAGTCGAGCCCGAAGGCCGTCCTCAGGATGTAGATGGAGGCGCGACCCTTGTTCCACTCGACCGGCGGCTTCGCCTCGATGGCGCAATGCGCGGGCGAGGGCTTGAAGCCGGCCTCGACGATCAGCTTCTGCGCCTGCTCGATCATCGCCGGCCTGCCGTCCATCGGCGTCTCGCGGTAGTGGAAGGTCAGCAGGGCGCCCTTGTTCTCCACCCAGGCGCCGTCCTTGCACACCTGAGACGGGAACGAGCGGCGAACGTAGCGAGGCGCGAAAACGAGAAACGAAGGAGCCCCGCAAAACCAGTCGACCTCGGGACGTCGTAGCGGCTCACCTGATCCTGCAGCGACTGCATCAAGCTGCCCACTTTGCCCTCGAACTCCGCCGGCATCGGATGGACGAATTTGCTGCCGTCGGGATGCAGGATCTCCAAGCCGTGATTTCCGGCGTAAGTGATGCCGTCGATGCCTACCATCGACTTGACGTTATTCACGTCTCGGCCGGAGATGATGGCGATATAGACGTCCGACATGTTCGACAGCCTCTGCAGTACGTTGCGCGTCTCCAGCGGGAGGATCGCGAGATCGGGATGCGTCGCTATCGGCGCGAGAGTGCCGTCGTAATCCAATAGGAGCGCCAACTTGTGATTATCGCCGATATACCTAGGGGACATGCGCCATCACTGGATCGTTACCCGGCTTTCATCATGAGTTAGGCCGCGATCGCACGCGGGGGCCCGCCGGTTTCCAAAAGCGTGCTATCTCTCTCTCTCTCTTTTCCCCCGTGACGTTTTCCTCTCCTCCTCCACTTTTGACGACGCGCTCTCCTCGCCGCCGATCGTCCCGACGCGTTGCCTCGCGCGTCCGAGGACACCATGCAGGTTACGCGGTTGCAGTACCCACGCGGCGACGTGCCCAAACTCATGCTCCTTAGTGTTATCATAGTCGATATGCGACGAGTCTCCTCGATCGGGCGCGCTCGCGCCATCGACTGCTCGACGGAAAGCGCGGAAACGGCCCGAGTCGAAATTTTAGCCCTACCTTGATGCCTTTAATACTACATTTGACCTACCACTGACCTGCTCAGCCTATGAGCTCCTATTTTAAACGTAAAGTTGGTGAGATGTTCACCAACGGACCATTTTAGGCTCAACACAAGGTTTCGATGCAATGAAAAATCGACCTGAATACGAGCAGGTCTTAAATTTCGACTCGGGGAACCTCTCTCATTTTTCTACACCAAAAATGGGGCTAAACTTACTCGCCAGGAAAACAAAACTTCAATCACTACTATCTCATTACTTGTGACATTCTTGCCGACGTTTGTACAAGACTTCGTTGTAGATAAAAATGCAATCTTCTAAAATGTATTACACAAATATGATAATGAGATAATAGCGATTAATGTTTCTTTCCCGGCGAGTAAATTTAGTGTCATGTGACACATGACATAATGTATATCAAGTTCTCGTTCGTGCTCCACGCCAGCTCGCACTGTCTCCAAAACTTCCGCCTCTCCGCGCCTCGCGATCGCCTCGCAAGCGTCTTACAATCGAAGCGCTGAATTTTGCGCATCTGTCTCCCGCGATAGCGCATGCGCTGGTCGGGCCCAGTCATGCACGGGTCGCACTCCCGTGTTACCTACTTGCTCAAGTAATCATCGAAGTCGTCGATGGTGACCGGCTGCATCGTCGTCGCACCGACGGAGTCGCGCTCCTCGAGCGAGCCCATGACTTGGAGGAAGGACTTCATCCAGTAGTTGACGTCGTAGATCCTCTCGCGACGGCGCAGGTGATTCATTCGAAGGGTGCGCTCGTCCTCCGGCATTGTCAGCGCCCTGGAGGAAGAGATCGTTGGACGGTGCGTCGCGTTGGATTCGCGAGGATGACGCGCGTGATATTCAGCGTCGTCCGTACCTGTGGATCACCTCGGCGGCCTCGTCGATCTCGTAGGGGTTGCAGATGAGCGCCTCGTGCATCATCTCCCCGGCGCCGGCGAAGGGCGACACTATCAGCACACCCGGCGGCTGCTTGATCTGACACGCCACGAACTCCTTGGCCACCAGGTTCATGCCGTCCCGGAGCGGCGTGACCAGAGCCACCGCGGCCTCCCTGTAGAAGGCCGCCAGCTCTTCCTGGCTCACGCAACCGTAGATGTAGCGAATGGGCGACCAGTTGGGCGTGGTGAAGCGGCCGTTTATGTGACCGATCAGCTGGTCCATCTCGAGCTTCAGGTCCTGGTACTCGCGCACGTCGGTCCTGGACGGCACCGCTATTTGGAGCATGGTTACCTGCGACATCAAGGAGGAGAATTGATCGACATTGAGGGCGCTCAATCGCGACGCGCGCGCCAAGACGACGTCGAAGCGCGACCGACGAATCACCTCTTGCAAGTGTTCCGGGTGTTTCTCGAGCAGCCTCTCGACGGCCTTGAGCCGGTGGACGAGGCCCTTCGTGTAGTCGAGGCGATCGACGCCCAGGATGATCTTCTGGTTGGTGAGCATGACCTTGGGTACGGTCTCGGCCAGCGAGACGAACCTGTCGAAGGGAATGCCAATGGGGAGCGGCCTCACTTTCACGGTGCGACCGCCGTGCTCGACCAGCAGGTTCTTGCGGTCCACCCTGCAGCCGAGGGACCGTTGACAGCAGTCGACGAAGTTGAGACAGTAGTCCTGGATGTGGAAGCCGACCATATCGCAACCTGCGTGTGAAACGTCGCGTGAGCATGGAGGGAGACACGAGGAAGGAGGTCGAGGGTGCGTCGAAGGGCTCACCCAGCATGCCCTGGAGGATCTCATCGGCCCACGGGAAGAGCCTGAAGATGTCCCACGGCGGGAAGGGAATGTGAAGGAAGAATCCCAGCTTCAGCTTCAGATCCTTGTCGTCTGCGGCCTGCCTGATCCAATTAGCCGCCAGCATCAGGTGGTAATCGTGGATCCAGACCAACGGCGTGCCGTTACCCTGGCCGGCCTGCTCCTTGTGGATCATCTCCAGCGCGGCCACCTGAAGTGTCATCGAATCTCGCGTTGACACAACCGAGTACGCGTTCCCCCTTCGAATCCTGGTCGAACTCCTGCAATACTCTGACCCCTCACACGCGCAAGACTCACCGTCTTCGCGGCGAACTGCTCGTTGACCGAGGTGTAGGCCCTCCAGTGATCGGCGATGAAAGTCGCCCGGTCGGGCATCGAGTGGAAGAGCGGCCAGAAGGTTCCGTTGCAGCATCCGTTGTAGTAGCTGTCGAATATGTTGGGCTCCACGTGGACTGCTATCACCTGGAAGAATTCGACGACATTCGTCATACGTAAATTCGAGGGATTTCGTCGCACGAGTAGCGATGATTAATCGTCGTCGTCGTCACCATTATCTTCTCCTGCTTTTTGCCTGATTCCAGGACGATCGCTGAAGGAACATCGAGGATGGACCTAGCGCGCGTCTTCAGAAAGAGGGGGAGGGAGAGAGAGAGAGAGAGAGAGAAAGAGATCTTTCCGCAATCGGAAGTATCAATCGACGGCTGACAAAAGTTCGAGGGCGGAAGATGCGCGGGAGGGTGAAAGGGCCGCTGTCAATTGTACGGCGTCATTGTCGTCGTTAGATTTTGACCCGACGCCCCTCGTTAATTGGTCATTATGCGCTCGCGCCTCGTTATTGACGCATCGCGTACCCCGCTTCTTTTTCTCCCGCCGTCGCGGCGATCGCGCGCGCGCGTGAAACAGCCCCGCGACGCGGCGCGATTGACGCAAGCGGCTGCATATCGCTCTCCGAGAGATAAGCTAATGTACCGCCGTTAGACACAACTGCGGGTCACGCACGATACGCATGCGGCGATGTGTCGATCGTACGCGAGCGAAAGACGGCGCGAAAGTGTGCTTCCCTTCCCCCTTCTCGCTCCGTATTTTCCTCTCGTCCTCTCTATCGCCCTCCCCGCGTCCTTCCTTTATCATTTCTCTCGGCACTTTCCTTCTCGCCGCGCGAACTAAACAACGCTTTCGCAATAACGACGTGCGTTCGTCAGGGGTGACAGGGATCGTGGAGAGTGACCAGGCGAAACTTCTGGCGATTCTATCCCCTCCTCCCCCCCCCCCCTGATACGTAATTGGAAGAATAAGATGGAAATAAGCATAAGGATAAGCATTGTCCCGTAGAGCCATTAAAAAATTACTTGCGGGGTCGGAAAAAATTTATTTGCATCAATTAAATCTTTTTTTTTCATATATTAATTAGATATTTCTTCCTCGCAATCACGTACTAGTCCAAATGATTGTGAGGAAGAGATATCTGATTGACGTATTCAAACATTTCGTTGATATAAATAAATAAGTACTTGTGTGACCCCGCAAGTAATTTTCAGTAGACGAATCAGTCAGTCATTCGTGATATGTTCTTTTATATGTAGAAGGCTTGAATCACTAGATGATTAAGTCACGAAATGATTGAGCCATTAAATGGCTCTGCAGAATAATGCTTATTCTTATTTTTACATTTATTCTTCAAATTGCGTGAAGGCCCTAACCTTCGCAGTTAATTTTCTTCCTCTCAGGGGTTGAAAGTAGAAGCGGGGGGATGCTTTTAATAAAAAATAATAATAATAAATAACCGTAACGGCGTATCAACCACCACCGTTACAAAGATTCATTCTCCTCTCTCAACGCATTCGGAGAGCGATCGACGTGCGTTACGTGGAAGCTTAATCGATTCGACGAACGATCGACGCTTCTTCCCGAGAAGGAACGCACGACTTTTCTCGGAGCCAATTTCCCCGCGGGCTTCGATCGACGCCTCGCCCGGCCGCGATAACGAGCGCGACGCGCAGGTGCCATTAGTAATCGGAATAGTCGGAAACCGTAACGACGTCGCGTCGATATATCTTCCCGACGACCGTATTACAAAGCGAGGCGCGTCGGACGACACTGACCTTCCCTCGACGGAAACGACTTGATGGTATTTTCGAGTGAATGTCACGCGCGCGCGACACGGGAATCTTATCTGGAAAGGTGCTCGATTTTATTTAAAATTCCCGGAATTTCAGTCTAATGAAATTCGTCGAAAAAATGAGAAATAAGAAATGCAACGTTAACGGCCGACGATAATATAGTTGCGGCTGCATCAGTAGCGGTAATAATTCGATAAGACCGATAACAGGGTCGCGGCACGCTTTCGTGTCCGCATCCACGTGGCGCGATGCACAACGAACCGCGTGTATCGATCGTAACGCGCGAGCCAATTGAATCGATGATTAATCGATCGAAGAGTCGGTGCATTTGGCCTTGAGAGTTCTTACGTCGCGTAGGGGAAGAGCGGGGTGAAACGACACGCTCAGATGGTCCTCGCGATCGTTATACCGTGGGCTTCGAATAGGGCTCTAGCGTACTTCCACAAACGTAGCTTTTGTTTGTGTTACACGTGTACATATAGAGAATGTACATCCAAGTTTCGCCAAGAAACCCAGCTTGGTGGCGCTGCTTGTATTTACCTTTTGATAACGATTTTCCACGGAAAGAATTTATTTGAATGCTTTGAAATCCACATTCTATTATAATTGAGGCCATGTTGATTAAATCTCATAGGTAAAACACTTCAATTATTATCCAAAATAACGTGTAAACAGCGCTTATACCACGGGCATCTGCTTAATGCTTGGTGCGTGCCACAGATGGCACTTTATCTGTTTTGTGCAGTTACCCAATCGCCCTATACTTTCCCACCTCTCTCTCTAATTTAGACCAGATCCTCTCGACTATAGTGCTGCGTACATACTCTCGCATCGCATTATACTTACACAATGCCAGCGCTGCTTCTTTCTCTGTTCGCCTAAATTCGTTAGCTATCCTTACATCGTAATGCTTGTTGTCTACATTGTACGCTTAATCATTACTTTTACTTAACTCGTACATTGTGCTCTGCTTGCAGAACGCAAAAGTTGTTCGACTTGAATAATAATCAAAATTATCTATCTATCTATCTCTCTTTCTCTGGTACTACACGCGTTTCCACCTACGCCATCGATGCGTTACCTACATAATATACATGTATATAATACGTCATATGAATTGAAACTTATCGACCGCCGCGGAGGAGCAGCCGTGATAAGACAGCTTCTCGTGGTTTACGCGCGTCATTCCCAACGACGATAACCCTTCCGACCTTTTTCTTTCTCTCTCTTTCTCTCTCCGCCGTCTATCGTGCCTGTGATCATCGCCTCGCGCGGTTCGGTCAGAGCGGCTGATACCAGGTCACAACGCGGTTCACCCGCGTGTATCTCCGCGGGTAATAGGAGAGTAGGCAAAAGTCACCGAGATGCGATGGGGCGCACGTGTCGGCGATATTTCGAAACTTCCGTATGTTTTTTTTCCTGTCTCGAACGCTTTCGTCTGCGCTTTCCTCGGATTCTTCGTCCCGTTCTCCGTTAATTCGTTTTGAGGTCCTGGCCGCATGCTGGGCTTCGGCGTCGAATAAATTCGACGAGCATCGATCGGCCGGTTCGAAGGTCGATCGAAGATACGCTCGTTTCGCGGGCTAAAAAGTTCGTGAATGTCATCGGGCCGTGCGCGTGTTGCGTCTGTTAAATCCTCTTCTCGCGTCGCTGCGCGGTCTCTTATCGATACCCTCGTTTCTTATTATTCGGACGAGCGCGACGGATCGGTAATATGAGTATTCAGGTGGACACTTTGTTGATGATTAATCAATATAATTTTAAATACGGCGTAATTAATATTTTGTTGAACCGAGAAAATATGTATATGGTTATCACATTAAGATGTTTGTCTCATTCAAATGGTTGCTTCAAGGGATCTAATTGTGCCAAATAAATATCGTAATAATTAATGAATACTTCTTTGATCCGATAAAATGGTTAGAGAGAGAGAGAGAGAGAAAATCGAGGATGATCGACGTAAATCATGCGAAGATAAAAGAGTCGATCGAGGAGAGAAAATGAGAACCGACGAGCAATGTCGTCAACGCGAAGAGGAGCGAAGCGGAGAAAAATTCCTAATTTATCTCGAGATCTAATAATTCACCTCGCCTCCTTTATCACACCATCGGTAAACACCGTTCCGTTGGCGCCGCGTCGCGAGACCTTCACCGATCGCGGAATTTACCTGTGCGAATCGGAGCGGAGCGATAACGGGATCGCGCGCGCGCGCGCGCTCTTCCGGACTCTCGTCCTTGGAGTCGTCGATTGTCGCGGTCGCGCGATCGGTGAGATTATCTTCTCGGCGGGACGGGAAGGGCGCGTCGAAGAGGCGATAAAAATGCGTGACGAAATGCGTGGGAGACGATCTTGACACGACCTAGAGTTTTCCCCGAAATAAATATACATCGCGTGTGTATTGTACATCCAAATCTGTGCGAAGAGATGGGGGAGGAAAGACACCGCGAATGATCACTCCGAGTTCACGTGTGTCGCTATGTATTTTCATACGGCCGCGGATAAACTCGTTTATGCGCGCGGTTTGTAAACAGTGGCGCGCTTCCATAAATAATCATTCGTATGCCGATGATAGTACCGGATTTCGCTAGCCGAGCTAATTCGAACGTGTCGTGAGAGAAATAATTGCCGGTGCCAAAAAAGTGTTTTCTTCAGTCGAAAAACGTGGAGGAGGAAGGAGGAGGAAGTCAGGGAAAAGAGCAAGGCTTATCGAATTTTCTGAAACTGTTCAATTATTTTCATTATTTGTATCCGGAGAAATCTGATTGTTTCAAATTTGAGATTTCCAGCTTTTGCGACATTTTATGGGAGTACCAAACTGCTACTCGATGCTCCATCTCCTCTTGATGTGAAGGAATTACATAAAGAGGCGCGCTCTCTCGACTGCGGTAAAAGTGAACTAATAAATAAACGCTTGACCTCGAGAGCCGCGATTAACTTATATACACCCACACACGCCGGCACGTAAATACCCGCGATATATGTAGGTACAGTTAGAACGACAGGTCGACGTGTTAATTGCGGATAAATGTCAGCATTTACTATGTTTACATCTCATTCGGCGACGTCGACTGAACGAGACGATAAAAGTGGAAAATATTGTGCGCGAAAGCGGAGGGCCGTCGAGTGTCGTGTACGCGATAACGTAATCGATCATTTATTTATCATTCCGTTTGCACAGCGCACATTGGTTTCCATGTCGCCCCTTTTCGTCGATACCCTTTATACATCGCTGTAAGCGGGCTTAACGGTAGCCCTTCGTCAGGCGCAACTCGAGTCTAATGCCGCGCTTATGGAAGGCAATCGCGAGGTGGTCGGATGTATTTGAGTACAATTCAGGTTATTGAATGGGATAAAAAGGGACGACTAGTGGAAAAGAATCTTCGATAAATTAAGGATCAGGCTAAACTTGCTCACCATTAAAAAAAACTTCAATCACTCTTATTTCATTATCCACGATCTTTTGGCTTATATTTGTATAATGCTTTTTTGAAGATTACATTGTCATCTGCAACAAAGTCTTAGATCGACGTAGGCCAAAAGTTCAGAAATAATGCGATATTAGTGATTGAAGTTTTCTTCCTGACTGAGTAAAATCTGCTGTATGAATTTTTACGGCTGTCCGGATACTGCGCTTAGTCGTCCGGCTATTCAGACAATTGTTTTACTCCAAAGTACGTACATACAAAGTATGCCGTCCCGTACGTAAAGATCTCGTTCGCATCCCATACCTATAATTATACTTCTCCGTACTTATATCGCATCTGACATTTCTTTCTTTTCCGTCCCCACCCTCGCGCATCGGTCACGTAGCGACCTTATTGACGGGTTATAATTGGACACCGGTTATCTCGAAATGCGACGGCCGTTATTGAGTAACGCGTAAGCATACGGTCGCGATCGCGCTTGTGTTATGCGCGCCCGCATTAAGTGATTCTCGCGTGTACGTAGGTACGCACACTCGCGCGCGCGTCTCTGAGGATGTCGCGGCAATTGTATCGCGATTACAGCAATACGTAACGGCCGCGTGGCTAGGTACGTGCAAAGTACACGGCCCGATTCACGGAATATTTCGGTCGCATTACTTCCACGGTGCACGCGTCGGCTTCGTGGTTCACACATGCCGCAGAAAACCTGTGTACTGTCGTACGCAAGATCGCCGATTAGGTCTACGGCTGTGCCACGACGGTTAACGCGCGAATCGAGCGCGAATAATACGATTATCGCGTAAACAAATATTTATATTTTTTAATTAAATCAACAATCCGTATACATATTCAATGTCGGACAAGAAAGGTGCACGAGAAAATAATTATTCACACAATGGTAAATTCGCTTTTCTTTACACTATACCTATTATAATTTCATTAAGAAGCAGTGAGACACGATGCACTTGTGCGAAGCAACAAGTGTTGGAGCTTTCGCTCGATTAGAGAGAGTCGATTTACGGTGCGCCTCGCGAGAAGCGCATACATATTTACAAGAGGACGGATATAGCTTTTGTTTCGTTGGCGTCTGTATCACCGCTCCTTCGGCCGGCTCTCGAAACTTCGCGCGGTTATCGTCGTCGTGTCGTGTATCGGGTGAAAAATCAATCGCGTCCCACCGCGATTAACGTAGCAACGACTGCAGAAATATCCAACGCGATCGAATACGATCCCGCCGCGATCGGCACGCGCGCCGCCGAGTCGAGCTGTTGTTATTGCCCCTGTCGTCATTTTGCTCGCGTGCCATTCTAAACGAGACTCCGTGCGTATTGCACCCGATGCACGCGGTGCAACGACACCGATGCGATCGACGATATGACATGTCGAACGGCCCGTTTCATTCGATGCAGATCGCGCAACGCTTTGCGTATGAATTTGTCGGAAAATCGAGCGCAGAGCTAAATATCTCTGAAACTTCTCTTATCTCTGAACGATTTGAAAATATGAATTAAATATTTCTCGGAATCTCGAGTAAATTTCATCAAAACAAATATATGAATTATTCGATACGTCGTGCGTTCAAGGACACGTTTATTCGGAGCGGAAGCATTATTTCAATGCTGTCGCGTAATTGGCAAGAGGAATCCCCGATTCGGTTTCTCGGAAGCTCAGCAAATATGCTAATTTTCGCGCCGGTGTCTCATCGGCGAGCGCTAATTGTACCGGTAATAATTAGCCGCGTTAACGTCCCGTCGTAAATCGGACTGAAGTCGAGGCCGCGTCATTCGCCGCGTTATACGAAGGAGCGACGTAACGTCGCGTCGCAAAATCGAGAAACTGATACAAGCTTCTCTCCCCCGATCGGGCGACCCGCCCTCGCGCGAAGATAGCTTCTCTCCGGGCGCGACGTTACAAAACGTTTTTCAATTTATCGCCGAGAGGCTCTGCCTTTTCCTTCTCTTTCTCACTGATCTCGCAATAATATTTCTCGTGGGAGCCGCCGAGACGGTGGACGAAGAGCGGGGCAAGGGGGTGGGACAAAAGGGGAGATAGGGAGACCAACGTTATGCAAACGCGCGTGAAACGTCGTTTACTATTGACGCCCGCGACGCTAAATGTAGCGAACAGAGAAGAGACGCAGAGTCGATTGTCTTGTTTGGGAGCATCCCTTGACATTTTCGCAAAAATCGGAATCAAGCTATATTCGCTCGGTCTATTCGGTGTATTTTTTGATGCTGATTCCGGAGATGACAAATTTATTGCGAGGGAATCTCAAAGAGATGCCCAGATATCGATTATTTTTTTATGAGAGAACAATTGTTTGGTACCATAAAATCGCAGAAATCGTACATTTCCTTCGAGATGTCGATCGAATAACCGTGATTTTCGTGAGCAATCGATTCCAGAGATCTCGATTTTTGCCAAATTATCAAGAGAGTTCTATATGGTACAGTTTAAGCTTCCGTAAAGCAGTATCGCCAGAAGGGGGGGGGCGGGGGGTGAATTGGATGCACCGAAAGCATCGGCGAAAAGGGAGTTTCGACTGCGCCCCGCATCGGTACCTACATCGGTTAAATCGGTGTCGAAGGACGGGAGACGCGGATGTATTTTCGGCAAGCTGCTCCTTTCGGCGATCACTACGAAAATAAACGACGACTCGCTCGGAATGTCAAACAAGAGGGAGGGAGGAATTTTCATCGTCATCGTCGCAGCGAGTCTAGAGACTTTTCGAAGGAATCGGCCTCGCTGTGCCGTTTTTTCTTTCGCTCCTAAAAACAACGCTCCATCAAAATCCACTACGATCGAAAAGGCGCTTTTCGCGCGAAAAAAAAAAATAGTTTTCGCACAATTTTTATCGCGCTCTCCTCGATATCGCCCTCTTCGTACCACGCGTGCAACGAATCATCGTCATTCGGGTGGACGATATAGGATTTTTCGCGGACGCGTGCGTCGCGCAAGAGGAAGAAAATCGGAGAAAGAGAACCATGAAAACTCACCTTTTTCGATAACAATCCGGCGGTAGGCGTACGATCTTTGGGATCCGATTCGGGAATCGGCTCGTTCGGGTCCTCCATGTGCATACCCGGCCATCCGACCCAGATTCCATTTCCATTGATGACTACCGGCGCTACCGCGGTGACCAGGCCCCCGGCACTGAAAAGGACAATGACATTCGCGCGGTGAGGATCTCGATGTTACGGAAGTATCGTTCTTCTCCCTCATCGAGCGCGGGGATGCATCGAGCGAAAAGAGCCGTCCCCGTCCTGACGATCGCGATCTCGCCGCGCGGATGCGGGCGCCAATTACGCTCGAAAGCGCGTTATCGTCCGCTCCTCGTTATTATCATCATTGTCGCGGGAAAGCGCGCGCGCGCGCGAGACGAGTATCGTCGAATTCCGAGGCATCTTTATCGAACGCGGCCGATTCTGCCGGCACGTCGCGCGGCGCGGCGCGGCGCGGTTCTTGTTGGCAAACAATCGTGAATCAGAGGAGCAGCGCGTCGACCGCTCGCCGCCTCTTATCGGCGCGAGAAGCTCCGGTCGAGAGGAGCCGCGGTCTGCCCTGCCGCGCGGATTGTATCGGGCGCGAAGATTGTAGCGCACGGCTCCGTTGCACTGCGAGGAAAACGACGTTTCAAAATGTAGCGATCAGTCGTACAAAGTACGGGGGAAAACGTCCACAGGTAGGAATTTGAGCGATGGTGCAGTTACGAATTCGATGAAATGCTATACTATATAAAGTATAGGTACTTCTGTGTGCCAGTCGTAAATATAATTTTCGTACACTGGCATTTAATCAAATTCATATTTTCCCGTACTTTCTGGAAGTTATCGATGCATTTTGAAACATCATTTTTCTCAGTGTACGCGGAGAAAATCGAATAGCAACTACCATGCCGGAATAGTATGTAAGATATCGTGTTGAATAATCTGCAGAACAGTAATGATTACCATTCGAATAGTGATTTTCGTAAATCCTACATCCCTATTTATCCCCCGCCCCTGCCCCTATCGCTAAGACAAGAATTAAAAGCAGTTTTAATTATATCGTCGATGCGCAGCCCTTGGACTTCTTACTTATTACACCTCCGCGTCGTATAGTATAACATACATATTATATCATTCCTCGAAAGACGTTTAATACACGGAGAGAAGAGTATATCAATCACTCGTACTAGATAATAGATTTGACATTTTGGAACAAACGATGAACTAGCAATACTTTGCCCAAAATGTCAAATCTATCATCTGGTATAACAGTGATCGATATACATACTCTTCTCTCCGTGATCTGTAGCATTCGGTGGCAGCGGACGGTAAGGGTGACGTTGACATTGTCATTCGCTCGGAAACGTTTCTCATCACGATCGATACGCGCGAAAGTATCCCACCACCGTTTCAGGACGCCGCGCCGTTGACGAACCGCGCCCGTCGTAAGCCAGGATGCGTGACGTAGAGGTGCGCGCGATGTTTTCGATCCCGGTGTGCGCGCGGCCGATGGATCACGAGCGGACGCGTGATCGTCGACGCCTTACACCTAATATTGTTTTCGGAATACGCCTATACGTATCGTGCACCGTAACGACGTAACGAGCTCCTCGTTATGTCGAATTATTTGTCACGTCGGTCGTTACGGTCGACGTGATCGAGGAGCGATAACTCGGCGATCTTTACCCACTCGTAACAACGATCCACCCGGTTTTTGTCAGTCGAGCTCGTTCGTGACTCCCGACGAAGAACGAGAGATGAATTATTTGGGTTAGTCGGTAATGTTAGACTGGGTAATAATTTTTTTTCGGGCCATTAGAGCGTGAAAGTTATTAGTCGCGACGCGACGGCTAAGGGATTACCGATCGACCTAATGAATTGAGGCGTTTTGTTTCTTATTTCGAGATCTCGGAGGCAATGGTAGGTATACTTTTGACGATCGCGATATATTCTGAAGACTCGAATATGAAACTTCCTTCGCGGAAAAAAAAAATACGTATGCGACAAAAATGCACGACGGAGAAGGATCAAGCGCGCGTCATAACGAATCACGTGCGGAGCTTGTGACAATGTTTTCAGGAGATCTTATCGTTCCACGCGATTGGAACCCTCTGACGGCATTGCGATACGACGATGACCGTTGAATGATGATCTATTCAGTCATCTGTCGAGCATCTTCCTTGCCTCGTCTCGCATCAACAAACGGTTTTGAATTAATTACCGATGACTTCCTTCGATACACTCAATTAAATAATACTAAAAATTACTTGCGGGTTATTTAACAAAATTTAATCTCTTTTTATATCAATCAAAATATGTTTCTTCCTTGCAATCACGTATTATTCCGCATGATTGCAGGGAAGAGATATTTAATTGATAAATAAAATAATTAATTTGACGTAAATCAATAATTACTTGTGCGACCCCGCAAGTCATTTTTAGTAGATCCGACCAATTTTTTCTCTCTGTGTATCCATCTGAGAGATCAGGAAACCGGTTACTTCTGATTATTATCAAAAAAAACGATCGGTAATTCGCCCACGTGTTGCACATCGTACGCGCACTCGCGAAAACGCGCCGCGCCGTCACGAAGAGCCGCGCGTATTGCACGACACGACGGCCACACGCTCGAGCATCGAATGGGTTTATCGGCCCGCGCGATATTCCGCGGATGTTATCGCCGCGCAGCCCCGTTTTCATCCACCGAATGCGTGCCGCTCTGTTTTAAGTAGGTACGATAAAAAATGAGTCGCGCGATGCACAACGACGGGAGACGTGACGTCGCGACATCACAGTGCACAATGGGAACACCTACCTTTCGTACGTCCTTCGACGACGCGATTACATGTACTTTCCACAAGACGAATACGATAAACACGGGGAAAAATGACTTTGCCAATTCGACGCGACGTGTTTTGTCAACATGTTTGTGTCACCACCGGTGTAAAACTCGGCCGCAAAACCGTCACGAATGCCGCAAATTTTTGGTAAATTCCTATTTTTGCCACGTGATAAATAATGCCGATTGTACAGCAATTATCATCGCGGCGCATCGATCGCAATTCGAACTCGTCCGGGTCTACAGTAGGAAAATGATCCGCTGTCGAAAGAAACAGCAAGCGAAGCCGGGTCTCCAGCGATTTCGTCGGATCGATTTATGCCGCCACATGATCGATACGACTTCCACGCGTGGACGTGCGAGCACGTGTGCGTACGAGCGCGTAAGCGTAAAGAAACGTACGTGGCTCGATACTGACCTGGCCTTGCGTTCCAGCTGACCGGTTGTCGAGTTCCTCTTGAGGACGAACGGCAACCTGTTGCTCACGACGATCATGCTCCCGGTGGACGTGAAACTCCCAGGCTCTATGGCAGACATAGCGGCGACGGGTTAACGGCGTTATGTATTTCCCGTCTTTCTCTTCCTTCCCCGTTTCTCTCCTCGTTCCTTCCTTCTTTCTCTCTCTCTCTCTCTCTCTCTCTCTCTCTCCTTTTTCTCCCCCTTCGTTCCACCGCCTCACTGCCGCGCTCTTCCGCCTTCACGCGCGAGCGCGTGAAACGTTTCGCACCGTTCCCGGCACGCGCGTTCTCCGGTGGCGCACTGCCGCGCGAGCGAGTTCGTTGCACAGGCGGCCCCGTGCGCGCGACACGTGTGCCGGTCCGCGCGGCGAAAGATCTACCTCGAACGCGTTGGATCGCTCTGTGCGCGCGAGCGAGTCCTCCCTCGCGGCCTCTCCACACGGATCCTCTCTGTTCGCGTGCGATCTCGTCCCGTCGTCGTCGTCGTCGTCGAGGAGGGCCGACCGTCGACGCTACAAACCCATTGGTCAGTGGAGCGTTGCGCGCGCGCGCCCGACAGAGAGATAGATAGAGTGAGATAGAGAGGCCGATTTCTTGCGGAGTATCGCCGATCGAATTGTGGTATCGGGAGAGCGAGAGCTTTCCGGGGCGGGGTGGATGAGTGAGAGAGAGAGAGTGTGTGTGTTGCGGTACGAAGCCGAAATGACACTGAAGTAGCACCGCCTCTGAACCGCCGGTTTATTCGAGTTAGTCTTGCGACGAATTGGTCCAAAGTGCGCTTTCGCGTTCCCGTATCGATGAGGGCCGCGACCTCAGCCCCCCATTCGCCCCCCCGCGATATTATAGCACCGCTGGATCTGCCGGGGTTATCTCGCTATCGCTTAATTCAACGATAGACGCGTTTCTTTCCCCACCCCTTCGCTCGCTTCTCCCACTACTCCCATACGCGGAGATGCGCTGCACTCGAGAGCGGTGCTCGCCCCCCTCCCGCCTCGCCACCCCCGCGTCATCATCGAAACGCGATGATTCGATATCCATCCGCGCGCAGTCAACGCGGTGAACTCGTAATTGGGGTAACAATCCGTGCGTGTTGTAAGGGCCCTGCGCGAGAGGCAATGCCCCCCCCCCCCCTCGAATGATATCGCGTTGTCGTAACTCGAACTCGTGGGGGGATGTTGAGCGGTAGTTTGAAACCGCGGAGTTGGTCAATTGCACGGTCCGAAAAACCTTATCGCTCGTTCCAATTCGATCTTTAAATGAAAAAATATTCATACTTTTTAAATTCAATTAACGAAACAGAAAATATCCGACAAAATAATTATTCACCGAGTTATAAATTCGTTTCTCTTTACAACATCGTGACGTCATCGAAACGCACTTATGCAAATGACAAGTGCGAGAGAGACAGACTCACAGCACAATGACGTATAGCTGCATTTCAAAATATCTCTTTCCGGCTTCGATAAGGTCGAAAATGAAATGTGAGAAAACACGGGGTAATTTTGTCTGTATTTGTCGGATCTGCGATTAAAAAATTGCTTAAACACCGAATTTCGTACGAACGAGGGAGTCGCAAAAATGGACGACAATGTGATATAACGATGACGATCGTATTCGCACGGATTTCGTTAACCTCGTTTAATTCGTACGATCGCCTGGACACGTGTATGTGTACGCGTTAAAGCACGCGAGGGGTGCAGCACGGTTGTCAACAACGCCGCGATAAACGTGCTCTCTCTCTCTCCGGGCCGCTGGGGCATATTTCATTCGTTTGCTTTTTTTCCTCGCAGCGCGTGGAGGAGAAACACGCGGCGCGCGCGTGCGCACTCGTACGTACGCAATTGCGCGCGTACGTGCGAGCGTGCAGACTCGCGTGCCCCGTCTACGCGAGCGTGATCGACTTTATCGTTGGATCGCCCTCGTGGAATTCCTGCGCGGAGCAGTTTCATTCGCTTCGGACATTCAATAGGAAGTTCGCGTTGAGCCGCACATAAATATAGCTGCAATTTATATATATGAGATCATTTTTTCCGTCCAAGTTTCATGGACCGAGAGAAAGATGTCGAAGGGGAGGATTCGGGGGAATGTGAATTAAAAATTCGCTTTTACGACGATAAGAAAATAATCGAAAGACGAGAAATAGACGAAAGATGGAATTTCCTTAATACGGGCTCAACCAGGAGAGCACAATGATTTTTCAGACGTGAGTAATACTCGCAGGTGGCCGATGCACGGCATCACGCCGTCACCTCGTGCGCGCGCGACACGGACGCGTGCTACCCTTGCAGGCTCCGTAGAGAGAGAGAGAGAGAGAGGGAGAGAGAGATCGGTTCTACACATACCGCACCATTCACAACACACGCGCCTCCACACTACCACGCGCGCGCACGTGTCCCCCATTGCGCTTGTCGACTCGATGTAAAGAGACAGCGGGAATGATAAAGCGCTAAGAATTACCGGATTCCAGTGATAACTTCGTGTCGAAGCCAGACGGGTCCTCTATTGCTTCCGGAATCGGTTTCATCGCGTACGGCTTGTGCTCCGACGGGAGCATCGTTAATTATCCCGACAATTGATGGAAAAGCCGAGCGTTTTGAAGGTACTGTATACGTACGATGCGTGCCCGCGATCGTACAGAGGTTACGCAGCTCGCTTCCAGACGCGTCTCGTATCCAGTTAAATGCCGAGTACATGCATATACGCCGCGCGTCTCTGCTTTTAACGACGCGTATAAAAAAATAAGCGCGCCCCGATCTTGCGTTTAGCGTTTATTACATCCGCGGAGAACTGCCGCGCGATAAATTTTTATTGTCAAATGACACCGCGCGATTAGCGTGCTCGAAACACGCGCCGCACGAATGATACTCGGACTGGCGCACAGTTCGGGGGGATTTTTATTATTGGGCACCCGCGACGAGGGCGCCTGCGCGACGGCTGTCGGCCGCGCAAACGTGCGTGGTGGTGGTGGTGCAGGTGATCGCACCAGAGGGGTAGAGTCCGTCCCGATCAGTCAGGGGGGAGGTAGGAAGGATTTCTGGGAGCTTTCTTATCTTTATTGGGGGATTTCTCGCACGTCGTACCAGATGGAATTTCGCATCACTCGTCGTTTTAGCTATACACACATTCATTCCCTCCTTTCGTCATCACCGCAACGGCAGACCGTGAACATTCGCGGGGCCGCACTTTCGCAGCAGTGCCGGGGCCCGGTGTCCGAACGCCTTCGGGAAGTTTCGAGCGTTTTTTCTCGAGTCACGCGCGAAGGGCGCGAAAGTGCAGAGACGACGGAGCGTCGATCAATCGAGCGTTATCCTCGCTCGGCGGAGCGGGAGGAGAGTTCGACCGAGAATTTCGTCGAGAGTCGCACGACTACGCCGTTTAGGCGCTGATCGACCGACGGTACAGACGTCAGAGCGAGGGCAATATTATCGCAGTTATTCGATTCTATCCATCGAATCCTCTCACTCGGAATGCTTGTCAATACGCGTATCGCTCACCCGAGAACGCTCTTCTCTGCGGGGTTTGATACCGAGGTGAAGCGACGATGTTTCGAGTGCCAAATTTTCCACGCGATCGAGAGATCGTGCGCGGGAGACGACGAACGAGGGAGAGTCGGGGAAAGGAGGAGAATTAGATCGAGTTAGAAGATAACCGCGATGCGAACTGAAAGCAATTGACTGTGCTGCGCTAATTCGTTGCATTTCTGCAGCAACAATGCATAGTCCAAGTCCAGCAGCCGCGCTCCCGCGCAATTCTATTCGTCTCGAGAGGGTCTCCGCTCTGTACATTCTGCCCTTTATTACGGAACCATTGTGTTGTCACGGGCATTGTACTTGGCTATCCGGCTTTACATAACCGGTTACACAGGAGCGCTTTAAGCGCTCGAGAACAACTTATCGCGGAACGCGTCGAAATTCACGCGGGTCTTATCTCACGCGCGAATGGAACGACCGCTTTGTTTTGACAAAGAACTCTTTAAAGTTCGGATATCGTTTGATCTTCATCTCGTCACGGAGAAAGCACGTGTTAACCCTCCCGCTACAGTCTGAGTTCCCGATAATCTTCCCTTTTCTCGCCGATGTTAGGAACTCGCCAAGATTTTATCTCGGAAACGAGAGGCGATGCAAGAAATATTTATGGATAAAAGTTGCTCGAATTTTAGAACTGGACAACTTTTGCCTGCAAGTTATTTTTGTATCTCGCTCCGCTTTCGAGATAGAAATTCCGCAGCACGAAACACTGAAGGATCAATTTCTCGCCTTCAACTCCTTTTAAATCGAATTCCATAAATTTCGAACTCGTAGAATTTCATCAAGATCGAAAGCGTTCGCGTTTCTCCGGCGAAATCGCCAGCTCGTAACGCTCCGAGAGGCGACACCGCGGTAGATTCGACTGTAACGCGCTCGAAGAATCGTCTTCCATCCTAACGACCTTCATCCGACGCGCATAGACGCTCGCCGAGAATAGGACTATATTTAAACTCCGCTTTTGTAGGGCAGACCTACGAGAGATTGACAGATGCCGCAACCCGCGCGAAAAGCTTTCCGCTCGCGGCAGCGAGCCACCGTTGACCAAGGTTAGGTTGATAGGAGAATTCCGTCGTTTATCCGCCCGTGCGAGATTAGCGACGAAATTCCACGCGTCGCGCATAAAAATACCGCCAGATTACGTACGGCGAGCGGCACATAACGACGCGACGGTATAAACACAGCTGACAACCGATTCGTCGCTCGCGAACGGTACCTCACCGACGTTACCATGCATTACCATTATACCGGTTACGTATGTGTATTATACCTACGCGCGAGTAATGACCGCGCTTTGATTATCGGATTTATCGTGTTACCCTGCGAAAACGAGATAGCTGTAGCCGTTGCCCAATAACGAGAGAAATAATTGCTAATGTCAACAAAAAATATTTCTCGAACCAAGAACACATTATGATCTTGCAAATGTTTAAGAATACAGATTCTTGCTCGAAGAATCTATATTCCTGACCCGAGAATGCCTTCGTTGCGAAGAATAATTATTTCTATGCGAAAAGAACGACCACTCTCGAAGCTGTACAATATTTTCTTGCCTGTTTTTTCATTGAAGAAACAAATTTTTCGCTACCAGCAATTATTTCTCTCGCTGTACCGCGATAACGGAAGGACGAACGTTCGTTGCGCGCACGATGCTCATATAGACGCTATTTGATCCTTGCCCGGCGTGCGCACACACACACACATTCGACGTAGGCATCCGCTACGAGTACGACGTACCGGCAAGCGGCAGGGAACGAGAAAACGTCGTGAACTATGTCCGATAAGCGACAGCCCGCGGCGCGAGATAGCGACCCACAGCGGATAGCGCTTCCTCGATGTGTTTCTGCGTCTCGCGCGCGATGCTAATTTTGCCAAACGAATTCACGCGGAAGGCACGCTCGACGAGCAGAGCGGTCATAAGCTTGTCGGCCGGTGCCGCGGCGGCGATTGATCGGGCGCGCGTCGCCGCTACTGTACCTACCTCTCAAGAATCGCGGCTGAATAATCCGCGCTGAAAAAAGAACGCGGCGATGCTGTCGTGCGACGAAGATCTGATCACAGGGAGATTACGGAAGATCGACGGTCACTCGTGCGCGCACTCGCGTGTCTCTGGTCATGACCCGGCACTGGCTAGTGTTTTTATGAGACCTAAGCCTTCGAGAAGGTACCACTGCTGCTCCCTCCTTCTCGAATATTCGCCGGAGCCAAATCGATTGTTAGTACGCGCCAAGATAGCCAACCGGTTCACGCGACAGTGGGTCGTAAAATCCCTAGCGGTTTCGCGCGCTGCGAATTTGAGGCAGGTGCTCGAACGGCGTTCGATTGATTGCGAATGACGGAATTTTTTTCGTCGCTCGTCGATCGATCAGGGACGCTTCGAAGTTGTTGATTATGCTAGTGCTGTTGGGAAGGAAGGGTGGTTCGTTTGGAGGGGCGTTAGGGAGCTTTGCGGGGAAGGGCGTTTTCACTAGTGGTCTTTATTTGACATTTCTTTTTTATTTGGAATTATACCCGAAGCGCGAGAGAGGGCAAGTGAAAAGGAAAGTTTTTCTTATGTGTGTACATATATCATGACGAAGGAGACGAGCGAGGAGCGGGATGGTAAATGTGACGGTAATTAATTGACGTCCCATTTTAGCAACTCGATATCGCGTTATCTGACCGGATTAATAATATTTCATGTAATATGCGCGCGTTCGCGCTATTTATCTCCCCAGCGAAGGATAATGCTTATCGGTACTATCTCTAAATTCGTGGTTCAAACGCTTCCGACATGGGAAGGGAATGATTTTCAGAAGTCGACGAACTATTTTCGCATCAACTAGGTATTCTCCGCCAAGTAACTGCACTGCATCGAATTCGAGATTAGAGCAGATCCGCGAATTGCGGCTACACGTAACGACTTTTTGACGTCCACTCCTGACGATATACGTAAGAATTAATGCCCCTCGTACACCGCGGCAAATGGGTTTCACGGTTGCCTATCGCCAGGCGCAACCGGAAAAGTGATGCTGCGCCTGCGAGAGATCACCGCGAAAATTCTTTCGCTCCGAAGTAGGTATAAAGTGTATCTTTCTGTATAAACCCGACCAATAATTCGTGTAGATTTCTATTTTTAAAATATGCGATCGAATTATGGCCGACGTATGCATACAGAAACTGTTTAAAAAATCTACGTATGTACCTACATGCTTATTCAAAGCCGGTCGATCAAAGTCGTATGTACGATTCGCGAGGTAGAAATTCAGGGAAAAGTTATACAGCGGGAAAAAACAAATAGAATTCCTTCGAGCACCGATCCAAAAATCAATAAGATCGCAATCATCCCTTTTCCAATTTCAAACGGAAGAAATTGTGGCTTGTGCCCTCAGCTGGATAATCGCCACAATCGCGTCCGGCCAGTAGACTACGACGGGTTCACTTTAGCGAAGCCGGTTACTTCGCTAACTCCTCAGTTAACCATCTGGTTCCTACGCTGTGCGTGGAGAAAGAAAACTCGTCGCGCTGTATTGATAAAACGGTAACTTTATTAATACGTGAATATTGAACAAAGAGGAGAATCGGACACTCCTAGCTACGGTGGCGCGCGGATTCAAACTGCCGTGCCGAGACTGCGCCCGGCGCGGTGTCTACACACACACAGCCTGTCATCTCTACACAAGCATCTCGTATCGCTATCACTGGTGGAGGAGTACTGTGGCGGCCTAATCACCAGGAGGTGTCTATGCCTACGCTTTCTTGCAAGTGGTCGAACAGCACTACGGTTCCTAAACCTATAAGACTGGAACTGTTTGACACTCACGGAGCCAAAACAGAACGTCCAAGGGAGTCGGCCTAGCCTTCGAGGCGAGTCCACAGGCCGACTCCGGGACAAAATGTTCTGCCGATAAAAGAAGGCAATAACCAACATTTTTTACCAAACATTTTAGGCCGTAGCGCCACCCAGGCGAATATTTCGTATTCTGAACCTTGATTCCGCAGAGCTCTGTCGAGTTTTTGGCTCGTCCACTAGATGGCGCTATGACCCAAAAAATTTCACAATTTAAAAAATAAAGGAGACTCGAAGTAAGCGTTATATGGGCAAGTTCTCAACGACGCATCAATGTACATAGCATTAACTTTTCAATAAAAAAAAACAAATTTCGAAGTTTAATCTTAGGATCACAACGCCTGATGGAGCCACCGCCCAAAAATACTCGAAAATCGACCCTGGTATAAGAAGAACATAACGAACGAGGGTGTGCTCGCTCCTCAAAAAGATACAATTTAAGTTTAGTTCTTAAACGGAGCTTGAGCCACTCATTCGATCATTAACCGCCCGGACCCTATTTCTCGAGTCACTCGCAAATAGACCAATCAGGACCCCCATCACAACGGAACACTTGAACCTGATTGGTCTATTCACTTAAATCATGTTTAAAAATTTCACTCGAGTTTGTTAAAACGCATGAATGAGGCTTTACAGGTATGACCAATTATTAGCGTATTTAGGAATACGATGAGTACGGAAGGTACGGAACTGCATGAAACGTTGATGAAAAACGTAGCCATTTCGTTGATTCGGTTCAACGAGGTGTTTGGGCCGTTTGTTAATTCGGGCAATACGAAAATTATGAAGCAAGGGGTATTCTTCAATTACGGTAAGGCTATCCTATAATTCATATATTTGTGAAATATTAAAATTTGCTTTGCGATAATAAAACCCAGAATGGTCTACTCTAATCCACTTGACCGGCGTTCTTCCAAGTTATAAAAAAGTTTTTCATATTGAAGCATGAACTGTTCTTTGTACTCGCAGATCTAATAATTTCTTGATATTGGTCTGGAATTAAAATTGTCTCATGTTTTCCGAGTACTTTTTCAATCCTTCCAAAATCACGGTCCGAATCCAAATAGCTGTGACCAGCTTCAGGAAATTTATAATCTATTACTTTGAAAACATTTTTGAGCATTAGGTACTAGAAAAGGCAAAATATAAAAAAATTTTTGTTCTGGCCACCGCATGAATCAGACCAGATTATTAAGTGCTCAATTTTAGAATATTCCTCTTTAATCAACTTACAAAATTGAAGCAAACACTACCAATTTCATTACTTCCCCTATTTGCAAAGTCTTCAGTCCATGTAAAAAAAAGCGACCTATGTCCAGAATAGGTAATACAATGGATGCCAAAATTATGGAGTCACATTTGCCGCAAATAAAACGCTTTTGATGTAGATAACTTTTGCAATGGCATAGTTTGTTGAAGATTTATGGTTGTGTAGCATGTGTTTTTGTCAACGGCAGAAATTGTTCTGTCTAATTTTTGTATGTTAAAAGTAAATTCACATAGTTTCCTTTGTGCTCTAGCGATTTTTCTCCCGCATCACAAACACTGCATGTGTCGTTACAAAATTGTAACATGACACCTTTATGCACTACGCCATGTTACATGTTTGTGTGACAACACCTTTATCCATTAAAAAATCTTTAAATATACAGATAGTATTATTTAGGGTTTATTAAAAAAAAACATATCTATGTCTGGGAGGTTCAAAAGGTTGAAAAAGCCGATTTTAGAAAAAATGTGACATGATTTCAATTCTGTTCATCTACTCTGAAACTCGAGGGATGGCCGACAATTTCTATTTTTATCATTGATATTTAGTACTCTACGAATTTTCTGCCATGAAAATGGCGCTGAATTTTCTTTACGTCTCAGCTGTTTCCACGCTCTGTGTACGTTCATGCAGGTGGCTAAAAAATAGACATCGGACGCACTCAAGATGTCCATTCCGCCGTACTTGTTGGGGCCTAACCCATGGGCCACGATGATGGCCCAGCAGCAAGCACACGCTCAGCTTGCGGCGGCGCAAGCTCACGCTCAGGCAGCTGCGCACGCTCAAGCCGCTCATCATGCCCATATGCACGCCATGGCGGTACCCCCCCTTCCGCAAATGCCAAAACAACCCGAAGTATTGTCGGAGGACAAATTGCAGGAGAAAGGTATTCCTTTAAATTTTCCTTCCCCTGCGATCGTGTCACGCCAAGGAGGAGTGAGATATTAATACGGTTTTGGAAAATTCAGCTCAGAAATGGCAGCAGCTGCAGTCGAAGCGCTTCGCCGAAAAGCGCAAGTTTGGCTTTGTCGACGCACAGAAGGAGGACATGCCACCGGAGCATATTCGCAAGATCATCAGAGATCACGGAGATATGAGCAGTAGGAAATACCGACACGATAAACGCGTATACTTGGGGTGAGTGTTCAAAAGCTGAGAAATCATATGTACATAACACTCGCAGAGTTGTCGTCACCGTGAGAAAAAAAGCTCCGTGCTACTATGGAAAACCTTTTGCCGTTCGCACTTTCAGAGCGCTCAAATATATGCCGCACGCCGTGATGAAACTATTGGAAAACATGCCGATGCCGTGGGAACAGATACGAGACGTTAAAGTTTTGTATCACATCACCGGAGCGATCACTTTTGTCAACGAAATCCCATGGGTCATCGAACCAGTTTATATCGCCCAATGGGGGTAAGTGCCGTCCGTGTACACAGTTTGAAGTCGCTCGGTCAACGTGCGACGGATACGGGTTAACGAAGAAAGACGAAATGACATTTCGTTCGTTTCTCGAGATAGCCACGTCGTCTTTCAGAACAATGTGGATCATGATGAGGCGCGAGAAGAGGGATCGCAGGCACTTCAAACGAATGAGATTTCCTCCTTTCGACGACGAGGAACCTCCGCTCGACTACGCGGATAACGTACTGGATGTGGAACCTTTAGAAGCCATACAGATAGAGCTCGACTCGGAGGAAGACGAGTCCGTCGCGAATTGGTTTTACGAGCACAAGCCCCTCGTCGGTACAAAGTAAGTGCAACGTACCCATGCAAATTGTAGAACGAGAGGAACCGGATTGCGGCGTACCGATCAGCTTTACCTTCTGTACTACATTTGCCACCATCGAAAATGTCGTTTCGACTCGAGCACGAATCGAACGATACCCATCCCTTCTTTCTCGCTGCGCCGTCACAATGATGAATTGCGTAGGGGTCCTGAAATCAACCGTTCATGTGGGTTGACAACTGTGGTATTCTCGTTTGACCTGTCAGCGATGGGTCTTACGGAATGCCATGGTTGGACAAAGCGCTTATCTGACGAAGACTCGTAATCTTCCGGAAGAACTGCAGTCCTGGTGCAAATCTTTCTCTTCGGCTTCTACAGTTTTAATCGTATTCCTTACAGACACGTAAACGGATCTACGTACCGGAGGTGGAACTTGTCGCTTCCGCAAATGGCGACCCTCTATCGGCTGGCCAATCAATTGTTAACGGACTTGGTCGATCAGAATTTCTTCTACCTCTTCGATCCAAAGTCGTTCTTTACCGCAAAAGCCCTCAATATGGCGATACCCGGAGGTCCGAAGTTTGAACCCCTGGTGAAGGATTCGAACGCGGCTGACGAAGATTGGAACGAATTCAATGATATCAACAAGATCATCATTCGTCAGCCCATCAGAACGGAGTACAGGATCGCGTTTCCTTATCTGTACAACAACATGCCGCACTTTGTGCACCTCTCTTGGTAAGGAAATTAACTCTCTCTCTCATCGTCGCGCGGACTGCGCTCGTAGGCAGTCGCTGTTATCAAACTCAGATACGACGATATCGCGTCCACGCTTCAAGTTTTGAGACATCGCGAAGTACGTACGTCGTCGTCTCACTAGCCGCGTGGTAGAGAAACCAATTGGTAGTCGATATTCGTTGTCTTCGGGGAGCATCGAAGAAAACTGCTGACACTACCGACAAACTGAACGCACTCCTTTCGCCGAGACACTGTGCGCGCGGTACGACTAACTTGCGATGTCTTCGGGGAAAAAGTTGTAACGACTTGCTAACCGTGAGGTTACACACTTTGCGCTGAAAGTGGGAAAATCGTCGGGCAATTTCTTTTCCCACACGCGCAACACATCGCTCCTTTACGCGCGACGACGACTATACATTCGATTGATTTGTCATTGGCAGGTACCACGCGCCCAACGTGGTGTACATCAAAACCGAAGATCCGGATCTGCCCGCCTTTTATTTCGATCCGTTGATCAATCCGATTTCTCACAGAAACTCGCTCAAGGTAAGAACGATGAGGTCTTCCTCCTCCTCCCCTTCCTCCTTCCTTTCTTCTTCTCTTACTTAAACGTCGTATCATTGTACGAGCGACGGGATACCGACGTCTCAGCGCCACGAGACGTTGACCTATCGGCGCTCGGAGAGTAACGGTCATATTTGCCCTGCGTTAGTGAGTCTTATCTAATGCAGTTTCCAAATTGACGACAAGGCGGTTCGCTTCTGCCAAGTATTCGGCACGCGTTCGGACGGCCAGATAATTGCGACTGATTTGTGTATACACATCGTACATATCACGCTATACTTCGTATGTAGACCATGGAACCGCCAATGGAGGAGGACGAGGACTTTGTTTTACTCGAGGACGTGCAACCCTTCTTACAAGAGACGCCACTTTATACGGACAACACCGCAAATGGGATTGCGTTGCTCTGGGCACCGAGGCCGTTCAACACGCGCTCCGGAAGGACACGTCGAGCAATCGACATACCGCTGGTCAAGTGTTGGTATCGCGAGCACTGCCCGCCAGGACAACCGGTGAAAGTTCGCGTCAGTTACCAGAAGTTGCTCAAGTACTTCGTGCTGAACGCGTTGAAGCACAGGCCGCCGAAACCGCAAAAGAAGCGTTACCTGTTCCGATCGTTCAAGTCTACCAAGTTCTTTCAAACCACGACTATCGACTGGGTGGAGGCGGGTTTGCAAGTATGCAGGCAAGGGTACAACATGTTGAACTTGCTGATTCACCGAAAGAACTTGAATTACCTGCATCTCGATTACAACTTTAATCTGAAGCCCGTGAAAACCCTTACGACCAAGGAAAGGAAGAAGTCGCGTTTCGGAAACGGTTGGTACCGCGTATACTTTTCGTATCCGTGAGCGGCCGGATTCTCTCCCCGTTTATCGCACTCCCCTCAATTAAATCCTCCTTTGATTCAACGAAATCGCACGCCATTTCTCATCGCCAGCTTTTCACCTGTGTCGAGAGATTCTTCGTCTGACCAAGTTGATCATCGACTCGCACGTGCAGTACCGTCTCAACAACGTGGACGCGTTCCAGTTGGCGGACGGATTGCAGTACATTTTCGCGCACGTGGGCCAGCTGACCGGCATGTATCGATACAAGTACAAGTTGATGAGGCAGATCAGAATGTGCAAAGATCTCAAGCATCTGGTGTACTACAGGTTCAACACGGTAAGTTTCCTATCGCGTCCCCCCCCCCTGTTCCCGTCACCCCTCGATGTCAGAATCGAGAATATCATCTCTGAACGATCGTTGGTCGCGTCAGGGTCCCGTGGGAAAAGGACCAGGCTGTGGCTTCTGGGCACCAGGCTGGCGGGTTTGGCTGTTCTTCATGAGGGGTATCACGCCACTGTTGGAACGGTGGCTAGGTAATCTGCTTTCGAGACAATTCGAGGGCAGACATTCCAAGGGCGTGGCCAAAACCGTGACCAAGCAGAGGGTCGAGTCGCATTTCGACTTGGAGTTGAGGGCATCCGTTATGCACGACATCGTTGACATGATGCCCGAGGGAATCAAGCAGAACAAGGCGAGGACGATTCTTCAGCATCTGAGCGAGGCCTGGAGATGTTGGAAAGCAAACATTCCCTGGAAGGTTCGTCGGATACTCGAGTGAATCGCTGATGTTAGAAAAAGAGAGGGAAAGAAATGAAAAATCAAACGTACAGTTGATCGTAACGTTCGCGAGGTCCGTTTTTGTTCGTTTCTCTCTCTGTTCTTCGTTCGGTGAAATCCGAGTAGCGCATTTTCGGGACGATACCAAATTCGTTGATCGCGCCACGCGTCATTCAGTTGTTTCGCTGTGCAGGTACCGGGATTGCCGATCCCCATCGAAAATATGATCCTACGATACGTGAAGATGAAGGCCGATTGGTGGACGAACACGGCGCATTACAATCGCGAACGCATCAGACGCGGAGCTACCGTCGATAAGACCGTGTGCAAGAAGAATCTGGGTCGTCTCACTCGGCTGTACCTGAAGGCCGAGCAGGAGCGGCAACATAATTATTTGAAGGTACGGTGGACTGTCGCGATGTCGGGTGCGACCTGATTAATCTCCCGGTCAAAGTGTCGCGTAACGCGCAATTATCATTCTCCAGGACGGTCCTTACATCTCTCCCGAAGAAGCTGTCGCTATATACACAACGACGGTGCATTGGCTGGAATCACGGAGATTCGCTCCGATTCCTTTTCCGCCGCTCTCGTACAAGCACGACACGAAACTCCTCATTTTGGCGCTCGAGCGCTTAAAGGAGGCCTACAGCGTCAAGTCACGATTGAACCAGAGTCAACGCGAGGAACTCGGTCTGATCGAGCAGGCCTACGACAATCCGCACGAGGCTCTGTCCAGGATTAAACGACACCTTCTAACTCAGCGCGCTTTTAAAGAGGTACGGGAAACACGGACTACAGCGCGGTTGTAGTACGGGAAACGGATCGTTTGTCAGTGATACATTTCGTTAATTGCCTCCTGGTGGCCGGACATCGTTGCATACGCGTACTTCGAATTACTCCCGACGAGTCGATTGCGATATCGCGCGCTGAAGTTGCACATTTTTGTTTGGTTCACAACGGTTGGCGTTATTCCGCAGGTCGGGATAGAATTCATGGACCTCTACAGCCATCTGATACCCGTATACGACGTGGAGCCCCTTGAAAAAATTACCGACGCTTACCTCGACCAGTACCTCTGGTACGAGGCGGATAAGCGCAGACTCTTCCCACCGTGGGTCAAGCCGTCCGATACTGAACCGCCGCCACTGCTCGTTTACAAGTGGTGTCAGGGGATTAATAATTTGCAAGACGTTTGGGACGTCAGCGAAGGCGAGTGTAACGTACTGCTGGAATCGAAGTTCGAAAAGTTGTACGAAAAGATCGATCTTACGTTGCTCAATAGGCTTCTTAGGCTTATCGTCGATCATAATATTGCCGATTACATGACTGCCAAGAACAACGTCGTCATCAATTACAAGGTAAAATTGCAGGAAAGCTAAATCGTCTACGAGTCGTCTTCGTAGAGATAGAGAGAGATTTATTTATTGATTGATTGATAATAGTATTTATTGTTCAAAGTTAAACAAATATTTGTAGCAAGCTACGAGAACGAGCCTAAGAGAAATACAAATAAAATTTTGGTTAAGGCATTAAACGAGCAAGCTTGGAAGAATATAATTACGAGAGAGAGATATGTTCTCCGCAACGACTATTAATTGAATTGCACAACGCTTTTAGGACATGAACCACACAAACAGTTACGGGATCATCCGAGGTCTCCAGTTCGCGTCGTTCATCGCTCAGTATTACGGGCTTGTGTTGGACCTATTGGTCCTTGGTCTGCAAAGAGCCAGCGAGATGGCTGGTCCTCCTCAGATGCCAAACGACTTCCTCACGTTCCAGGATGTTGCTTCAGAAACTGCCCATCCCATACGATTGTACTGCCGATACGTGGACAGGATCCACTTGTTTCTCAGGTAGAAATCATCGGCGACATCAGTCGACGACGTAAACTCTGAACGCGCGACTTTTGCCCCGATTCAGGTTCTCCGCGGACGAAGCCCGAGATCTCATCCAGCGTTATCTCACGGAACATCCCGATCCCAATAACGAGAATATCGTAGGCTACAATAATAAAAAATGCTGGCCCCGCGACGCCCGCATGAGACTGATGAAGCACGACGTCAATCTGTGAGTGTCGAGATCCCGATGACGAAATTCTATTTGACCGTCGCGAACCTGTCTTGTTCCTTCCGCGTCTCCCTCGTCTCACACTCGGTGGGGGATTTCTTTCAGCGGTCGCGCGGTATTCTGGGACATCAAGAACAGACTACCCCGATCCACTACGACGATCCAATGGGAAAACAGCTTCGTCAGCGTGTACAGCAAGGACAATCCCAATTTGCTCTTCAACATGAGCGGCTTCGAATGCCGAATTTTGCCGACGTGTCGGACGATCCACGAGGAATTCACGAGCCGCGACGGCGTGTGGAATCTCCAGAATGAGATCACCAAGGAGAGAACCGCCCAGTGTTTCCTGAGGGTGGACGACGAGAGCCTCCAGCGATTCCATAACCGAGTTCGTCAGATCCTGATGGCGTCGGGTTCCACGACGTTCACGAAAATCGTGAACAAGTGGAACACCGCGCTCATCGGATTGATGACGTATTTTCGCGAGGCCGTGGTCAGCACCCAGGAGCTGCTGGATCTATTGGTCAAGTGCGAGAACAAAATTCAGACGCGCATCAAAATCGGTCTGAATTCGAAAATGCCTTCGCGTTTCCCGCCCGTGGTATTCTACACGCCGAAGGAATTGGGAGGGCTGGGAATGCTGTCGATGGGCCACGTTCTCATTCCACAAGTAAGTAAAAAAAAAAGCATATATCCCTCAAAAGTTTCGATCACAATTCAGCTAAACGCTTCTCGTCTCTTCCTTTCTTCAGTCTGACCTGCGGTGGTCGAAGCAAACCGACGTCGGGATAACCCATTTCCGTTCCGGAATGACCCACGACGAGGATCAGCTGATTCCAAACTTGTACAGATATATTCAGCCGTGGGAGTCGGAGTTCATCGACTCGCAAAGAGTCTGGGCGGAGTACGCCTTGAAGCGCCAAGAGGCGAACGCGCAGAATCGACGTCTCACTTTGGAAGATCTGGAGGATAGTTGGGATCGTGGTATTCCCCGGATCAATACCCTCTTCCAGAAGGATCGTCACACGCTGGCCTACGACAAGGGATGGAGAATACGCACCGAATTCAAGCAATACCAGGTACGTCGTAAAGCGCGATCGGGCATTTCGTGGTACGCGCACAGTCGGATTCGGGATTTTCATCGGTGCTGTGTCTGCGAATCCCCTGCAGGTTCTGAAGCAAAACCCGTTTTGGTGGACGCACCAACGGCACGACGGAAAACTGTGGAACCTGAACAACTATAGGACCGATATGATACAAGCGCTCGGCGGTGTCGAGGGCATCTTGGAGCACACCCTCTTCAAGGGAACATACTTCCCCACGTGGGAGGGTCTGTTCTGGGAGAAGGCGTCTGGTTTCGAAGAATCCATGAAGTACAAGAAGTTGACGAACGCGCAGAGGTCCGGTTTAAATCAGATCCCCAATCGTCGGTTCACGTTGTGGTGGTCACCAACAATAAACAGGGCCAACGTGTATGTCGGTTTCCAGGTACGTGCGTGCATGCATTAATTCGTGGCTACAGTGGATTTAAAGGCCGTCCTTGTCGGTCGTGCGATCGTCGCCCGTTTAATTGCTAATCGAATTCCATCAGGTTCAACTGGATCTGACGGGAATTTTCATGCACGGCAAAATACCGACGCTCAAGATCTCCCTCATTCAAATTTTCCGTGCCCATCTCTGGCAAAAAGTGCACGAATCGATCGTCATGGATCTGTGCCAGGTGTTCGATCAGGAATTGGACGCGCTGGAGATCGAGACTGTGCAAAAGGAGACAATCCACCCGAGAAAGTCGTACAAGATGAACTCGTCGTGCGCCGACATATTGCTCTTCTCTGCCTACAAATGGAACGTCTCCAGGCCGTCGTTGCTAGCCGATTCCAAGTGAGCGCGTCTATTGTCAAGTTGTCGCTGACCCGAGGAAGCGTTGTCGAGTCTCTGTTTTCCTGCCCGCAGAGATTTAATGGACAACACCACCACGCAAAAGTATTGGATCGACGTTCAGCTCAGGTGGGGCGACTACGACTCTCACGACATCGAGCGTTACGCCAGGGCCAAGTTCTTGGACTACACGACCGATAACATGTCCATTTATCCGTCGCCGACGGGGCTACTCATTGCTATCGACCTCGCGTATAATCTGCACAGGTAAAGATCCGCGTGAATTCGTTACGAGTCGCGATCGGTGCAAAAGATCATCGAGTCAGCCAGGCGTAAAGAGCCGTAGCTCGGTGGCGAGTCGAGGTGATGATAATTTCGTCGATACGCAAAATGCCAGCGGTAGTTAGGCTTACGCGCAAAGTGCCTTTCGCTGCTCCCCGTGTTGCTTCGTTTTTCTTCTCGCTCGAAACACATCGTTTCCATTTCAACAGCGCATACGGAAATTGGTTCCCGGGATGCAAGCCTCTGATTCAGCAAGCAATGGCCAAGATCATGAAGGCCAATCCCGCGTTATACGTATTACGGGAGCGTATCCGTAAAGCTTTGCAGTTGTACTCATCCGAACCGACAGAGCCCTATCTCTCGTCACAAAATTACGGAGAACTCTTCTCAAATCAAATAATTTGGTACGTACACATACCATACCGCAATAAAGGGGGTACACCTACGCGAGTGTTCGAGGCTGTAGCATCGATATCGTTGCAGGTTTGTCGACGACACCAACGTATATCGAGTAACAATTCACAAGACTTTCGAGGGCAATTTGACTACGAAACCGATAAACGGGGCCATCTTCATATTTAATCCGCGAACTGGTCAATTATTCTTGAAGATCATCCATACGTCCGTGTGGGCCGGTCAGAAACGTCTGGGACAGGTGAGTCGTAGCGACGAGACTCTTCTTTTAACGAGTCGTAAAATTAGCGAACAGAAGGCGGCAGGTCACTGATCCACTTCGCTAATCTCCCAATTGTTTCCGCGGGGCTTTGCACCCTTTAGTTGGCCAAGTGGAAAACCGCGGAGGAAGTCGCCGCATTGATCCGTTCGTTACCCGTGGAGGAGCAGCCGAAGCAGATAATCGTTACGAGAAAAGGAATGTTGGATCCGCTTGAGGTATCGACGTCGTAATTACGTTTCACCGTTGCGCGATTTTACGCATCTCGGGACTTTCCGCACATCCGGTCTGCTCGTGTCCACAGGTCCACCTGCTCGATTTCCCCAATATCGTCATCAAGGGATCGGAGCTTCAGCTGCCCTTCCAAGCTTGTCTCAAGGTCGAAAAGTTCGGCGATCTCATCCTGAAAGCTACGGAGCCCCAGATGGTTTTGTTCAACCTTTACGACGACTGGTTAAAAACCATTTCTTCGTATACGGTAATCAACTCGGAAAACGAAGAGACCGCGTGCCCGATCTCGCGTAGTTTTATTAATCGGTGATTCTCGTCCTTGCGCAGGCATTCTCACGTCTCATCCTCATACTCCGAGCGTTGCACGTCAATACCGAGAGAACAAAGGTCGTTCTCAAGCCGGACAGGACCACCATCACGGAACCTCACCACATATGGCCCTCTCTGACGGATGACGAGTGGATCAAGGTGGAGGTTCAATTGAAAGATTTGATTTTGGCAGATTACGGCAAGAAGAACAAGTACGTAGCCCGTAGCGAGAGGTGAACGCGTATCGAGGCGTTGCCTGCGCTCAATTAAACGAACGAATCTCTCCCACGCGCAGCGTCAACGTGGCCTCTCTCACCCAGTCCGAAATTCGCGACATCATTCTGGGTATGGAGATCAGTGCACCGTCCGCTCAACGACAGCAAATCGCCGAGATCGAGAAGCAGACCAAGGAGCAATCGCAATTGACCGCCACCACTACGAGGACCGTCAATAAGCACGGCGACGAAATCATCACCGCCACGACGTCAAACTACGAGACTCAAACTTTCAGCTCCAAGACGGAATGGCGCGTCAGGGCGATCTCGGCCACGAATCTCCACCTGAGAACGAACCACATTTACGTCTCCTCCGATGACATAAAGGAGACCGGATATACGTACATATTGCCGAAGAATGTACTCAAGAAATTCGTGACAATTTCGGATCTGCGCGCTCAGGTGAGATCCGCACACATAGCGGCAAAACTGAGAGAAGAAAAATAGTTTCCCCTGGGTCGCGTCGAAACCCCGCCACTGTTTGACGCCACTGACGCATCTACAGATGAGTACTTCTTTTTTTTTTAGATCGCCGGGTATTTATACGGGATCAGTCCGCCGGATAACCCGCAAGTGAAGGAAATACGTTGCATAGTTATGGCGCCGCAGTGGGGCACGCACCAAACGGTGCATCTACCGAACACACTGCCCAATCATCAGTATCTCAAGGAAATGGAACCCCTCGGGTGGATTCACACGCAGCCCAACGAGCTGCCACAGCTGTCGCCTCAAGTATGTGATCGCCGCTCACCCCATCCGTGTCTAATTTCAGTTCATTTTCGTATTCGCTCCCCAATCGTTAAAAGAAACGAGAAGAAGAGACTGTACTCTGATTTCTTTTCCTCGCTACCCAGGATATATCGACGCACGCACGAGTGATGGCTGAGAATCCCGTTTGGGACGGCGAAAAAACGATAGTCATCACCTGCAGTTTCACACCCGGCTCCTGTTCCCTCACGGCATACAAACTAACGCCCAGGTTAGCGAACTCAATTCTCGGTACTAAGTATCCGTACGGCAGCGTGTTTGCAATCACTATCGATTCCATTGTCGCTTGCCGAGGCACCGGTACGCCGTGATCTTGAACCGAAAGGAAATAGGACGGGGCCCTGTAACACGGGTGCGCTTCAACTTTCAGTGGTTTCGAGTGGGGCAAGCAGAACACGGACAAGGGTAACAATCCCAAGGGTTACCTCCCGAGCCACTACGAAAAAGTACAAATGCTTCTGTCGGACCGTTTTCTCGGGTTCTTCATGGTTCCTAGTCAAGGTTCATGGAATTACAACTTCATGGGTAAGCTCAGCCGCGTCGTTTCTGCATTTCTTTCCCTCGACGGGATGTGGAAGGGGGGAGGGGGACAAAAATAACAACAATCGTATTTGCAGGCGTGCGGCACGATCCCAATATGAAGTACGAGTTGCAATTGGCCAATCCGAAAGAATTCTACCACGAAGTACATCGACCGGCCCACTTCCTCAATTTCTCGAGTTTGGAGGACGGCGATGGTGTTGGAGCTGATCGCGAAGATATGTACGCTTGAAGCGACTGTCGCAATGTCGTGATGAATAATTCCTCCTTCGCGAGACGACCGTCTCGTGGAGCGGCAAACCGATGCGTCGCTCTCCAATTTGGAGCGTGCGTAATTCTCATAACGATCTTACCAACGATTGGTGAGATACCGTTCCCGTTATTTTGTAACGCGCTATTCTGATAAATAAAATCATCGCAAAACCCACGTCGCGTCGTCGCGGTTTATCCCGATCGTTCCTTTCCCGATTATTGGCGGACTGATTGTTTGAAGATTCGCAAAAGTTCATAGCTGTGGTTTATTCGTTTAAACGTGTCACGCAATACAGAGAAGCTTCTTAAAAATTACGACTATGCGCATTCGATGTGTCGATATAGTACATATGCCTCGGTATAGGTACACGACAGTATCGACAAACGATGAAAATCTTTCGTTTCTCTAATCCGAAATCAGCGTGAAACTGAAAAATGATCAATCAGATGAGCTGAAGCATACGTACGCACGCGTCACTCTCCAGGATCCAACTATTATGCGAGCGGGGTCAGTGACAATTTATCTCTGCAAATTATGTCTATTTAATCAATTTCATGTACTTGTACTCATCTGATTAATCATTCTTCAGTTTCGCGCTGATTTCGGGTTAAGAAATGAAACATTTTCGCTCCGGCAACCGGCGCTACTGCTGTGTACACCGGGGCGCACCTTATACATACCTATATGCAATAAAAAACAAGAATATAGTTTTGTACTTCGACCGTAAGTAAAGCCGATGCCTGCTGGATAATGAGCATCGCGAACAAGCTACACCTAACGCTAATTAAAGGTGTGGATAATATTTATAACGTGTGATAGGTATATCGAGGTGTAGGTATATCTTATACTTCGAAAATGCGGACAGAGAGACAGGACACGAAATATGTCTACGTGAGACGATTTTGTTCTCAATCAATTAATCACATAACTCGCTTAACACCTTTTCCTTCGACCACGCTAATTCTACCGATGGAGCTGACTAGAAAATGAAGTGTTGGGTTCAGTGAAGTGAGGGAGAAATGATGTACCGCAGCACCTCTTCCTATTAAATTATTGATTATACCCGAATTCGGGGGTACGTCTCGTCGAGTAAAATAAAGAGAAGAGTTCTCAAGGTTGACAATGTGTACGTATGCGGTTTACGTATTTATACGAAATACACTCTGTACGCCGAAAGAGATTAGAGATGTTAATAATAATGAATCATGTGTTATCGCGATCACACGATTTAGTCTCAATATTCCCTCGGTCTCTATCTGTAGAAACCTCTGTAAATGCCGTTGCGCAAAATAAGAGAGATCACCTCATCTCTTTATCCCCTATAAGTATGTATATGCATACATTTTATACCCGAATTATTTACGCTTGCGAGAGACATGGAATATAGAGTATTTTTTAAGCTTGAAGAACGGGGGGATTCCAAATTGCATGCAGGCATACGCGGAGTTTCCTGCACGATGCTCCCTCGTCCAATGCGTTGGCAAATGTTGATCGGCGGAGACCCACGGCGTAATTTCGCCCGCAATTTCAGCCCGTTCGGCAACGATGCGTATCAGCTAATCAGAGGTAGAGGAAGTTGGATGAGAGCTGAACCCGAACCGTGGGCGTTGCGTTTAAGCGCCGTCGCTTTCGTCCAGCGCAGACTTGGCGCGGAAATTCCCATCGACATAAGGATCGGGTTTCTCGTGGAGGGGCGCCGAGGTGGTACAGGTGCGCGAGGATGAACTGTGATAACCGCTGCGCATCGACTCGCGCGAGAGGAAGTTTCTGCCCTGGCAGCCGAAGCGTTTGGCGAGCAAACGCTTGATCTTGTCCTTCCATACGAAGATGATGAATATGATGAGTCCCTGCAGGGTATTGCCCAAGTCCGTGATGTACCAGATGTACTTCGGCGTGTCCTTCTCGCACAGCCAAGATATGATCTCCATTGACCAATTAATGCCCATCACGATGAAAAGTTTCAAATAGAGGTTGAACCTGAAAAGGGAAAGTGGAGAAGAGAGGGTTTCGGTTCGAGATCGGTGACAACAAACGATTCGAATTAATTTTCGAGGGAAATCGCGAAGCGCTCGCTCCGATTTCAACTCGTACAAGCAACGATAATGGCTGCTGCGTGTTTTTGGGACGTTTCGCGGACGAGATACGAAAGTCGAAGTGACATTGCAGTTACACGGTCGCGCGAGTCTTGCGTAGGTGTGTATACGGAGAAGCGGCGCAGGTTTATCGCTCCAGGCGCTCCCGAATGAACGCGACAACAAACGACTGCACCGCATGAGAAAAGTGCCTACGCATTGTGTCCGATCAACGAGGAGTTTTGACATACGATTTCTTCGAGCACCTTTCGGGCTACTTGGCGCGTGGTCACGGTCCCACCTTCCCTTCACCCGAATGTGTTAATCGCGCGACGACTGCACTCGTGCATAGAACACGCACTCTCGACTAACCATTGCTTGTTGTCGTCGTGACGCTTGCTGTCGGCTCCCCTCAGCTGATGCGCCGTATCTTTCTTGTGACGAATGATCTTCAGCGCTGTCGAGATGAAGAGGCAAATGTTGCATACGACGGTGACCCCCATCGGCCCGTAAAAGTAAACGGCTTTCGCGGTGTCGGCTGAAATCAGACGATGGAGCGATGCGCGATGTGGGTGAGAATTGTTAAAGAGACGACCTCTTTTAACGCGGCATCCGCAGCCTCTTCCGCGCTCGGCAGGTTTTCATTACGAGTTCATACTTCGAATAAATCGCCCCTCTCGATAACCAATCGCGAGTGCGTCCCCCGCATGTAAGGCGAATTGTGACGTAAGCTCAGAATAGCTTCAAAGAAGTGCGGCGCAATAAATTTCGCGTAGATGCAGAAGACATTGTCGCGCGAAATCTTCTCATCGTGGGAATACCCTGGCGAACCATCGATCAGTGCGGGAATCACGTGGATGACTGCACATCGGCTCGCTTAAATTTTTAAGACCGAGCGACGACTCTTTAAGAACACATCCTGCACGCGTCCGAATAAAGAAAAAAAAAAAGCTTCCGTGTCGGACCATTCGACACGACACGCGTACCGCGCGACAGTAAAGAATTCGCAAACGCGTTTGGTACTAATTTTCAAAAAAAAAAGCGATCACGGTACTACTAATCGATCTCGACATGAGGGGACACAGCGATGCGACGAGAGAAATCATCGTCGCGTCGAAACGAAGAAAAATTTGTGCAAATCGCCGCGAGTCCTCTCGCCGTTCGCGGAAGTTCAATCGGCCTTACTGTTGAACCAGCAGCTCTGAATTCCAAATCCGGGACGCACGAAGTCCTTCGGGATGTCGGGTACGAGGTCCATGATCATGCAAACCCCGGTGAGGATGCTCGCGCAGCCCCAGGCGTAGATCGAATACATGATGAACTTCTTACGCTCCCGTTGTTTTACGCTGCCCTGCAGGGAGCGGAATCCCCTGTAACAAGGTCGTCGGCTAAGCGTAAATCTATTTCGAGGGGCGGCAATGTACGAAGATGAAAGAGCGCTATACGTGGAACCAATGAAAGCTAGTTACATGCATACGTATACATATGTACACATAATGTACATACTTTCTCTTTGATCACTGCGTGCAACTTGGACGCGGGCGAGCGAAACGAGCATTGGCACGATCGACGTCTGTGGCCCGCGCGAAAGGTGCGAAGGTGATTTTTCGATACGATCGATAATGCGAATGAAATTCCATACCACTCTATTTAATTGCCTCTCCCTTTAAATTTCGTGACAGCAGCGTGCCACTTACAATTAGCGTACGGATCGTGTTATACGTACATGGGTGCATAACATAAAAAAATGTATATACGTACACCGGCGGCTATAATAGGAATAACGAATGACAGTCGTCGTAAGGAAACGTACCATGTGTTTGAAAAGATCACTGTTGCAGTGCGGTATTCATATGAGGAAGAGTGCATACCTAACTACCATTAAACTCGCGTGCAATGCGACGACTCGGTGAGCACTTTTAATGAGAAACGATAGTTCAATGTCTCGTGCGTATTGCATAATTATGTACAAATTATCCACCCACTCACCCGTGATTCTGAGCTATTAATTTCGCAGGTTGTAAGCTTGGAAGCAGAGAAACGTTTTATTTACAACGGTAGAGTTGAATGCGGGTAAAACGTGACGGGCGGGTGGCGTTAAAGTCTATCGGCTACGTTTAAAATTAACGCACTCTGGAAAAAGAAAAAAGAAAAGTAGAGCGCATTCATTTCTATTTCTCCCCCTGCGCTCAATATCCGTAATCTGTCGTATCGTCTAATATTCTTCAACGACACGTGTACGCGCGTACGTAATACCGTACTCTACGAATAAGAGACAGTACGTGGAACGTGTGAGCGCGAGTGAGAACACGGTGACGGCATAAGAGCCTCTTTGTTGCACACAAATCTCTATCCTTCTCGAACTTGTCCAGTGAAGCGAGAGGTTCATTGCCGTCGCCGTGTGCTCTCACTCGTTCCACAAGTGCTCCATCCTCGCACTGTCTCTGTATGTATACGCGTACGTAAATACATAATCTCCTGATGTAATGTGTCGAGTCTCACGCGTGTCTCGTATGGGCGCCTATACATGTGCACAACCGGGTGCATCGCATACATGCCAGCGACGCTGGTTGCATATCTACAGGCGTTACCGCACGCGCGACTCATTCAAACTGCGTCAATTATAATTGTGATCGAATTCAGATATTCGTTCTGTCAACCAATGTATGTATACCCAGTATCCCGCTGTCACGCGCGTCTCTCTTTCTCACCTCCTCGGCGTTCTTTCGCGCTACACTTCGTCTGCGTACGCTGCGTAATAAAAATCGTGGTAGGAGCCGGCGAAATAATATTTTTTTCACATTATATCCACGCGGAGAATACGTAGGCGAAGAGAAATGCGGCCGTTCACCGCGGCTACATATACGCACGACCGGAAACTGCGGTCGATTTAGCGTAATCTACCACGGGGGGTGTACATATATATTATACATATATGTATAATACTATATTGGACGTTGACTCAAATAACGGAGCATTGTAAAGCATAACCTGTGGAGTTTCCTCAAATGACGTCACCTGCGAGTAAAGGAGAGACTCAATACGGCAAATCAGATACACATAGGTAGTTGCTGTTATCGTGCTAAAAATATACATTTTCCACATACAGCACGATAAATAGAATGAATTGCATAAAAAGCATAAACGCACGGTATCAGGTTTTCAAGTTGGAGAATGTAAAACATTATTATTTATTATGTATGTGTACCTATACACATACTGCAGCTAATTGTATCCGATCGAAAGTAGAGCTTCTATTATGTTTCTTTTATGAAAATTCGACATAAATTATTGGCAATCGCCATGCCGATAATAACGCGATGATAATGAGGCAGTTATGACTTTATGAGAATAATATCTCATTTCTCAAATATTATTATCCGTCACCACCGATATATAATTATTTCGATGGCGTGTCGCGTAAAAAGGACTGCAATTCGAATTAAAAATCCATCACGCAGGGAATTTTATATTTTACCCGATAAAATGCAAATATATAATATATATGTACATACGAACAGCTTGGACGACGCGTTCAATTTGTTAAGAATTATATTGAGAGAGAGAGAGAGTGAGAGAGAGAGGGGGGCGGGAGGTGTATCTTATCCGAACATCGGTACATGTATACACAGACGTTTCTCGGGTAAAATTGGATGTTCACCATCGATAAAGACCAACGGAATAAAACTCCCAAGAGGCAATAGGACAGTCTAGAGGCTAAATCAGCCAAGCACTGATCACCTAGCGCGTCTCGTCTATTTCACGACCGGTTTGTCTCAAATACAATTCACCGTATCGAGCGTTATTCCAAACATTGCGTCAAGCGGCGACAAGCTTGCAATCGTTACGGTGCCGTCGGTGTCACCGCGACCATTTACTTAAGTAGTACCTACACAGGCGCGCTCAACGGTGTGACAACCCGCAGACTAATTCATTAACGAAGATGGGCTTGGCTAGCAGGTGACCGCACTACCTCATTACGCAGAGAGTACACGCGAAATCGATCGGCATTTGGTTTATCTTTACGCGGTCAATTAATTATTATCAAAGGGCGACCACAAAATGATGTTATTAAACTGCGAAAATTACGTTCGAAATTACACACACATACATGCTACGTTGGACGCTACGGCTATACATATGTATACATACATGAGTGTACACGTACACATTCGCCATCATTCGAAAAAAGCTAGCGTATTTCGGATGACTTCTTTCGTTTCACTCGCTGAAGCGAGCGACTTCCGAGAAAAGGATTCATATACATATGTGATGTACATGATCGTGCTGATATACGTGTAGATACGACAGCTAAACGAATGCTAAACGCGACAGTTATGCATACGTACGATTATAGATATACCTACATAGGTATAAATATAGGTCGTTCAACTCCAGATCGACAAGCCTCTGACCCTCAGCAACGCGGATTTGCTTCGCGATTTTTTCCCGTGTTGCGCTCACTCTAAAAGACTTTCAGTCCTATTTATAAAAAAAAAAAATGTCTCAAGCGCGTAAACCAAAGTTGATCACTTTCGGACGAGTCTTTTTAGGTGTAGTTGTAATTTCCCGGACGATTTTTGCGAATCTTTACAGAATTTAAAGAAATAGTGTTTCGCGGTCATCTCGAAAGATTCATGAACGCCACGACGAAAGAAAAAATTGAAGGCCTTCAAGGATGAACACAACACGGGGAAAAAAAATCGCAAAGTAAATCCTCGGTGGTGAGGAACAGAGGCTTGTTGATCCGGTGTGGAACGTCCCATATGCATAAATCATCATACCTATACATATGCATACGTCATTCGCGTGTTTGGCCTGTCGCTTAATTTCGCTGCCGTATGGCTCGTTAATACGAAGCACGCAGGGGTTAAAAGTGGTCCCCCACAAGTTGGAATTTTATTCAGCGTTTCCAACTGTATTATACACACATGCACACATACCTATACGCGCATATATCCTACACCGGTATAATATGACCATCTGTGTATTGTGTATAGTCAAATGTAATCGCAAGCTTGTCAAACACGGTCGCCGCTCCTTTTCCACGGTTTCTCGCAAAACCAATTCTACGAAGAAAAGGATTTGTTTCGCCTGCATTCGTCGCCGAGTCCCGGGATAGTCGGGCGAACACCGGCGGATGGAAAGTTTCGTTAGTTTGTATTACCCCCGAAGAAAAAACTCTTTTTTTCAATTGACAAACAACAAGACAATTGTGAAATTTGAGGAAACACTTCTTTCTCGCATTCCGACGCTTAATTGCTTCTCGTAGGCGCGACGAAATTCCCTTCTCCGCAGCAGAAAAATTTTGTTCGGTCAACAAGCGAAATGCCGTCGAGGAAATCGCGGGAGAGCTGTCGCAATCGTTCGCGCGCGGCGCGGTATTTTCGATACGCACGTCGCGCGGAAGATGGTTGTGAGGTAGAAGAAAAAAAAGATGATGGATCGGCCACATAGATCGGTCGTACGATCGTTATTATGGAACCGATGATCCGGCTTATCGCAATTAGTCCCATATGGCAAAATATAATCGTCGACGCGTCTATCTTATCGGCTGGCCTCGTGAAAATTAAAAAAATCGCCACGAAGGGAGGAGCATATGGGTGAGTCGCCTCTACACCCGCCCTTCTCGCCGACGCGGAACACGAAAAAGCATCCGAGGACGGAATTCGTCGTAAATGAAAACGTCCCGCCGCGGGTGACGGCGCGGCGGTCCGTCGACGTGGTATGGGATAGAGAGATGCGGTCGCTAAAGCGAATATATTATGGGGTGGAAGAATTGTCCTGGATTTCATTCGATCGAGGATGAACCGATGATTCGCAAACTCCGCGTACGATTGCGGTGGTACAGGACTCGCTTCGCTTGTCGTGTAACTCACTCCCCCGCGTCTTTCGCTTTGGAGTCATTTCGCGTATCCGCGTTGTTCGTGAGAATAAAAGTTTCAACCGATGAAAGAGTTGTGCGGAACGGGGAAAATTGGTATAATGCTTTCGTGGTTTTCGAGCAATTCGTACACCACGGCCGTACCGCGAATGGATTGGAATTAATTTCGAGAGGTAAGTAGTGGTGTACCTTCCTGTATACTCCAGCGGGCACGTACCGGATATCAATTCGCACCGCGTTGCCATCAATTTTCCCGGTGCTCGACGATTATCAGATACTATTCCTCTGGATCGCATATTCGAGCAAATTCTATCAAATGGAAGGAGGAATATTACGTTACCACTGTCGCGAGGATAGCGGATAACGATTAATCGAGAAGCCGATACCCGCGCCAACTAACAACCGACTTCAAATTTTTCATGGTCAAAAGAACATATGGACATAGAACATATTTCTTTCCCGAGTTCATTCCTCTATTTTGGGGATTCGGATTGCGAACCTTAATTGATAGAAATACCAATGCGATCTCGAAATGGAACGAAATGTCGATAACAATCGACGTGGTTTGAGAATTCGATATCCGGTCACGGCGTCTCATACAGAATTCGTTGGTGAAATTCGCCGAATTTTTCCAGATCTTCAGCCCCGCGCACTTTTTCGTATTTATAGGACGATACACCAGAAGCGATACATGAAACGGATTCACGTTTCATTCGATCGTGTACATCGAACGAGCCGGACAACGAGCGCAATAATGGATGAAGAAATAATGATAACACGACGAGCCATCACTTACCCAAATGTCCACCAAATATCGAAGCACATGACGTTTAGCCAAAAGAAGCTGGCCAGAAAGGAGAAGTGGATGATGAACGCTGAAACAAAGCAATTGCGCGGGCGCGTGAGAATGAGAATGTTAATTATTCAGCGATGATACATACATAATTATTTATATGTATCGGGACATCTCGCGGAGGAATTTGAATTTTAAGAGTTCGCGTCAAAGCCGAGCATAGAGTATCAGATCGATTCGCGCAGTTAAGTCATTCGAGACTCATCGGGAAAACAGTCGCGAATGTCGCAAGGCCCTATATCGAAATTCCCGTGTCGCGGACGCACGCGCACGCGTATCCGCAACCGCTTCCTGCAGCCGCCCCCTTCTCGACACGTGTAACAGGATGCGTTAATGAGAGGCGTGAAAAATATCGGTATGATAGGTACAACGGCAAACGAGATCTCCCGTGCAGTGGCCTTAAAAGAGAGTTCTGCAGATAAATGATGTCGTCTATGATTATTTCCTTGATTATTCGGGGGAAACAAAAAGAAACGCTGACGAGTATCGAAGTTTCTGTCGCTCTGACCACTGTTACGAGATAACCGGTGTTTCTCGGAGCGATAGTTTCATTTGGTTCGGATTTAGGCTATCGATTATTACCACCGAATTACGGGAAACCCACAGCGGGCGTAGCGCACCAAACGATATGCAACCCGTTGCACTGGCGTGTATTGAATTAAGCCGAGCACGGGGTATCCATCTGCCCGCGCGGGTGCTCGATCGATCCTCTTGCGGGATCGAATTTATCCTTTACGTGTAGTATAGATGTACACACGATCTCTGCCGTCATCGCGAATCGCATCGAATGTGCGACGTGCTACCGGCGTCCTTGACATTTAATAATACAGCGTACGGAATCGAGAATAGCTATAAGTGAGTAAACCCGAGCGACGGCGACGCGACGCTTCGAACGTCGAAACGCCGAATGCAAACGGATTCGGATATCGCAGAGACGTGCGCGAACGGTATCGCGGGTACCACCTGTGATACGAGAATACGTCGAAATGCAAGTACTCTGTAGATGTAGTATGTGCAATCGCGCGCAGTACCCAGCGATACGCATGCCGCGTCCGGCATGTACTCCTCGGGTGCGAGTCTGATGACGGCCAGGAGAGTATAAGCGACGCCTAGCGGGCCAACGTATCCCCTGAGTGTCATCCCGTGCATGTTCCTCAGTTCCGGAACGACGGTGTAAACGACGAAGATCGCCAGCAAAAAAGGCACCGAAACGATCATCCCCACGGGAACGGAAAATCCGAATTTCTCGGGCCCGTCCGGCGGGAAGCACATGATCACCTCGTACGCGGTCCCCTCCGCGGTCACTCCGAGGCAGTATTCGGTGAACGCGGCGAAGACATCCGCGCTACTGTCGTTCGCGTCGGCGCGAAGACGTAGGGTGCCGTTCGCGAGTAACGCGTACTCGTCTTCCTCGTACTCGTCCGGTTCGAGTTTGTAATGCGGACCGCCGTGGCAAGGATCCCAGGAGAAGATGTGGAAGTGGCGATGATCCGCCGTGACGTTTGGGTCCACTCGGAGGGTTATCGGGTCGTGGAAGGGCGGAAAGTTCAAGGTGACGTTGTCCTCGACGGGTACGCAATTACCGTCGACCATGCGCGTGCGCAGAGGACAGCAGAGCGGGAGACACGCTCTGCGGAGGCAGGGACAGCCGACGGATTCGCCATCGGGAGGAGATCCGTCGTCCGGGTGACGTTGCGGCGCCTCTTCGAGGGTGCCGTCCGCGGAAGCGTCGCGCGCGATTGCTCGCTCCGGTCCCACGATAGCGTCGTACGGACAAGGGCCGTCGTCGGGCAGCGAAAAGGTTCTCGCGTCGGGGAGCGAACAGGCGATGAGGCAGAAAACGCGAAGCAATTCGTACGCCATTACGAATCGCGTCTGGCTAACGACTGCGGTCCACGCATAGTTTGGACCACAGCGAGCGCGCTATCGCGTGTAGGGCTCGGCGGAAACGGTCGAACGATCCGCGATCGTTATCGCTCGTCTGATCGCTCGACGAAGCCTGCAACTTTGTTAAATGCGCGAGGATCGCGTTCGTCGACGGCGACGCGATCCGCATGTGCGAGGCCCCGCGCGGAAGAGAAAAAAAAAGCATGACGCGCCTGTTATTAATCATAACACGCGTCGCCCCGCGTACACGATGTATCGCGTACACACGCGCGAGAGCGTGCGTAGCTATTGTAAACTTCTCGGCGAGAATAACGGCCACGCATCGCCGAGTGTTTCATCCGCCGGGCGTTTCACGATTGCGAATCGTCGGTCTCTCTTTCCGGGCGTCGCGTATCGCGGGATATTCGCGGTCGGGCCGAACGATTTTCAAACGGGGGAAGATGCGGCGCATCGAAGCGACACTCGCGTCGGAAGGCAATGATAACCCGACACGCGCCGAAAGTGCGTACCTATACGCGATGTATCCGAATCGTGCAACAACGTTTCGCGCCCTGCCGTTGAGATTCGAACGATCGCGTTCACCCGGCGAAACGGGACCCACACCCCGCGCGCCGCGACGGCTCGTTCGACGCGTCTCCCACCGGTTGCCCGCGCGAGGAAGCGTTCGCTACCCGTGAATAGGTAGGTACCCGTGCGCAGTGTGCGCGCGAGGCGCGGGAGCATGCAAAAGACGAGTACCGAAAGCCACGCAGGCGGTGTCACCGACACTGGCGTTGTGGTCGGTCTGAATGACGGCCAAGAACGTGTAGGCGGTCAGCAGACAGAACACGTAGCTCATCAGCGTCCGGCCGGGCAGGTTTCTCAATTCCGGTATGACGGCGTATACGAAAAATGTCGCCAGGAGGGACGGTATCGAGATGACCAAGCCGATGGGATAGATCGTCATGGCGATCGGCTGTTCGTTGACGCTTCCCTCCGGGAAGCAGAGGAGCACCGTGAATTCCTGCGTCCGGACCGACTGCGCCAGGCAGTATTGCGACTGCAACACGTTCCCCGCGCTCATATTCAGAGTCCCGTTCGCCAACAGGACGATCGAGTCTTCGAGCGGATAAACGTCGGGCTCCAGTCGGTACTTGTTCTCGCCGGAACAGTCCATGCTGTCGATCGTGTAAAAGGCGTCCTCGATCCTCTCGATCCAGCGCAGTTCCTCGGCCAGTTCGCCGTCGCTGGGCCGCAGCAGATCGGTTTCATTGTGGCTCGCGTGCGAACAACTGGAGCCGTTCAGGAACTTGCCGCGCTCGCAGCAACGCCTGACGCAGGCGACGGTGACGTTGCAGGCGCATCCGTAAATCTGATCCCCGGAGGTCCAGTAGAGGCCCGACGGATAAGTCAGGTTGTCGTAGAGCAGAGCGCCGTTGGAGAGGCGATCGGGATCGCGGAGGGGGACCGACAGCGATCTCGAGCAAGGCGCGTCGCCGGCCAACGAGGGTGCGGCGACGCACAAGGAGAAGGTCAGCGCGTAGCTCAACATTGTGCGCGCGTAGATCGAGAGAGCGTCGGGGAGTCTCTTCCCTCCTCTCTCTTCGCGTCTGGACCTCGCAAGGTCTCGCTTCGCCGAGGGGTGGAATAACGGCTCCGTGCGTGTGCGAACACCCTTGAGCGATGTCGCACCGCGACGCCCTTATCGGGTGGATCGGCTGAGCGACGCGACGACGGGACACGCGTCGCGCCACGTCGGAGTCCGCTGCCGTTTGGGGTGCGCACTTGACTAAGCGTCGCTCTGTCGGCGCTCCAAGGACCGCGGCGCGAGGATGTAACGGGAGGCATCGACGCCTCGCGCGACGGACGCGACGCTTCCTTCAAATACCAGGTACACGCGTGTACGGATTCATCCAATCGCCCTGCCAGCGGAAGAGGGCAGCGCCGTGCGGGTTATCGGCTCGCCCTCCCCTCGAAGGGTAATCAAATGGTTCACCGTACACACTCGACACGAGCAAAATTGCTCGCATCGAGTCTTGCCAAGACTGGCGGGAGAGGGTTGACGCCGAGGGTGCTGCCGAGCGATCGCTCGATACCATAGGTACCTGTCGTCGTTCAGGCAACGCGTTCGCACGCGATACAACGCGCGTTTCGCCGCCATTCCTATTTTAATTACAATTAGTACTCGACATCGCTGAATATTCCGTCGCGGGTGCGGTACCCTTTTCCTCCCCGTATACACACGACGACGTCGCAGGGCTGACGAGAATGCCGAGTTTCAGCTTCGCGATTTCGCCTCGTAGGTACCGACCCGCCTCGGTTTCCTCGTGGCCGATTTAACGCAATATCCATCGCGCCCGACCCTTCACGCTCTCTCGTCGACCGCGCGCGGACGTATTTACCACGCGCGACCTCTCGATCGAGACGGATCTCGAAAGCTCCCACCACCCGGCTCGAAAATTCGCACTACCGCCGACGAACGATCCGAGTGTGCCTACACCCGTATACATATACATATCAAAACGTCTGACATTTACCTAGAGAGACGCAGAGATCGGCAACGTCGATAACGTCCTGCTGGCCGAACTGCACGACGGCGAGAGCGACGTAAGCCACGAAGAGCATGGCCACGTAGACCCTCAGGGTCATGCCGTGAAGATTATCCAAGTCGGGGACGACGGCGTACACGAAGAACGTGGCGGCGAGGAACGGCGTCGAGAGCAACATCGCGACCGGGAACAGCATCGGTATCTCCTCGACATCCGGAAAGCAGGCGGCCACCACCGTGGCGGAACCGTTCTTGCGCATCACCGACGCGAAGCAGTAGTCGTTCAGGCCGAGCATCCGCTCGACGTTGTAATTCCCGCCGGTCTCGTAGATGCTGCCGTTCTCCAGGAAGTAGAAGACCTCGTAATCGGGTTTGTCGGGATTGAGCGCGTAGCCGCCGTAGGGGCACGGTATGCCGTACATCCAGGTGAACTCGGTGACGTTCCCGTCCGACGGCTCGAGGTTCGCCGTGTAGAGCGGTGGAAATTCAAGCTCGTCCGCCGGCATGGTGTCGTTGCCGTGACAGCTGGTGCCGTTTATGTATTGCCCGTGCGGGCAGCAGATGGGAATGCAGCTCGGCGCGCCGGCCGGGCATCGTCGGGTCGCCGTTTCGATTGGCTGGCGGGAGAAATGTCTCGCGTAAAGATCTCGGAGATGACCGTGATGAGGTTGATGATATCACGCGCGGCGCGCCGAGATTCGTCCGAGATGCGCGACACCGTAGCTCCTCGTCTCGGCGTGGGCTCGCATAATCGCCGAGATGACAATTTATCGCCGTCGATTCGACCCCATCCTCTGGGAAATACCTATTGCCGCGAAAGCGAAGCCGGTCGTTCTCGCGGAATTAAGATACCCGTGTATACAGCGGGAATCGCGCCGGAAAATTGGCGAGGCTCGAAAGTGAAAGAACGCGGAACGATTTGCGGTATACGCGCGGAGGACGCGGAGGCTGACGCGGATGAAGAAAACTTTTGTAAAGTCGTCAACACGGATACTACGCGAGACGCCGCGCTGAGGTGCTATTCCCGGAATCTCTTTCTCGCGACCTTTCCCCTCGCTGCGCAGCACCTTTCGCAATGCTTTCAGGGATGGGCTCAACGCGCGCGCGCCTTTCTCCGGGAACGCGTAGATACGGAAACACGACGGATGCGATTCGTCGCGACGGAATACGATTTCGCGGCACTGACTCGAATTGTCAGGACACGGCGCGGGCAACGAATCGCGCAGATACTTACAGCGATGTGCCAGGAATATTTCGTTATACCCTACAACTCGCGCGCAACTATTTCGGTCGATCGTCGAGGGTCGTAAGCCGGACCGCTTCCGAAGATCTCTATCGAGACGCGGAGAGAGAGATCCCTATTTCCTCTCGTCCGATATCTCGAGCATCGGTAAAATGTCGCGTGAATCGGGACGGGTAGCCGAGAACACCGGTACGGATGTGCGGTGCACGGCGGATATGTGGACAGATTCTAACCTCCATGGAAGACACCGATCTCCGTGCGACGTTCCTCCGGAAGGCACCCTCGTTTTCATCACTGACCACTCGCGGAAGAGGACGCAACTCGGACGCCGCATCGAGGACCGCACCGATCGATGCCCACGCTAAAATGTACACCGCGAAACGCACGAGATCAAACATCCTCCCTCACCGATCACCGCGGCGATACTGGATCCTCGGCGAATGTGCGCGACGGACACGCGCCGGTATCCATTCTCCGGGAAAAACCGGCTCGGCTCGGCACGGTGCACACCGTCAAACGGCGCACTTTCGCGCGTTGGTAAACGCATACACGTATACGATAAATCGACTCATTCATGCGCGAGAGTATCCCAGCGAAAGACCATCCTCAGCGTAAACAACTCGGAAAAGATCCTCGCGTGCGCTGCCAGCCACGCGTCCGATCCGCGTAGCGGGTCGACGTGACAATCAGCGAAACGATCGTGGCGCGTGCGTCTTGTCTTATCTGCGACCGCCTTTCGATAAACGATGTTCGGGTAGAGTTGTACCAGGTAAGAGATCAGGAGGGGGAGAAAGATACGCCGAAATGGCGAGGAGGTACAGTGGGTGCGGGAAGGAATCGGTGAAAGAGGCAGGAAAACGCACAATCAAAACAGAATTCGATCTGCGAACGGGGCGCAGTCCAATGTTCCACGTTGGTTCTACGTATTCTTTTTCGAGAGTCGAAGCCCACGCCATCGCTTCGACTAGAAAACTACGCGCAGGTTCACGCCTTCCCATCTCGAACGCCTTGCGTCAAATGGCATTCGTTCAGCCTTAAGATGAGCCTATAGATTTGCGAGCCGAACGGTTCGTGGGCCGCTTGTGAACCTCTTGTTCGCATAATTATAGGACGTGATTTAGAGCACCGAACGAAGGGATTTTGAACCGTTCATGGCGATTCGTCTCCTGTCGGTTTTTCTGGCGAGCGCAAAGGCGTTCTCGGTTCGCAGTGGGACGGCGTCGTGTGCATTTCGTTGTTTTTCTTCTGCTCGCGAACCTACCGGCTCTGTATGTGTGTGTGTTCCGACAAAGTTGGAAGCATAATTTCATCGAACGGTTCACCAGCGTTTGACAAGCAGCCCACGAACCGTTCGCCTCGCAAATGTATACCCACCTTTACAGTTTACGCAAACACAGAACAGGCCGCTCCTCTGTTGACAACGCATCGCCTTTCCGCACTACGAGCGACAGATCTTTCGACTTTTCGTCTCCATTACGGATAACAAAGATCGTATCGATACAACGTGACTCTCTCTCTTCGTCCTCTATCTTTTTCTTTTCACTTTTTTTTTTTTCAAGTTACACCGATTCACGCCTACCGAAAAAAACTCTTGGCGGATGTTGGACAAATTTCATCGGAGTTTAACAGAGTGTACCCGTTTACGGGTCACCAGCGCGAAGCGCATCTGCTGCGATTGCACGGCAATTACGAGAGATGAAAAAAGATCGACTTACCCACGGTGATACATGGAATGTCCCCAACGATCGTCAATTGCTGCATGACTGCGAGAAGGCAATAAGCCGCGATGAGGCAGGCGACGTAGCACATGAGCGTCCTGCCGTAGAGATTTCTCAGTTCCGGTATGACGGCGTAAACGAGGAAGGTTGCCAGCAAACAAGGCACGGAGATGAACATTCCGATGGGATACAGCGTATATCGGGCTTCCGCTTTATTCTCGGCGGTGAGACAGACCAAAACCGTGACCTTCCGTACGGATTCTTCCCAGTCCACGCAGTAGAACCAGGGATGGTAGACCTGGCCCGTAGCCATCGATAACGTACCATCGGCGCGTATGACGAACTGATCTTCCGCGGACACTTCCGGCTCCAATCTGTAGCGACTCTGGTTGTTCGGGCACAACCTGTTGTTCATCACGTAGAAGTGGTCCCTCAATTTCGTGGCGTTTCGCAGTTCTTCGGAGATCTGCTCCTTCGCGAAACTGGCGATGAGATCGGGAATCGTCACGTTTGCCGGGACGTCCTCGCATCTCTGCTCGTCGTTGTTAAACACCTGGCCCTCGTCGCAACACTTGCGAACGCATCGGTAGCCCGCGTCGCACGCGCAACCGCGAGTCTCGTTACCCTCTCGCCAAATCCATCGCCGCGGGAAGAAAAGCCTGCCGTACAGTATCGAGCCGTTCGCGAATCTCCGAATCTCGTCTTCCGCCAGCAACACGGACGACGCGTGCGAGCAGGGCGGCTGTTGCAACTCGTAAGCGAGGATCGCGTCAACACCGGGTAGCAGAATTGCCGGCCCCGCAACAAGGAGGAGGAGGAGGAGGGAAATGTCGACAGCTCGTACCGATCTCGTCGTAACACGCATTTTTTACCGTGCGCGCACCGCTGCCGCGGGTGCGAGTCGCTGCGAAGTCAAAGTTGTACGGCCGAGTTATCGACGCACTTGCGGACAACCCTGGGCCTCCCTCTTGACAAACGGTGCACACTCGGTCGCTGGCGGCATGATCTCAAATCAACTGTCGCCGGATGAAGCGCGCACCCGACTAACCCATATACGCGAGGTTTCGGCTTCCCTCGTTCGCTTCCCGCCAAAGTCGTCCCTTGCGCGCGTGTAGCTCAAACACTACCCTTCCTCTCTCTCGTACTCTTACTCGCTCTCTCTCTCTCCCTCTCGCTCGCTCACACACATGCCCGCAAGCGCGCACGTACACATACTCTCTCTCTCTCTTCAATCCCCCCTTCCACTGAAACCTTACACTCCCGATGATCGCTGTGTCGATTTGTCGCATTATCCGCGCTACTCTTCTTCTGCGTGATAAGATAGCACGATCGGATATCATCGGGGCAGCGTGGAGCACCGGCCCCTCGATCTGCGATCCCACGGGTTCGACCGACAGGCAACTGAGTGCCATTTAAGTTTTGAGTTAGTTTCCCGCCGTCGGAATCCATCCATACCGCCTGAATAACGGCAACGCTAGCGCGGTCGGTCGAACGGGAAACCAAATTTCAGGCGTCAGTAACTCCGCCTAGGGGTACTTGTATAAAGGAATTCGATGAAAAGATAAATCTATCGTCGAGAGGCAAAGGACGGGTGCATAAGGCAAAGCCTCCAAGAGTTACACGTGGCGAATCAAAATTTCGGGCAAACTATGGGCGACTAGAGAATTATCGCTCGGTAAAAGAAAAAAATGAACGATATCGCGCGGAGGAGATAAATTAGGAGGAGAAAGAGAATAGCACCATCTAATACCGTTTCATCGAACTACTTATTCGCATAAGTAAAAAAGAAGAGCCATCGGTAGGTTGGTTTCGTCTCTATCGTACTCTTGTAAGACGACGCCGGGCCTCTCGATACACCGATTTGGTTAGGCTCTATGTACACGGTTTATTTTTTAACGCAAGTCCTGTTATACGAGATATATGCACACCTATTGAGCGTGCAATACGAAATAAAGCGCAAACCTTTTCTCGTACAAATGGTAGTCATTTATTACATCTAACGCATATGCGTAACGCAAAAGCAAACCCATTAAATACAGTTTCGACAGAAGCTTGTAATTTGAATTAATTTTCTGGCTGTAAAACTCGAAACTGCTTTCAATATTTCAAGATGTAGGACCAGACGATGACCCATTTCTCCCATCTGTGGCTAATCCCGAAGGAGGAGCCAATATGTGGCAGGGAGTACTACCTGGCAATTGAAGACAAAAAATAACAAGAGCAGCGTCAGGAGGAAGATATCTACATAACAATATAGGAAAAATTTCAGACTAATCGAGCACGCTATATATTTCTCAATTTGTCATACTCCAAATTTCCACAGGAACGGTGAATGTTTTGTGGAAAAATCGTGTAACCCAGGCGAGATCAAAACTATGACACAAGGTAGGAACCATCTTTCCTTCGTGTCATTTGTTGATCTAATGAGAGGTAGCGCGGGTATGATCTATTTTATAGCGAAAACGCGCCACTCAATCCGATTCATTACGCTCGATCATTAATTTAGAGTACTTGCGAAATTAGTGATTCTCTGCTTAAAAGGATACGAATGAAATTTCTTTCCCACATTTCTGCCATATATAGCTCTGTAACGAGCAAGTATCTCAAATACCAGTATTGCGGAAGAGACCAAATTTTCTTCAAATTATCAATCATATTTTTCCAATGCACGCGTACTTGTTACGATCTAGAGGTGTACTTGATACAAATCCCTCTAATTCAAATTAGGTTAGCTTCGACTACCAGTGACAGCCTGTGTAAATCATCCTAAATTAAACAAGCAGATATACCGACATAGCCGAAACTTTACCGACGGTCAAGAATTTTATACCTAGTTAGAGTTGGCTTAAGAAGAGTGCGCTGTGTGTGTGCTGCGTGAGAGCGAAAAGTGTCAAACGTCTGATTTCCCGATAGCTGTCAATTCGGAAAATCGAAGTATTGAATAATAGACGAAACACTTCGATCTCTTGAATTAACAGCTATCGGGAAATCAGACGTTTGACACTTTTCGCTCTCACGCAGCACACACAACGCACTCTTCTCAAGCCAACTCAACTATAAAATTCTTGACCGTCGGAAAGTTTCGGCAATGTCGGTATATCTGTTTGTTTAATATGGGATGATACATACGGTAGGTATGGCCTGTATCAAAGTGCCGTGCTTCTACGTATTCCAGAGTCCGCCTAAATAAATGCGTTGTCCTCACCGTTCGCGTGGTGCGCGCCGCATTCGATAATCCATTCGTGAGATACTTACCATCGATCAATGAGTAATCTATTCTACACGCGACTAATGGTAGGCACATTCGACTCTGTGAGTGCGAGCAGTCGCAGTGATACACCACGCTCGCGTTCACGGGAATCGCTCATTTAAACGGACCCTATTTATGAGAAGTTCAAATAATAGAAACGGCACAAAGGGAAGAAAAAGAAACTCGAATTAACTCGCCTACAAAACGAAGCGCTCGGTGTCTCTTTCGACGCGAGAGTTTTACTCTCGAGAGCGCGCCAATTCGTTAGCTACGAGTGGACGGGAGTGCTACAAACCAACCTGCATCATATTCACGAGGCGACGACCTCGCACGTACTGACGGAAGGTTTCAACTCCGCGCGGATGGCGCCTGGTAAGAGCATTCAGAGATATCAGCCTATCCTGGCGACCCATACGCTAGAGTGTCCAATCAGATTGCCGAAATCCCCGCGAGGCCTGCCAACGGTATCTACCCACTCCACCGTAGACGGCCTTCTGTGGAATGCGAGCAAAGCCGGTGTCTGGGGGAACTGGAGTGAAAGTTATGGCCGTACGGCGCAATCGGGGGTACGTTGCTCTAGGTCAGGACTGGGTCACCGCGCTCCGCGTATGGAGGAAAACTTTAAACGCTTATAACTTTGGAACCGAGCAAGATAATCGAACCGGACAAAGTGCGCTGTATTCAGCATACGATCAGGCTTAATTGGCGGGTGAAATTGTACATGATTTTTCAAGTGTAAGGCGAAAACTTAAAATGCTTATAACCGGTTTGAAGTCGAGCGAGTTAATTCGATCGGATAAAACGTGACGTATTTGGCGTGTAATTAAATTCGAACAATATGCAAATTTTTACAGCGCTTGCCTTCGGTTCCATATTTGAGAGATTCTCGTATGCACACACGCAAATATTTCGAGTTTTCTATCTCCGAGCGGAAATAGGAAACAATGTTCTCGCTAAATATAGGGGTTTAACATCTCTTTGTTACATTGCAAATTGTTACATATATTAACAAATTGATGCTATTACAATTACACAGCTCCACAAAAAAAATCCGTCCGGCATGAATCCGTCGATTTTAAAAAATCTCGTCCGCCATATTGGATCCGCCATCTTGAATTTTTGAAATCCAATTTAAGATTCGTGATCAGCGACCCAAAAACCCCCTATAGCGAATTTGGTTTAAGTCCATTACCTTTTTGAAAATCATGATCTATTGATGGTTTTTTGAGATTAAAAAAAATGTGACGTGATGGAGACAAATGGACACCGGATTCGGATTCAGCGACCCCAAAAACATAAAGATATAGTGGTCTGATCAGAGGAAGCATTTTTTCGATTTTTTTGTGGAGCTGTGTTATTCTTACACATAAATGAGCTGCTCTGCATAAAAAAAGGCTTCTGCTATTTATGCAACTACTTGCTAGCATATGTAACAGCTTATGTCAAAAGAGGTTTTGGGTCGAAGAAGAAAAAGAGGCGCATAGTAGAAGTAGACAAAGGAGCATGTACGATTTCAACGGAGAGCCTAAACGAAATCGACGAAAAGCCTATACGAATTCAAAAAATACCACAAACGAGTACCACAATACCACAAAGTAGTGGAACGAGGGGTTGCGAGAGAGTATGGAATAAAGGTGGCTCGTCTCGTGGCTTTCTTTTCCAGTATCTAGGATTGTAATATGATTATTTCTTAATGCAGGTAGAAGTTCGTTGAATGTTTCTACAAATGTCATTTGCATCGTAGCTGCTGGGGATTGCATAGGAGTGCATTGGCTAGACTCGGTGACGCTTGTAGGGATATACAACGAGCTTCTTAGACGAATCAAGCGATACCTGCATTGTTGCTCGTCCCTGCAAACGTCCTTGTATCTGATCAATGCATTTCGCTGCAATTCTCACATTTACGATACGACGAACGATTGCAGACACACGCAACGATGCTTGCATACAGCTCGGTGCATTTCTCTGCAAGCATCATTGTGTCTAGTCGATGTATTTCTGTGCAATCCCGGCAGCTACAAAGCAAATAGCGTTTGCAGAAACGTTTTAACGAACTTTTAGATGCACCGAGCTCTGTACAAGCATCGTTGCACGTGTCTCCAAGCGTTCATCGTATCATAGACGTGAGAATTGCAGCGAATTGCATTGATTGGATACAGGGACGTCAGCAAGGACGGGAGACGATGCATGCATTGCTCGGTGCACCTTAGAAGTCCATTGCATAACTTTACAAGCGTTGCCGTATCTAGTCAATGCATTCCTATGCAATCCCGGCAGCTATGATGCGAATGACGTTTGCAGAAACGTTCAACGAACTTCTAGAAGCACCGAGTTATATGCAAGTATAATAGCGTGTGTCTGTAAGCGTTCGTCCGTATCGTAGCGTAGCGGAACACCTGTCCGCGCAGGTATACCGATGTCGTTCGGCAACGATTACAAGCGTAATTTATGCTTCAAATGTTTATTCTTAACTGGTATACACCTTTATACTAACGTAGCGACTTAATCCGCTTGGGGTCCGGAGAGACCCCAGTATACCAGTTATGAGTTAAAACTGTAAGAAACATTCATCGAGTTCCGTACGCAATTAACATTGCTCGGGGTATTGCAGAAACATTCGTTTCAGTCCGAAAAGCCCAAGAAACTTCCAGAGTTTTCGGAGCTCGTCGTGATCAATAGATATTATTTCCCTGTAGTATTTCGTAGAGGATCGTTAAACTCGTGCTCCTGGATACAAAGTTGCCAGACGTAATCACACGGACACGGGTTTCAATGTGTACGAAGGTCAGGCGAGATTGGCTAAGCAATACATTATATGTACGCCGTCTATCGCTCTCACTCTCTCTGTCGACCGCACGACGCGCGTATCGTGCCCTCTCGCTCGCACAGTTCGAGAACCTTCGAGAATCTTCGTTCCCCCACTCCCGAACACCTGTACGCTGAAGTATATTACCGAACGCAGCGGCGAATTCGGCGGAGTCTCCCAAGGGTTGTCAGCCCACTGGTAACACGGTGGGACGCTTTTTATCTGGCTTCCTACAGGAGGTGCTCCCCCTCCTTGTCTCGGTCATCTGCTGCATCAGGCTCAATCGTTAGCACGGTTCGAGACGTTTTGGGGCATCGGCGAGAGCCGTGGGCCCGGCGAATGCGAGGAAAGCATTCACGGGTTGCGATGCCGAGCCAAGGAGCCTGGGTGTGGGGCCCAGGGCCCCCGGAATATTCCGCGTAGGGCGACTTTATAGTCGCCTCTTGCGCCGTTTAATCCGGGCGCGATAGGAGGAAGGGTGGGATGGGTGGGTGGGTCAAGAAAAGAAGAGAGAAGAAGACGAGCGAAGACCAAGTGCCCGGCTGCTCAACCAAGGATGGCCGGTTTTTGCATCTCCGACGGAAATTTCCGGTGAGATTTCACTCTCTCTCCTGCTTTCTCTGTGTTTCCGCGATGTGTTTCTGCAATGTGTTTCTACGATCGCGAAGTGTTTCTACGGTCGCGATGTGTTTCTACGATCGCGATGTGTTTCTGTGATCGCGATGTGTTTCTGCGTTTCGCGATGATTCGATGTCCTCGAAACGTGTTCCGTGTCGATTCGACTGGCTCGGAGCGAATTCTAGAGTTTCGGCTTCTATTTTCGTGGTGCTTTGCTTCGTCGAGCGATTTTCTCGGGAAAACGCGGTCGTCTTTAATCGTAATTTCGGTTCTCTGTTGAAGGCGGAGCGAAGGAGGATGAAAAGTCCACTACACGCCCGGGCTTCGGCTGGGTCATGGACTAGGGTCCCGTCACGAGCATTATGTGGTGAGTGTTATTTATTTCTGCAATAATTCGATCGATCCGCGGACTCGAAAATGTGCTTATCATAGAATTTATCGGCTTTCACGTCGTCGACCGATTCCTTTCGAAAAGTGTATCCGCGTGCAATCCGTGTTTCGTACGTCGCTCCAATTCAAATCGCTTCGAGATTATTTCCAGTGCGAACTAAAAATCTTTTTGTCTAACGATTCGAACATTGGCTTATACAGTCTATCGGTTCTCGCGTCGTCGCAGTCGAATTCGTTCGAAAAGTTCCTCTCCGCGCGGTTCGTCTTTTGTACGCGAGTTCAATTCGAAAGTCCCTTATCGTTGTTTTTATCACGGTCTCTCGTCGTCCGTCGTTTTCTCCTCAAATAAATCATTTCGTTGATCGCGCAATTATTCCGTGATCGCAGACGGAGAGCATAGGAAGTCGACTTCGGGGATCGACATATCCATTCAACCGCGGATTGTCGACGTTTGAGCGCCGTCACTAGTCTTATGTGGTGAGTACTATTTTATTTCAATATCCCGGGAGTGTGTTCTGTGATTGTGTGTCGCTTAAAATCAAACGCGTTTATCGTTTTACGAATATCATCGCGATTTCAAGTTTTCTTCGTACAAGTAGTTTCTTCGATGCGTAAAGAAACACCGCCGGCTGAGTGTTGTCGTGTTTACCGGCGCGGTCGCCTCATCGCGCAGTCTTATCGCGGTAATGACAAAACATTATGTCGGCGCCGGCGAGGGTTTTGATGAATCGAAAAAACTATTCGATATAATAGAGAGATCCCGGGAACGCGTTCTGCGATTGTGCATTGATTAAATTCAAACGCGTTTGTCGTTTTGGGAATATCGTCGCGCTTTCAAGTTTTCTTCGTACAAATGGGATATTCATTTCGAATCTTGTCGATGTGAATCCTGGGTTATCATTCGTGAACTTATTGCATTATCCGCCGCGCCCTTTCGGATGCGCAGACGTTGGTTCTCGATTTTTCCCCGCGTGTACGTTTCAACTTTAATTTTCATCGACGCGACGTTCAGCTCGTCGTAGATTCCCGCGATATATTGCTCGAATTCCCGCAAATTATATTCCTGCGTTGATCCGAATACTCGCTTGTCTCAGATGGAACGAGTAATAAATACGACTCTTGATTCGACGACGGAATCAATGCCCGAGCTGCGATTTTCGCGAAGGGCTGTCGTCGCTGGGCCTCCGTCACGAATACTTCGTGGTAAGTTTTAATTTCTCTTCATTTGAAATCAAATTTACATTCCAATTCGAACGCGGTCATTAATTCGCGAGTTTTTTCACTGTGCGTTTGTTTTCACTGTGATTTTTATCGAAAAAGGTTCAATTCATCGTAAACTCTACCGGTTCTCGCATCATTGCTCGATTCCTCTCGAAATAAATTCCCTCGTTGATCCAATCGTTCGTTTGTCGTAGCCGGAGCGATTGCTAAATACAAAGTCGACTTCGAGGGCCGATAGCTTCGGCTGGACCGAAGACTGTCGGCATTTGGCTCCGTCACGTGAATTTCGTGGTGAGTACAGATCGAATATAAAATTCTCTCGCTATTTGAAAGACGATTGACCGAATTTCATTCGAAAAAACAGCAATTTCTAATCGCAATCGTCTGTCCATTTCAGATACTGACTGCAAGCCGTATCTCGGAGACGAGCGTCAGGGGATCCTCATCGCCGAGTAAGTCCCAGCTGTCCATGTTCTTCCACCGTCTCTCGGTACGCGATTTGGCGAAATACCGAGAGCGCGATGGTCGTAATTATCTATCCTATGACTATCCCTTTTTTCGCGTGGTGCAACGACGTTCGCGTTACATATTTGCAGCGAAATGCGCGGAAATTTAATAGCTCCCAATTGCATTGCTTGGAGCGGAACACTTCGTGTTCAGGTCGTTAGTTAAATCTCGAAGTTGTTTTACCTTTCAAAAGAGAAATATGAAATATCTTTAAACGGTTTTTCTGAAATCAGAGCTCTAATTTTCGCTGCAAATTTAGATCTAAGCCCGAGGTGCGCAGACGTTCGGTGGACGCGAATGAAATGAAATTCCGACTTTTCCTTAAAAATTTAACATCGAACGTTCTGTGCATCGATCGGAACATAGATCAGGGAATTTTGATCGCTCAATCGCGGTACGCGAGTACTCGAATACTTTTTTTTGAATCGCTATCAGAGCCCAAGAGAGCCTGATGACACGTTTTACACAGAGCTAATAATAAATTGGTAAAGTCGTTCGCTAAACATACGATAACACTTATTTAAAGTGCAGTCGCGGCGTAGAGGTTTAGAGAATAGGACAATCGCGAATCGATCTATCTTTCGCGTCGCTTTCAGCAATTGAGAAGGGGTTGAGGAAGAATCTCCCCCTTCTCACACGGCGAGGGAGCTATCCAAAGGAGAAACCGGATATACCACGTGCGAATGTATCGAATGTATGTGTTGGTGAGCATGTTCGTTTTTTTGGATATACAGGTGTTAGGTAGGCTTTTCGCGATTATGGCCATCGTTTTTAAATATAGGTGGATAGGTAGGGCTCCGATATACGAATTATCGCGTCGCGAATTTTGGCCAAAGTGTGACTGAGAGTGTGCGATGTGTTTAATTAATTTTCAAATAACTGCACCGTTGCAGTCTTGCCCGCTGCTATTATTAATGCGGCTAACGATCGTTGGTCTCGTTTCATTTTCTTTTCCGCCTCGAACTCGCGAGATGATTACTCTTCGTTGTCGCGCGGCTTTCATTTCGATGTTTGAAGGCTTCCATCGAATTCGAAAAGCGGTAGGCAAGGACACGCGAAGGGTATCCTCTCGCGAATTCGATTTAAAAGTTTCGTTATCGCTCTCTGGAGCGCTCACGAAACGCGTTCGCGTGCAATTGAATTTCGGGACGGTACAGCAATGCACCATGAGACTCTAAAAATTGCGTTCCATTGCTCTCGCCCGCGTTTTCCAACGATCGTTAGGCGAGGCAACGGCGAGGTCGCTAACACCGTGCTGCGTGGTGCATGGTGGCAATCGGTTTCGCAAGCCGTCTGCGACTTCGCCTTGCCAGAAGAAAGAAGAAAGAAGTCATCAGTGAAGAGGACGCCGGTCGTTGCACCACGCACCCGACCATAACGGTTCGTATAATTTCGGAGGAGTTCTCGAGACTCTTCTGCAAATTTTCGAAATTTGCAAAACATATCGAGAATGAATCTGGAATTGAATACGTCCTATGGTTTTTCTTCTTTTCCTCTATCTTTCTCTCCATATGTTCTTTCTATTCAGAAGAAAGCAAAGTAGGCGTGCGATTTGTATGCATTTATTCTGAACATATAATTTTCAGAATTTTAGAAATGCAATCACGAAACATTTAATTTCTCTAGTTAAATTTAATTCATTTTAACGTATTCCTTGCTTTTGATAAAAGTCAATTCTCTTTGAACGATATTCCACATGGTTTAATAAGCTTCAAAATTTATTTCCGGTGCACATTGAATATGCAATATTTTGTGAGATTTTTTAGTTCTTTTATTCAATCGTAAATTTGATACAGAAAATGATTTTACAAATTCAAAAGATTATTCAATCAAATAGGTGTACAGCTTTGCTTCCGCCGTTTTTCCGAAATTCAAGGCTTTATTGTAAAAAACTGGTTATACATTTATGATTCAAAGTATTGGGGTCCTGGTCGTTTCGCGGCATAACTCGCGGATCGCGGTAGTAGTACGTTAGGTTCGTCGGTAATTATTGATGATCCATAGCGCGATAAAAATTAAAGGAGAGAGTATCGGATTAGGCGACTCTCACTGACGTGGGCGTGGATGGGGCCCTGGTCATTTCGCGGCATACCTAACTCGCGTATCGCGGTAGTAATACGATAGATTCGTTCGAAATTATTTCTAATACATTGCGCTACGAATATTAAAGGAGAGAGTATCGGATTTGGCGACTCTCACGGACGTGGGCGTGGATGGGGCCCTGGTCATTTCGCGGCATACCTAACTCGCGGATCGCGGTAGTAGTACGTTAGGTTCGTACGTAATTATTGATAATCCATAGCGCGATAAAAATTAAAGGAGAGAGTATCGGATTTGGCGACTCTCACTGACGTGGGCGTGGATGGGGCCCTGGTCATTTCGCGGCATACCTAACTCGCGGATCGCGGTAGTAATACGATAGATTCGTTCGAAATTATTTCTAATGCATTGCGCTGCGAATATTAAAGGAGAGAGTATCGGATTTGGCGACTCTCACGGACGTGGGCGTGGATGGGGCCCTGGTCATTTCGCGGCATACCTAACTCGCGGATCGCGGTAGTAATACGATAGATTCGTTCGAAATTATTTCTAATGCATTGCGCTGCGAATATTAAAGGAGAGAGTATCGGATTTGGCGACTCTCACGGACGTGGGCGTGGATGGGGCCCTGGTCATTTCGCGGCATACCTAACTCGCGGATCGCGGTAGTAGCACGTTAGGTTCGTCCGTAAATATTGATAATCCATAGCGCGATAAAAATTAAAGGAGAGAGTATCGGATTTGGTGACTCTCACTGACGTGGGCGTGGATGGGGCCCTGGTCATTTCGCGGCATACCTAACTCGCGGATCGCGGTAGTAGCACGTTAGGTTCGTCCGTAAATATTGATAATCCATAGCGCGATAAAAATTAAAGGAGAGAGTATCGGATTTGGTGACTCTCACTGACGTGGGCGTGGATGGGGCCCTGGTCATTTCGCGGCATACCTAACTCGCGGATCGCGGTAGTAGTACGTTAGGTTCGTCCGTAAATATTGATAATCCATAGCGCGATAAAAATTAAAGGAGAGAGTATCGAATTTGGTGACTCTCACTGACGTGGGCGTGGATGGGGCCCTGGTCGACTCGCGGCATAACTCGCGGAGCGCGGTAGTAGTACAATAGTTTCATCATCTTAGAGTATTATATTTCGTTATCCACGCTTCGTCATCTTAGAGTATTATATTTCATCTTCAGCTTCCTTGTCTTTGCATTGCACCAGTTGCTTTTCCTTCATTATCTCTCTTCGATCGTTGTCTCGTTATCGGGTATCAATCACATCCTTTAAATTATCCTCCTGCAATTTCTTTTCATCGTTGGTGTCTTAAGCTTTTAGGCTCTTCGTTGAATTCGTAGATTTTTCTTTGAACTCGTAGGTTCTTTGTCGAATTCGTATAGGCTCTTCAAACTCGTATAGGTTCCTCGTTGATTTCGTATAGGCTTCTCATCATTTCGTAAAGGCTCCTCGATCTCGTATAGCTCTTCAAACTCGTATAGGTTCCTCGTTGATTTCGTATAGGCTTCTCATCACTTTCTTATAGACTCCTCGATCTCGTATAGGCTCTTCAAACTCGTATAGGTTCCTCGTTGATTTCGTATAGGCTTCTCATCACTTTCGTATGGACTCCTCGATCTCGTTTAGGCTTTTCTTCGATTTCGGAAAGGCTTCGATCTTGTTTAGTCTCGTCGTCTTTGCTATAGGTACATGGTCTTTCCTCTACAGGTTTCGATCGGTCTTCTTAGATTCCTCGTAGTCTATACAGGCTCCTCGTTATTATTCCACAGGTTTCCTATTACGCTCCTTGATTTCCCTTTCAACCCAAAAGTACATTTTCATACTTTTAAATGGCAAGTAAGTAAATGCCGTCATATAAGCATGTTGTTGTTGCATAGACAGGGAAGCTTTCCTACACACATGTAGGGATTTCATTTACTTGTAGCTTCGTTCGAAATTATTTCTAATGCATTGCGCTGCGTATATTAAAGGAGAGAGTGTCGTATTTGGTGACTCTCACTGACGTGGGCGTGGATGGGGCCCTGGTCATTTCGCGGCATACCTAACTCGCGGATCGCGGTAGTAATACGATAGATTCGTTCGAAATTATTTCTAATGCATTGCGCTGCGAATATTAAAGGAGAGAGTATCGGATTTGGCGACTCTCACGGACGTGGGCGTGGATGGGGCCCTGGTCATTTCGCGGCATACCTAACTCGCAGATCGCGGTAGTAGTACGTTAGGTTCGCCCGTAAATATTGATAATCCATAGCGCGATAAAAATTAAAGGAGAGAGTATCGGATTCGGTGACTCTCACTGACGTGGGCGTGGATGGGGCCCTGGTCATTTCGCGGCATACCTAACTCGCGGATCGCGGTAGTAGTACGTTAGGTTCGTCCGTAAATATTGATAATCCATAGCGCGATAAAAATTAAAGGAGAGAGTATCGGATTTGGTGACTCTCACTGACGTGGGCGTGGATGGGGCCCTGGTCATTTCGCGGCATACCTAACTCGCGGATCGCGGTAGTAGTACGTTAGGTTCGTCCGGAAATATTGATAATCCATAGCGCGATAAAAATTAAAGGAGAGAGTATCGGATTCGGTGACTCTCACTGACGTGGGCGTGGATGGGGCCCTGGTCATTTCGCGGCATACCTAACTCGCGGATCGCGGTAGTAGTACGTTAGGTTCGTCCGTAAATATTGATAATCCATAGCGCGATAAAAATTAAAGGAGAGAGTATCGGATTTGGTGACTCTCACTGACGTGGGCGTGGATGGGGCCCTGGTCATTTCGCGGCATACCTAACTCGCGGATCGCGGTAGTAGTACGTTAGGTTCGTCCGTAAATATTGATAATCCATAGCGCGATAAAAATTAAAGGAGAGAGTATCGGATTTGGTGACTCTCACTGACGTGGGCGTGGATGGGGCCCTGGTCGTTTCGCGGCATACCTAACTCGCGGATCGCGGTAGTAGTACGTTAGGTTCGTCCGTAAATATTGATAATCCATAGCGCGATAAAAATTAAAGGAGAGAGTATCGGATTGGGAGACTCTCACTGACGTGGGCGTGGATGGGGCCCTGGTCGTTTCGCGGCATAACTCGCAGATCGCGGTAGTAGTATGATAATTTCATTCGATATTATTTATAATGTATTGAACCGCGAAAATTGAAGGAACAAGGCGAAATTGAGGCGCGTTAAAAGAACTGGCCATCTTTTGAATCGAACGGCTGAAGCAAAGTCGTACACCTAATAGCATTGTTCTATTCGCATCGCACGCCTACTTATGATATATACATTTCTCATATACCATGTATTAGTTTAAGAAAACTTGGTGAGTATGTATACTTGTAGTAAGTACCACTGAAATAAAAGTGGATTAGATGTATAAGTTCTGTCAACCGGAGTCTCACTACGCAGTGTCCTAATTAAATATTTAAACATATAAGTAAAGTCCTATAATTTATTTGAAACATTTGAAACACGTAATACTATTGAACTTTATTTGTTCAAATGAAACTGCAGTTTATGCACGGAGAATGCTAAATTCACATTACAATTATTCTATCAATAAATTTTATTAATTCAATTTACAATGCGCTTAACGCTGAAAGAATGTAAGTTTTTGTTAAAATGATATCATTCAATCTCCTTCAGAGAATCTTGCATTGCATTCGATACACAAAATATAAGATATTTTTACTGAAATTAGATTATTGAAATTTTATCAAGTTTATACATTGGACATGCAATTATTGAAGACTATGTATCATAAGAGTTAATCACTGGAGAACATACTAAATGTTCTCAAAACGTCAGTGGGGCTCCGGTCTTGACCCCCGGAGGAAGTACTTGCCTTGTAGCAGTGAACTCCGGGAAAAATTGAGTTCCGCGAAAATTTACCACCCTCACACGGTGAGGCATTCTTTATTATATAAAATGTGGCGCGTCTCGCCTTTTTGCTTGACGCCCACTTAATCCCCAATGCCTTCGGGCATCCTGTCCTGGAAAGGATACTTCGACCCGATATTTATGTATCTTATCGATACATAAAGAAATAAACTCTTCCCTCGCCTCATCTATCATTATTTTTAAGGGATTCATAGTGGAGTAAGAAATGAGGAACGATCGAGTAACGTTGATCGCTTTAATCGTTTTCGTTTTCCCCGCAGTGAATCCATTAAAAATGTTCACCTCTCATATAGGATAAGAGAATTTGTATAATTTTAATAAAGAAATATATTTATGTCTCCTTTTTTCCCTCATCTCACCATTCATATGACATCATTATTTTTTAAGGATTCAAATCGGGGTAAAGGATGGAGCAATGATTAATTGGAATTAATCATTTATCCCTCTTTTTTCCCTTTTAAGAATTCTTTAAAAATATCATATGTATAATCTCATTTAAGATAAGCTAATAACGATGCTTTGTTTGTTTCAGAAAAATTTCAGTTCGTGAAACTTCGTATAATTATAAACGTTACCTTTCAGGTGGACTACGGCAATTTATTCAGCTAAAATTAGATATAATTAATCGTTCTTCTTTCTGTTTCAGATCGCCGAAATTTTAATAGACATTTTTTTCAGACAAACTGCGACAGTTTTTTATATTTAAATAAGACTATTAATCGTTCAGCTTTATGTTTCAGTTATAGATTCGGGAGATTTGGGTTAATTTTCTATTAGGTTTTATTCTTGGCACACTCGATTGAGAACAAAGAGGCTTCTGCACCTACCTTTTTGGGTTTCCTTTCACATACACGTTTTTTGTGGATGTTATTGAGGAAAATACATATGGATACTCTTTCATGGAATTGTTGGGATTAAAAGAAGGATGATAAATTGCTTTGCCATTGGACCCATATGACGTATAGGAAGCAATAAGTTTACATTAGAGGTGATCAGTTTTGAAGGAATAGCAGGTATTTGATATTTTTATAACTAGTAAAAAATGCACCACACTGTCGATTTGAGACGACTAAATATATTTATTCCAACAGGAGTATTTTATTAAAAGAGCTCAACACTATCTTCGTCGTGGGAATCCTACACGAGACTCTAGATTAATTAACATTAGTTAGGCTTCATCATCTTAGAGTATTAAATTTCATCTTCAGCTCCCGTGTCTTTGCAAGTGCACCAGTTGCTTTTCCTTTATTATCTCGCTTCGATCGTTGTCTTCTTATCGGGTATCAACCACATCCTTTAAATTATCCTCCTGCAATTTCTTTTCGTCATTGGTATCTTAAGCTTTTAGGCCCTTTGTTGAATCTGTAGGTTCTTCCTTGAACTTGAACTTCATAAATCGCGGATCGCGGTAGTAATACGTTAGCTTCGTCCGTAATTATTTAGAATGCATAGCGCGATAAAAATTAAAGGAGAGAGTGTCGTATTTGGTGACTCTCACTGACGTGGGCGTGGATGGGGCCCTGGTCATTTCGCGGCATACCTAACTCGCGGATCGCGGTAGTAGTACGTTAGGTTCGTCCGTAAATATTGATAATCCATAGCGCGATAAAAATTAAAGGAGAGAGTATCGGATTTGGTGACTCTCACTGACGTGGGCGTGGATGGGGCCCTGGTCATTTCGCGGCATACCTAACTCGCGGATCGCGGTAGTAGTACGTTAGGTTCGTCCGTAAATATTGATAATCCATAGCGCGATAAAAATTAAAGGAGAGAGTATCGGATTTGGTGACTCTCACTGACGTGGGCGTGGATGGGGCCCTGGTCATTTCGCGGCATACCTAACTCGCGGATCGCGGTAGTAGTACGTTAGGTTCGTCCGTAAATATTGATAATCCATAGCGCGATAAAAATTAAAGGAGAGAGTATCGGATTTGGTGACTCTCACTGACGTGGGCGTGGATGGGGCCCTGGTCATTTCGCGGCATACCTAACTCGCGGATCGCGGTAGTAGTACGTTAGGTTCGTCCGTAAATATTGATAATCCATAGCGCGATAAAAATTAAAGGAGAGAGTATCGGATTTGGTGACTCTCACTGACGTGGGCGTGGATGGGGCCCTGGTCATTTCGCGGCATACCTAACTCGCGGATCGCGGTAGTAGTACGTTAGGTTCGTCCGTAAATATTGATAATCCATAGCGCGATAAAAATTAAAGGAGAGAGTATCGGATTCGGTGACTCTCACTGACGTGGGCGTGGATGGGGCCCTGGTCATTTCGCGGCATACCTAACTCGCGGATCGCGGTAGTAGTACGTTAGGTTCGTCCGTAAATATTGATAATCCATAGCGCGATAAAAATTAAAGGAGAGAGTATCGGATTTGGTGACTCTCACTGACGTGGGCGTGGATGGGGCCCTGGTCATTTCGCGGCATACCTTACTCGCGGATCGCGGTAGTAGTACGATAGCTTCATTCGACATTATTTCTAGTGCATTGCGCTGCGAATATTAAAGGAGAGAGTGTCGTATTTGGTGACTCTCACTGACGTGGGCGTGGATGGGGCCCTGGTCATTTCGCGGCATAAATAGGCTTCGATCGGTCTTCTTAGATTCCTCATCGTTTCTATAGGATCTTCGTTATTATTCTACAGGTTTCCTATTACTCTCCTCGATTTGCCCATTATCCCAAAAGTACATTTTCATACTTTTAAATCTCAAGAAAGTAAAGGCCGTCATGAGCGTGGTACTGTTGCATAGACAGGGGAGCTTTCCTCCATGTAGGGAGTTCATTTACTTATAAGGATAAGTTTAATAAAACGAATTTGTGAATTGATTTATAAAGAGTCGAATAAATAAGATGTTATATTCGCTCGTTTACCAGAAACATGGTGTTCTATATTTGCTTCTCAATAAAATCGCAATTGAAGGGGAAAATACCGTAAAATCTTCTTTAATTAATTTTTATTACACGCTGAATACAACATGCTTTATCCGGACAGACTAGCTTGCTCGGTTTCCAATTTATACACGTTTAAATATCATCGGTTTGCTTTTGACATCGCTTGCACAATTCCACTTGTTACATAAAGTCGATTACGCGCTGAATACAGCGCACTTTGTCCGGTTCGATTATCTTGCTCCATTCCAAAGTTATAGGCGTTTAAAGTTTTCGTTTAATTTCGGCATTGTGGCACGCTGACCCGGTAACCTCACAACCTGTCGCATTGGCGGGCACCTGGTGTTCCATGAAGCTGTAACTTCCACTCCACTTACTCGGAGACGCACGTAAATTCCCCCACCTTGCATTTCACGCAAGGCTGTCGGCCACCAAGGTGAAGTGGGGCAGTTGGGGGCGGGAACAGAAAATTCGCGCGGGGTTTTACCTCCAATTCTAGTGGGAGATTCCAGTATACGGCATCTGTGCGATTGGTCCGAGCACGCTTGGTTCGAGAAGTCGATTGGCGACTGTGTAGATGTAACTTTGCCTGTCATACCACTGATCGACAGAGCGTTTTTCCTCCCGGAGTCGGGCCTCTCGGCTAGGCCGACCCCATAGATTAATTAAAAAAACCTTTAGTTAGGCCGACTCCTGCCCCAGACGCTCCTGGGGTCGCCCCCCGCGAATGTCGAGCGGGTCGTCACATAAGCTCGTAACCGAGCGCAATTCGCGCAGAGTTTGACTCCCGAGAAGGTACCTAGTATACCTACGCTGTTTTCAATACGGGGTTCGGGCTTGGCTGGGATAAGTTAGAAATATGTTTCCCGATTACGCGGAATCTTTTGGAACCGTCGGTAAAAAAGAACAGGCAATTCCGGAAATGCGAGAGCGATTCCAATAAAAATAATGTCATTCCGTCTGGAATTACAAAATTGCCCCTGACATCATGTAAATCGTCTACCAGTATGCACAGCGGGTCAACTGTTTTCAGGCGAAAGTGCGTTTCCTGTGAATCGTCTCCTTAATACGTCAAGAAATTTAACAGAGTACTACGATTGGTCGGTTCCATTTTCGAAAGCTTCCTGATCTAACCGAGCACGTAGCGGTGGCGCCACACAAAGAGGAACATACGTTATTCGTAGAATCGATTGTTAAAAAGACAGCCTAACCCACCATTTTACATCGTCGGAATCAATGTTGGGAGGAAAGACGCCGCAGGAGTTTCGTTCTGTCAAGAAGATACCATCCGATTTCTCAGAGTCGAATGAGTTTGCCTAAATAGCTGCAACCATGAATAAGGTTCGTGATATTTTAAGACGGTAGGCGTACAATTTCAACTATGCGGCCGAGACGCTATCGAGGCGCCCGATAACTCATAAATATCTCTGCGGGTTTATGGCGTCGCAATTTTTAGTGTGTAATTTCCAAGTAGAATTGTAATTTACACTGTTCATTTCACCAAAGGAAGTCCGTTTTACGAAAATTACTTGTAATATTTGGTTGATGCAAGAGTTCGTCCCGTTTTAATCAGTAAAAGGCATTGAATCGCAAAACCAGTGCTATCTACTTCACACCTGTGAAGTTTTGGTGTTATTTGATAGTAGGAGTTTCAGAGAATATTTGGAGAAAAAATTGTGTTATTCGCGGTTGTGTTTTCTGAATTTTGTTAAGCATTAAAAGTGGCAGAAAACAAGGAGCATTTTCGACATATTACGCTTTTTAGTTTCTGAAAGGGCAAGAATTCTTTGCGTACGCAAAAAAAATATGGATGCATATGGTGAGGGTGTCATTAACAATTCGACATGCCGTAAATGGTTCGGAAAGTTTTGTGACAGAAATTGCAGTGTTTAACAAAATTAAAAAAACAATGAAATAACATAATTATTTCCCCAAATATTCTCTGACATTCTCCTACTATGAAATAACACCAAAACTTCACACGTGTGAAGTAAATAGCACTTTGGTTTTACGATTCAATGCCTTGTACTGATGAAAACGGGACGAACTTTTATATCAACCCAGTATTAATCTCTATCCATTGAGATCAATGTTTTTACACGACTAATGTAATATCGCCGTCAAATTTATTTTATGTAAATATTGATCTGGTTCAGATGTCTCGTTACCCCTCTGACTGCAAAGTCTATGTGGGCGATTTGGGTAGCAGCGCGACGAAGCAAGAATTAGAGGATGCTTTCTCTTATTACGGACCGCTGAGAAATGTTTGGGTGGCCAGAAATCCACCCGGCTTTGCCTTCGTCGAGTTCGAAGATGCGAGAGATGCGGAAGACGCGGTTAAAGGATTGGACGGTCGCACCATTTGCGGACGGAAAGCCCGCGTGGAACCGTCCAACGGAAAGAGGTTGAGGGACAGGGGACCATCGCGACGAAACGGAGCAAGGCCGTTCCATCCGGAGGATCGCTGTTACGAATGCGGCGAGCGAGGACACTACGCGAGAGATTGCCCGAGACATAGAAATGGGCGCAGGCGAAGGTACGTATATATACGCTGTTACTTGGACTCGCGTATAGAACTTGTTACGTCGATCGCAAAAAACTAAAGCGCGTAACGAGTTAATAGAATAACGCGCGGGAGGTCGGGACGGATGATCATAAACGGGGGAAATGAATTTCGGCCTCGGAAATCTCCTACGTATTCGTTATTTTATTGACTCGCTGGAAACTTGGAATCGTTAACCATCCGCCATCAGTTCCCACGACCACCTCGATTTTGCTCATTTTCGGGATCGAGTAAGAGTTGTACCACCTCTTCTAGCTATACCATCCGGTTCGCAGTTTAGCGACTCGTACCATACGAGCATTACGTCGTCACGTTCGTATCTAATCTGAAAATAGAGCCTCTCGCAGTCATTGGAACGAACAAACTAACACATACGTTGTGTCTTGACACGTAAATCGGCTATTTGGGTGGTAAGCTATAGCGAGTCGTTAGAAGTACGATGTGGGACGGTCAAAGAGAATTGAAAGAGAAAAAAGACAAAAAAAAAAACGAAATTAGCTAAATGGCGGAGGACGATACCGATGTAATCCTGCCCATTATTTATAGGAGATGCGGCTGAACGGGCATGCACACGAGAAATGTGTTGCTACCGAGATTCTCGCGAGATTCACCTTGGGTTCACTTTGTGACACACACTGCGTAGTTACAGCGTAGAACACCCACCTACTTCGGGTTTTCTTCTGCACTCTACGAGCGAGAGAGACAAACACGGCCGACGGGGTGGCTAGTTCTGCGCTCTTCGATACTGACCACTGACGTCACCCCTTGACAGAGAATTTGCGCACCTCGGCACCTCTGGTAGCTCCGGCCTCCTCCGTTCAGCTCACTCTTCCAGACTTGCCGCCGTAAAACATAGCGGGTCGGCGAGAGACACAGACCGAGCCGTGCCGTCTTAGCCACTTTTCGTCCATCTGACCTTAACGCGATTTCATCTGCATAAGTGTGTTCGTCTGCTCTCCCCCGTCCTGGCATTGCCATCGCATGTACTTCCACTGCCTCCTATAAGGCAGCTACGAAATATGGTACATACAAATAGAACGATAATCAGATATACTCGGGAGGTACTACCGGTCCGTGTTGTAAAAATTGTGCTCAGAGTTCGATCCGCGGGGGAGGCGTTTCCTTAACACGTTGACTGCCAGCCGCCAACGCGCTGCCGGGTTAAAGTACATTACTTGTTGGTCCCACGGGACGTGGCAGTCAACGTGTTAATTGGATTTTGGTGAGTTTTGCAAATTTGGCAATGCGCACGTTCGGCGCTTTCCAAGACCCATTGGAGGATCTCTTTCAATTTTTCTTCATCTCTCTCTCTCTATCTCTCTCCCCCCTCCTCCCTCCTAACTTGTTATGAAGCACAATTTTATACTTGGTATATCGACGCTAAATCATTTAATAACATTGCCAGCCTAAGTTTTTTACCGACCGATTTCAGCAAGGTGCTAACTATCCGTAACAAATATTAACGCACCCTCGATTTAAATAGTAGTACGGTGATCGATTGTGCAATGGACAGTGATGCGTTATCTCGTTAACGTTTCTTCACGGTAGAGTCGTCGTACGTATTTGGATTCGAATTTCATCGTTACTCGCGATAACGGCGACACGTTCCCCGTTGTGACGCGTTGACGAAATTTGTGGACGTCGAGCCACGCGTGGTTCGAACATTAAAAGATCCCGTTTATTTTTTGCCACAAAAGCAGGACCGAATATATATTCAGAGTATAATATATTTTTGAGCCACGATGTAACGTCAAAATAATACGATTACCTACGCTACAACATTCAGGCAATGATTGTATGGTCAGTACTTTGACGTCGAGTTTATTGTAGGTCTTACTCTAGGTCAAGATCACGTTCAGCCTCAAGATCCAGAAGCAAGTACTCCCGTTCCCGCTCGGCCTCTCGCAGTCGCTCTCGCAGCAGGAGTGGTCGTGACAGGGACAGGTCTCGCAGCAAGGCTCGATCCGATTCGAAAGATCGGAGCCCGCGCAGATCCAAGTCCAGATCGATCTCGCGATCTCGCAGCCGATGAAAGGGTAAGGTCACGCCTCGCCCGAACTATACCGTTCGAAGACTATTCGGCCGATCGTTCCGCGGCGCATAACGTCACCGATCATTTTTGCAGGTACTGTCCAATTGGCGATCGAGAAGGAGGATGCTCTGAGAAACCGACCGGCTCTCTTCTCGTGACTATGCCATTACTCGTAAGCTTGTAACTTGTACTCGAGATGTAAAGAACCTTCAACATAATATGCTTTAGCACAGCAATAACGAGTTCAATAAATGACTTTTGACATTATTCGAATTATTTATTTCGAATTTAGACTTGAAATTTTTCTTTTTTTTTTAATTTATAATATTCGAACATCTGGAGCAGAGGTATACATTTAGTAGGAACACGGGCAACATCTGAAGTGATTTAATGACATTTCCATGTCATTGTTATTTTTCTCACAAAGGACAAGTCTTATTTATCCTGTCGATGATTCCAAAATTTAGTAAGAAAAATGTGAATTGATGGTTCGTTTTATATTGACGTCAAGCGGGTTGCCCGATATTCTGGGAAAGGGCCTAAATAAGCGCCATTGTTTTTCCTCGGTGGAGGAAAAAATCATCGTGACCCGTGCTGGAGTTCACGGAGGTGCCACCAATTTGGTTCTCATGTTCTCCTGATGCCAGGGTCGATTTTCGAGCATTTTTGGGCGACAACACCATATAGCTTTCGATTCTAGAATTAAATTTCAAAATTCGCGGTAGTTTTTAGGCCGTAGCGCCATCTTAGCGGACGAGCCGTCAACAAAGCTCGACGAGATGAAGGTCAAAGTACAAGAGATTCACCTAGATGGGGTTACGGCTCAAAAACATCGCAATTTTTAGAGTTTAATGCCAAGATCGACTACTAGATGATGCTGCCGTTCAAAAACGCTCGAAAAATCAACCCTGGCATCAGGAGAACATGAGAACCGAATTGGTGGCACCTCCGCGAGCTTCAGCGCGGGTCACGGTTCCTCAAAGACCGATTCACACCGAATCGCCCGAACTCCGTGGATGGCGCTTATGTGAACGGGCCTTTTGGTCTAACCTGTTTGACCGAGTGCTTGTGTGTATTCCGAATAAGTGGTTTCTCTGCAGATTTACGCGAAAAAATAGTGCTGAAGCTGGTGCATCTCTGGGGCAGAACAAACGCAATGACAGATTTAACAGAAAAAGAGCATGATATTCAGTGGGCTCTCGATCTTTTTGATGGGCATCGCGATCCCCCGTATTTCTTCGATAGATGGCAAGAATTGATCGGCGGTTTGTTTGGTCTAGGATCATCTTTTTATCGGAATTATGCAATGGGTAGACCCCCATATGCTGGTAAGTGAATGGAAGTGTCCTTTTTATTATCTCATTCGTATTCACGTTGTCGATGTGATTGACGATATTTTATGAAATCCAGCTTAATCTAACCTCAAGTGGAATGTGATTATACAATCGCAGTATACCGGGTCTTAAAGTCTGATATTGACATAGCAATCGTGCGAGGCGAGTGAGAACACAGGTGAGTGAATAGGAGCCTCTTTGTCGAATATGTTCCGTCCTTCTCGAACTTGTCCAGTTAGAGTGTGCGACAGAGAAACACTTATATGTTCACCAGGGTTAATCTACGTTCTCACTCGCACTCGCACGATTCCTATGTCAATATCAGACGGTAAGACCCGGTACATATCTTTCGAACTCAAAGCGCGTAACGTTAACAGCATTTAGCTTCTTGTCCAGCTGCTTCTAAATCTTGATGGATTAAATAATGTTGCTGTATTCAGTTTTCCAAGTTTATTTTGTCACTTAACGCCTGAATGTCTGAATAAATTAATTTCTAAATCTTACCCTTTTATAGTAACTGACTCTTTGCATCTTATACCAGGTATTCAGGCACACGTAGGATTTACCCTGGTTGGGCTTGGATTAGGGTACTTCGGGGGCCAACAATTACGATATAGCACCGCTCGAAGGGATGCGATGTATCGTGACTATATTAAGCTACACCCGGAAGATTTCCCCCCACCAGGTAATTTGAATGAATTTCTACTTTTTCTTTAGATCGTAAGAACATTTGAGGACGGCGCGATTAAAGCCAAACTTGTATTTCCAGAACGAAAACTGTGGAGAGACGCATTCATACAATGGGTGCCGGCGCGTTAAACGGGGATAATGGCTGGTTCTGGAGATTAGTTTAAATCTTGTTACCGCTGTACACTCCGCTGTGAAGTACCTATGCAGTTACAGGAAATATGTACGTATACCATGTAAAAATATATCGCTATGTGAAATTTGAATCCAAGGAGTTGTGGAATATTTCCTTAGAGCGGGTCGATCGTATGTGATTTGCGTTGTGGATTAGAAGAGACTACGTCTTTGAACTTTTTAACGGAATAAACGTATTCCAGAGGACGTTTCTTTATTTTTATACATACAATCCCCTTTGAGCAATAAAATCGGACGATAATATATTCCACTCACTTTCTCGTAAAAGCCAGCACAAGGTTCATACGATTTCAATGTCTCTGTCGTGGAATTTCTAAATAACAATCCTCTTGAGCGGTGGTCCGCGTACAGCGTAAAACGAAGGGATGACAAAATGCGTATAACGCGCGGTACCGTTTCCACGATATTCCGCGGTATCACCGCGATACTGCCTTACGCTCGCACAAATATATTTCGCTCTGCTTTACACACAACGCTAAATAAAACATCTCGATCCACGATAGTAAAGTTATAATCTAATTTGATGGGCAGAATTGTTATTTCCTTTCCGGATTGTAATTGTCGTTATACAATCCAGACCCTTTCGCATCTCCCAGCCAAGGATACCTGTTGGGACACTCCCTGCACGTCTCCAGATACCTACGAACAATACGAGTAGCGTAGATACCAATCCTTGCTTTAAATCGCACCCGTAAATCGTTTTCCTTCGAAAGGTTATACTTTTGAGAGCCACGTGCATCACTCTCGAGCGTACCTGGTGGTAGTGAAGTTCGATTCTGCCGGCTTGAAGTCGAGGGCGCATTTGTTCGCGTTATTGCACGGTGGCCCGGGAACATTATCTCTTTTTTTGCATGACCACCCTTCGAAGTTGTTCAGAGCATTCAGAGGCTTTGGATCGGTCATCCAAGTCAGAGCCTGCGTGGCCGTTACAAAGTATACGTCGGGTCTGTAATCACAAACGATTTTCTGCTACGGACTCGAATGATCTGACTTCTGGTATCAAAGTTTGGACGCCAAGATGTAGTGGTCAGGGGGCAGAGGGGAGAGGGAGAGAGAGAGAGAGCATGCCTCGACATTTTTGGACTTACAACGTAACCGCCCAATCGAGGAATTTGGCTAATCCCTTTTCCAGTTCCTTGATCTGGAACCAATTCGTGTGGAAGGTCATCATGTATGGCGCGCGATTTTGATCGTAGTAACGACTGAAGTCTTCTTGCAACCACTCGAACACCTCCGCAGGATCGTGATTGTGCAGGACGCACTGATCCAAGTACGGGCAATGACCGCCTTCGTAGCTCTCCACGTAATGCGCGTTCAGAGGTAACTCCCAGACTCCTGAAACGACGTGTATGCGTTTTAAAGTTAGCTATCGCGAACTCGAGTCAGCTTCAGGGATGATTGCTTGTGACGAACTTGTGGATGAAAACACACCTGGGAACGATTTGGTGGGACAAGTGCCGGCCTTACACTCGTGAGGGATTTTGTAGTCGAGAGTGTACGGCCAGATAGGCGTTTTCAGCGGCGAAATGCCGATGCTGCTGTCGTAGATGTAGCCGTGATCTTCCAGAACCTTGTACTGGGTATTGCGACCGGGTTTCAAGTAAGGCGCTCGCATACCAACGATCTCGCTACTCGTGATATTACTGAAGTGTTTGAGAATCTCCCGCATACCGATCATCTCGCCCACCCACTCTTCGTAGCCCTTGTCCTCGAGTCCTTTCTGAAGTCTGAAATGATATTTCGTTTTTTTTCTCGGTAGCACCTACTTCTCAGCTGAGAATTAAACGCGTCCTGCCCTCCGACGCTTCGTACTTACGAAATCGTCTCCGTGGCGATCTCGTGACCGTCGTGCGCGAGACTCTGAACCATGTTGTAGTTGCAGTACTCGTGAGAAATAAAGAACGTGCCCTTCAGGGGACAGTCGTTGGGATTCAATCGATCTTTGTGAAATATCTTCTGATAGTGATCGAAGTTGTTGTGGTTTACGGCTCCGTCGAACGTCATTATTATCATTTGAGGCGTCTGCGAAGTGTAGAACGTTTCGTTAATTCCACATTCGATGGGTTCGCTACGCGTCATTATTTTCGTACCTCTTCCGGCTTAAGGCCACCGGGGATGATCGTGCCATCGCGCGAGCAGAAGCAGTACGGGAGCTCGCAATTGGCCGTATCGCATCTCTCCGCCAAATCCGTAGGAGGTTCGGTTATCGGTGCGGGTGCTACAACGTAATCAAAGCTTCGGATAACGGCGACCGTAATGATACGTCATTTGGACACGACGTTATCGAACAGTAATCAACTTTCTACCGCAACGATTGCAGCTCGCTGGAACTTTCTTTTTTTAGAATCCTTGATAATACCGCCTTCCTCGCGATCGCGCGCCACTCCGGCGAATGGGAATACTTACTCGTCGCAATGGGACCGCACCGCGCCTCGTTTTTGAACGTGCAGAACTTGCTGATGTCGTCGAAATGCAGACCCGAGGGGCATCTGTTCAAGTACGGATATCCATCGACGCACTAGAAAGAAGTCAATGACTCGTGTCACGGCGAAGAACCCGACCGAAAACTCGTGGTAAAGAGATAAAATTGTTTCGTTCAGAGGTAGAGGGATGCGTTGACCGTAACGGGGATAACCGCGGGGCACTTTTTTCTCCGTTTTCTAGTAGAAATTGTAGAGTGCAACCATTTCGCATGCGGTGTGACATTTGTGGTATAAGGATTATTTCTGAATAATCGTTTATACTCTTATTACGGGCACGTAGAATTGAGGAAAGTGAGAGAAAGAGAGGGGAAGGGTGAGAGAGAAAGAGCAAGTTATGACATTAATCGTGTTGCATCCTTGGCGAGCATATCTCTTCTTCAGGTCGTGGTGGTAGCGCTTTGTCACGTTGAAAATCGTCATACGGTAACGCGCAACGTCATCTTTAATATCGTGTTATGCAAAGCAATCCCTCCTCTGTTGAAAAATATCGAATGCCTTTCTGATCGCATACCTGGTAAAACCTACGACACGTGGCAGGATCTGCGAAGTTGCCGTTGCCCTGACCTTCGGGACATTTGAACTCCTCGTCTTTCTTTTCGTCCTCCTTCTTGTTCTTCTGGCAATGCACTGCAACGAGCGCGAAGAAAAAGTTTTGCCATTATTTTACAAGCACGATGTCTGCATTGAAAGGACGTCGAACGATGGATTTCGACGGATAATATTCGAGTATTAAATGCATGCGGGGTCGGAAGAAACGGTGGTCTTAGTGTATCTTGGAATGTTCGCATCTCCCCTTTCTCTCCTCGCAATCGCGATATTCGAATCGATGGCGATATTCCCAAGGTGGGCAGAACTTGGACAGAAACGGGAATGTTGCAGCAGTCACGAGATAGCGAAATGTCAAGGTTGAGGATCGATTCGCCGTCGAGGCACACGAACGAGGGATACGAGCGTCTGATGTGGGTCTACTCTCGCAAGCTACGTCGTTATGGTGGTTGGCCGTCTGACCGGTATGTTCTACTTTTACCGTTGACCGCCAAGTATCGGCTCGTCCAGGAATAATGCCGCAGCATCTACGAATGCGCGAGAGCGATGCGGAGATGCGAGGTGGTTCGTAGAGAGTGTCCGCATTTTATGGAAATTGGAGGAGAAGGAGGATCGAATCGAAAGCTCGCGCCGTGCGACGACCGTACTTTGAAAGTCGCTGTGCATCGCGGCGATTGAGAACCGATCGTACTGAATTTCGCGTGCGATCGGTAACGCTCGCGCGCGAGTTTCGCGAATGGGAAAAAAGATCATCACACGCGAAAATACACGCAAATGCGTTTAGAAAATGACCGAGAGAAATTATACACGAGAAAGAGAGAGGGGAGCGCAGAAGAGAGCCGCGCGAGAAAGCGAAAAGTGTCGTTCCAATACCTTCCAGACGCGCGAAGGTATGCATGCGTGTGTGCGAAAGGCGGTCCTCCACTTCCGAAGTACATACGATTTTCTGATCTTTCGCGCGGTCTACGTTCGCGTTATCGACGTGCAAGGGAAAGTGGGATACAGCGAGCCAAGTCGGTTCTCGATTAGCACGATATGCGATGATAATTAAGGGCTGGCCCGAGGTGCCTCCGCACCTCACTTTCCCTGCAGAAATTTGCCCGCGAAACGGAGGGACGAACGGTGCGCGTTCCCCGAAAAGTTCCTCGAAACGCCACAAACTCTCTGAAATAATTCGAAAATCTATCTTTCGTGGGCCAGCTGATGCGCGATTGCGTGGTGCCGATAATCGCGCCGAAAGAGGAATGCACTTTCGCGTGTCGACGCGCGTCTCTCTTCGATGAAGCGTAGAGTTCGCCACGCGCGAATTCACGCGCACGCGATGTGTAATCGAATTCCTTTCGATCGAACGATCTCTCTCCCTTTCCGCCTAGAGCGAGCGTCGCGAGACGAGGGACCACACGAAGAAGAGAGGATTTCGCCCGGCGGGAAAAGTAGCCACGACCTGTCCCATTTCGAAGAAGGCGCGCTTGACCGGTTCTGGCGACCTTGACGGCGTATTTTTCACCGGCGAGAAAAGGACCGGAATGTGAAGTTCGTCGCGTCGAAAAAAGCGAGTCCCCGAAGCAATCGATCCCCAAGATAGTCGCGACGATATTGTCCGGCGAATGGGCTTCCATCTCCCTTTATGGGAAAGTATTACGTAAGAATAGAAATTGCGACGTGAAGAACGGATCGTTTTTATTGCAAATTATTGAAGGTGGGTGACTCCGTAATCTCTTTACGGCAGGTCGATGGCGGTGCGCGCCACGAGAATTGTCTCCGACACTGCAGCGAACAGCCGTTATGCTGCCGCTAAAAAATTACGGAATCACCTTCCAACGAACAACGCGCTCTCGTAATCGATCTTTATATTATCGGCTGTCGACCGGTACCATCGAGTACAACCTTTCCTGAGGTGATTGTCCGAAACCCAGGTCAGACATTGGTATACAGGTATACGGATATTAAATCTCTCGCGTGTACACGCCACACGCGCGGCCGAGTGAAAGCGGCACTCGAAGAAGACTCTTCCGAGTGACCTTACGAACGGTGCAAAACGCTCACGCGTTCAACCACTTCGTCCTTCCTCCACATTCGTGCGGTCGGGACCACTAAATGCGAAGTTGTATAAGAGGAACGACTAAAATCGTTAGTTACCGATAACAAGTCGTTTTTCGTAAAATCTACGAATTATGGAAAGTGGTTTCGTTGTACTCATATAATTATCACATCGTACATTCAATGAATCATGCTGTATCTTATGTAGCTATACGTCCAACGCGAAATTCAATCGGATAGTTGCTAACCGGAGAAAATCACATTCAGCCTTGAGCACGCAGACATGTGTGCGCGTGCACGTCAGAAGGACGTCGTTACATATCCTCGCGATCACTAGGAATCACGCGCGACAAGCGTTATCATCCGATTCTCACGCGTATTGATTCTTCGATTTCAGGAACCGGTCAGCCGATTAAAACCAGTCGTTTTCGCGCTGATTGCCGTCTTCGTACGACAAGAGTACCGGTCGCACGAGCCGACCGCGTCTCCGCGGACAGTCAAAACGCTTGTTTTTCGAATATCGACGGACTGGAAAGTGAAGGTGCAGCGTGTGGCAATACACGGTGGATGTCGTGTGCTGCAGCAGTGATTAGGTACAGCATTCCCATCACCTGTATGCACGTACGCGAACAGCTCCAGGGCTTTGTGTAAGTGCGCACACTGCCTGCTCGGGCTCGAAAGGCGTACCACCTTATATAAACACGGGCAATGCCAAAAGGAAATGAATTTTTCAACGAGCTACTTTCCAAATAGTTGGCAAAGCGACCGTCACTTGACGAACGGTACTAGATTGTTTCCCAATCGCGCACGATTCCCCGGGACCGAGGTGAACCACCGAGACGTGGACCAAGAGGGAAGGTACCGGAGCGCGAGGAGGAAGGGAAATTGCTATTGTCCTGGAAGAGAGCGATAATGCGATTCGCAACCGGGTCTTACCTTGAACCACCACTGTTAAAGCAGCGCACAGCAGCACCGTTCCGTAAAACTGCATAGCTTCCCGGGTAAACACGAGGAAGAAACGGCTCTTGCGCCGTGAAAGAAGTTTAACAGTCGCTGCTTCGCGGCACCGAGTCTACGAAAATCGACGATACCAAACAAATCCCTCCTCTGTACTCAACCACGATTACCGCGACGCCCGTTTTACTTCCACCAGCTATACCGGCTCTCACGACACTGCACGGGGCTCCGGCCAGAAAGACCGTACGTAGGTGCGACGCCTTCTTTCACAAAGCCACATTCGAGGCTGCCGACTATTCAGCTCATTGGTTGACCACTTTCTACCGCCGTCTCCGACCGAGAAAAGTTGTACGCTCGATCGACGCCAATGGGAGAGGCATTAAGCCAATACCAGGTACACACGTACGTTGTACAGTTTACACTCGGTCCATCGCCGCTATTGCGAAAGGAGCGAAATTTTGGTCAACCGTTTGTACGAGGGCACATCGTCTCAACGGCACGCAGCATCGTCCTCGTCGTCGGCCAAGATAAGAAGTCCAGAGGGGGCCGATATAACGAAACGTCGTTACGCGAGTCATCTGCTGCCTGTGGAAGGAGTCAAACGCGCGAAGAATCTTCGATAACCGGTCAATTGTCGAATATCGAGTTTCCTTTGATATATTTAAGCCTTCTCCGTTTTTTCTTACGATGCGCCAGTCTATACAATCCGGTGAATCTCGTAGAAAGAGTTTTTAAGAAGTCCAAGTTGGAAACATTGGCGCGATTCTTTCGGTTCTTGGACCAAAGAGTCGCCTCGGAGAGATCGCACGCCTACGGATATTTTGCCGGCAACTGTATCGTAGAGTCCAAGGGATCGTAAACTCGCTGAACTCTACATACATTATACATAGAGTTCAGTATCATGAGCTCTATGCTAAAGAGAGAAATTTTCTATCACGAGAGTATCTCGCGGTGGGCTCACCTCTGCTCGTTTTCTTCGTCTTTTCTCGACAGGGTAACAGGTTGAAACGTATCAACCTCGTAGATGAAATTTGTCCGCTCCGTACTTTTTCACCGAATTAACTCGTAAGTCGAGTAAATGACCAACTCGTGCCCGAGCGCGAGGCTACATCACAAGCGGGCATTTTTAGGTCGGACGGAAATGAATTTGCGAGGCACAGATTTTGCGGAAAAGAAAAAATCAATATTTATTTATAGTCGTTTCGATTGTCAGGCGCTCCGTACAAAATGCACGTCGACGAAATTGACTGCACGTAAGTATCGAATGTACGTTGCTGATGCAACTTCGATCGGTTCTACAGCTCCACACGGGTTATGCGCGGACCCTTCTTCCGCTTCTCTTTCTTCAGCGCCTTGGCCTTCTTCGCCGTCGATTGGACGTTAGCTTTATCAGCCAAATCACGAGACCAATACGGATTATGGTAATTTGGATCTCGGGCGGTGATGTTGAGTTCCTGCTTCAGTAATTGTATCATAGTAATCGTCGATTTATCCAGGAGGTGACTCGACGAATCCGCGAAGTTTAAGGACCATTGCAAAATCTTGTTCCAGTTCCTCCTCTGCCCGAGTATCCTGTGACTGACGTCCGGTAGGTGCAGGATTATGTCGCCGAATAGCGCGACGTTCTCCAATATACTGGATAATGCTGCGACAAAAGAATTTACATTCGTTAATTCCATTCGGTCGGATCAATCGCGATTGCTGTACCGCTAAGAGAATTTACCGTCTCGCACAGCCGCGTCCTGTGGGAACGGATCCTCGCCGGGTACGAAGCTGACGTTCTCTATTGTATTTCTGCTAGACTCGATAACTTGGAATGCCTTCTCGGCCAGCATCGTTATTATTTTATACTGCTGTTCGTAACTGTCCATTTTGCGCAATCCGTTCACAGCTGCCAGGTGATCCTTCCGCCGTTTGGCGAACAATTTCTTAACTTAATATCGGTTAAGTCAAATCTCTGCTCTAATCTATCGTAAATAATAGAATGTACTGAACAACGAGGGAAAGGATACACAGACGCTCGTCGGAATCCGATGGGATCGGTGCGTGGCTTTCAGAGTTCCCGCTGCCGTTCGATTCTTGGGCATGCGCAAATTGTAGTAAGAGTGATACAAGCAGGATGACAGGAGCAAACATCTTCAGCACGCACATGAATGTGATTTATTTGTTAATTCACGTTACACGAGACGTTGACGGATCTGATTAAGTCTATCGTTTTTATTACCCATCCATGATTTGAATTTACAAGAAGATTCATTGGGTAAGCAAGACGCGTCGTGCACGTGTTCCTTTTTCAAATGCGGCCATCTTTAAATTCCGAGAGACTGTGTTTTGTACGTTTTGTACTTCGCTGTAAAATTTAACTGTGGCTGCCTCTTTTCAGGGGCAGTTCTGTCGGTAATACTGCGCCTAAAGAAGGTAGCCATAAGTACAGGAAATCGAATTACTCCGAAATATACTATGTAAAACGTAATTCCTTATCGCATCGGTGTATGTACCCATTTATGGAAGCGATAGGCTTGATAATGATGTGATTAACTTTCTCAAAGTTCTCCGCGTTTAGATAATTATATCAAATTTGTAACCAATCACTATCGTTTATTGACAAGTGTTGACAAGTGCACATTGCTAACCTATCAAACCTGACAGCAAGACCTACTAAGTTCGGAAGCCGGACGCGCGCATATGGAACATCAAAACTATTTGCAGACATTTTTGCACTACACGTTTTAGCGTTATTGCAGAGTAAATAAAGTTTTATGAAACTGACACATCGACAACAAACATGGCGACAATGGGAGAAGCAAAACTTGACGTGAGTGCATTAATTTATTTATCGCAATGATTTGCTGCCGGCGCGTCGTTATCGTCCCGTTTTATTTTAACTTTATTACCATTTCCAATGAACCGTACTTGGAAAATCCTATTTCCTCACTCAACGTGCCTTGCGGTACGATCTTTGTATTGCGAGATAAATAGGGTTATGAATTGCTGCTGCTGCTAATTAATTGACATCTGACAGTATCATGCAATGAAGAATTCTCTTACATCAATTTGGAGATATCTAATGAATCGCACGATTCCATCTTACAGATGTACGATGAATCGATGTATACGGTAGATCCGCAAACCGTCGAAGGCGAGATGACGGTTGGACCGAAGCAGAGAGCTAATATCGGAGAGCCAGACTTTAATACTCTCGACGAACCTATCAGAGATACAATAGTGCGTCTTTTTACGATTTTACATCCAGACATATCCCTCCCTATAAGCGCCCTAAACTTTTATACGGATGATTTATTCTTCCAGCTTAGAGATGTAAAAGCAGTGGGAAAAAAATTTTTTCATGTATTATACCCGAAAGAAAAGAAGAGCCTACTCAAAGAATGTACGTATATATTTGAAGAAATACTCATCCGCGTACAACAACGCAATATGAATAAGAGAAGGAATTCATTTGCTTTATTACTTGGCACGTTTCCATTTGTTTTAGGGGATCTTTGGGGACCATTGGTACTGTGCACCTTTATGGCAATGTAAGTTCCCAAATTTTTTCTATATTGCGTCCTTACATGTTAGAGCAGTCGTCGCAATGACATCATCACATTCCCCTGTCTTCAGGATTTTACAAGGATCTTCGGACATAGCGAATAATTCCAATGACGGTGGACCAGAATTCGCGGAAGTATTTGTCATAGTATGGATCGGTTCTATGGTTGTCACTCTGAATTCTAAATTATTAGGGGGCAACATGTGAGTGTACTGTTTTCCGCTTCGACTGAAAGCTCCAGCCGATTATGCGTTACGCTCGATAATTTACTCTTCAGATCCTTCTTCCAAAGTGTCTGCGTTTTGGGGTACTGCCTACTGCCGACGACTATAGCTCTGATTATTTGTAGAATCATATTAATGGTCGAGCAAAGCACGCTGCTCTTTGTGCTTAGGTTCGTCATTACCATCGTCGGATTTTTGTGGGCTACGTATGGTGCGTGTTATCCAATCATTCTTCTTTCATACGCTCCTTTCACGTATTTTACCGTTGACCTTATCGAATTACGAGTTCTTCGTATTTCAGCATCCATGGCATTTCTTGGAGACAGTCAACCAATCGGGAGAAAAGCCTTGGCGGTTTATCCTATCTTCCTGTTTTACTTTGTAATCTCTTGGTTAGTTATATCTCACACCACGTAATGCATCGAGCCATAGAAGTGATTCAAGTTTCATGACAAGACTGTATAACTACGTGTGCACAAGTATAATAAATCGGGATAATTGAATGTAAGAAGAAATTGAGGTAAGGATGGTGCCTTCGTTTCTTCTGCATTGAATTTTTCACATTAATAGTATTTCTCTTCTAGCAATACTTGCATTTACCAAATCGAGGTTTCTCTTTACGTTGGCACGTGTCTCGCGTAAATCAAACTGAAGTAAATATAAGAAATATCTGGGATGTGTTATCGATAACCCTTGGGTAGTTTCTATAAATGCAGATGTCTTTCTAGCATTCTTCGAGCACTTAAATGCTTTGTATATAGTGCATTTATCTACTATTATTCCATTATCAACTCTGTTCTTCATATTAAGATATTATCTCCCAAAAGAGAGAAGATTTATAGTGATTTTAAGATCATTCCAATTGTCCATTAAACCACTTAAGTTTAGGTGATAAATTATTGATTGAGCATTTGCTTCGATCATCGCGTATGTGCGTGTCCGAGACAGAGGGTCTGGTCTTGGATCGATCTTTGGACGTTTCTCCTAGAGTATTCGTAATTAGGATCTCGTTGGACGTACTAATGAATTTGAAGTCTGCATACTCATGAACTCACTAGTCGCTCGAAACGTTTGTCTGGACGCTTCAATATGAATTATATGTATAATATCGGTAACGTCCGTTAAGTAGCCGCTCGATTACAAACTATATCAAACTTTCAAAGCCACTGAAGGTTTCTATTCATGTACAGAGTATATTTATTTATGTATAAACGCAGTATCTTAGGAAATAAAGTATCGCAAAGGGATGCTGCCTAGTGAATCACTTTCTCTTATACATGAGAAAAGTACCGCTGCAACTTCCTCAAGAGTTCTTTGCTCTCACGATGATTGGGATACGCGTTCAGTGCCTTCTGAACCACGAGGTAGCTCGTCTGCAGATCGCCAGTCTAATAGGAAGCGCAATCTTTTCATCATACTTCCGCGAGAATATCCATTTCATTCAGCTTTTATCTTTCACGCAAAACTTGTCTCGCATACCTGATAAGCTAAATAGGCGCTGTTGAAGTGCGACTCGTATAGATAGCCGGCGATGCTTGCTGCTGCATGGAAGTACGAACGTGCCGTGGCTACGTTGTTATTCTTTATTTCCAATACACCAAGATTGTTATACGACGGTGCATGCCTGTTGTCCGCGCTCACCGCTAACTTGAGGCATTGTTGTGCCATCGTCAAGTCGCCCGTGCACTTCGAAAACGGGAAGGGGCGACGTAAAACGTTAACGCTGTGACTGAATAGATTGCTCGCAACGATTAAGCTACGCGTCAATGCGAACTTACGATAGCAATGTGCGATATGTTGTACCACACGTCAGCGATGTTCTCGTCGGTGGCAAGAGTCAGCGCCCTTTCGAAGCAGGATACAGTGTGATCGTATTGCTGCGCGTAGAAGCAGCATAGACCAAGATTGTTGAACAATTCGGCATTGTATACGCCCATCTGGAGAAGTCTCCTGCGAACGATACGCGCAAGTAATGATATACACCTTTTGTTTCGATATTATCTTGCTGAAAATTGCGGGTTGGGTTAAATCTACTTTGAACAATGAGAGAATCCGCAATTTTCAGCGGAGTACCGTAATTTATTCGATCGACATTCACCTGTAATAACGCAATGCTAATTCAGGTTGATCATTGTAGAAATGGTACATGCCAATGCTCGCGATCGCTTCCGTATGGGCTGCGTCCTCCTGAACCACCTGCTTGTAATATTTCATAGACATTGGCATGTTGTTCAAGCCATCGAATACTCGTGCCATTTCGGTAAGTATTGCTACCTATGGAAAAGGCATTCATTCTTCATCAACACATATGTATTCACCTACCGGGCAGCGTTCCGACTTACATCGTTTGGAAAGTATTCAAGTCCGCGTTTGCACGTATCCAGTGCACCCAGGGGTTGATCGAGCCTCACGTAGACTCTTATCAATCTGAGAATAGTCTCAATGGTTTTGCACTCCTTCAACGCAGACCTAAATTGCTGCTCGGCATCTCTCACCAGTCCAAGAGTGTAATAACATTTTCCCAATTGAACTTTCCACCACCAGTCTTTGAATTGGCAAACTTGAGTCGCCTGAACCGCTAAATCGAGGGCCTGAAAACTTCGTTAAGCCTTTGATTCTTCGGTCGGATGGACTGTCCTGTCGATGGTCGCACGACATTACTCACGTATCTCACATCCTGTTCGTGATAATAAATGTACTCGAACAAGGGTTTTGCGATTCCAGGTTGACTGGCGTACTTGGGTATGTTGAGCCGCGATAGTTGAAGAAACGGTCCATCGGGTTCTGTCAACATCGAAGCTGTACCCAATCTAAGGACGGACCGAACGAATACGGCGGCTTGAAATTGCAATTAATCGAAAATAAATCACGTCGCCATACGCGCGGGGTACCTGACGCTACGTCCCGTACTGGCGGTGATGGGTCTAGCGGTAGCCGATGTTCGCGGTGCCTTTAGAGCCTGCTCGACGCTCAGCGACATGGCACTCTGCGTTGCCGGACGAACGACACCGGTGACCGGTCTACCTTTACGATGAATGGTATGGTTACGAAGTCTGAATGGTTAAAAGAATATTCGTAAAATGCGATGTTTTTTTTAGATTCCTACCAGATTGCGTTCTCGGACGAAACCCCTGGCCGGAAGGTGCAACTCCAGGGTTTTTGAGGGACGTACCAGGCCTGGGCATCGATGCGATCGTATCGCTGTCCAGCAAGCTTTCCGCGATACCCTCTTCTTCGGTTTCTATGTCGTCCACGTAGACTTGCGCGGTCAGAGCCCGCATTTTGAGAACCCATACCGCCTGATGGGGAAGACAAGACGATAGGAAGACGGAATAAAACGAGACTACAAATGACTGGGAGATCACGTCTTCTTTTAACGTGTCTAACGAATAAGACTAAACCTGATCCAGCGGGTTTTTAATTAGCAGATTGGTACAGGCATTTGCACATTCCTCGTACTTTCGTCGACTGTACAAACTGAGCGCTGTGAATACTTCCATAGTTCGCGAGTCTCCAGGCTCAATTGCGCGTTCGGTGCATTATAAAGCGGCATTGATCTGGGAGGGCTACCACTGTTCGAGTCCACTCGCTTGTACACCTGCTATACGTATAGGTATATGAATTTATTGATTACCCGTTTCCACTCTTTTCTATGTCTTCAGACGCAAACGGGGAATTTCGCCGTTTACGTGTCGAGTGCGTCGTATTTATTCTGAACATTTTCCACGGAGTGAATATTTTTTCACGTGGAACACGACAGCTATCTAGTATTGATGCATACCTATAAATTTGTCAATTGTTTCTAGCAGAGGATAAACAGAATGCCGATAACCACAGTTCTTTGATCAAAAGACGCGTCACTTTAGAATTCACGTTGAAATTTTCGACAATTCTTTACTTTTTTTGTGTGTAAATACAGTAGCTTCAAATTCAAATTACTATAAGAGGATGGCGTCTATTGACGAAAAACGTTCGAGGTAAATTGAGCATTGAACAGTAATCCTCATCGACAGTTACCTCTTGTACTTACCGATTCATTTCTATCCGACATTTAACAATTCGCGCGCACCTCCCCAGCGTTCAGCGCAAATTCGACGATTTTTTCGGCCGAAGGAACGTAGAAGAGCAATGCACGAAAGAGACATTGATGAGCTTGCACGAAGCTTTTTTAGTAAGTGCGATTAGAGGGAAGCTGCGTGAATTACGGAATCTACGGCGCTTCTTTGCAGGTAGCAGAGAACGAGGAGATGAACGAATCCCAATTACAGTCGGCATTCGACGAAATCTTGAAGATATATATACCGTGCGAAGAATTTCACATCCTCTTCATGAAGGTACACGTCAGTACGGTGCATCCACTCGTACGGCTGTTGAGAAATGTCGTATTTTCTCGCAGATCAACTTGAAGAGGGACGGTTTCGTCACGTGGAACGAGTTCATCTCTCACCTATTGCTCGAGTTTCAAGAGAAAGACCCGAGTCTGCAGAGACAATCATTGGAACTTCCACTGCTCGGCGTACCGGAGTTTTTCAGGACCCATCACCGCTGCCCAGTTAGCAGGATCACCTTCTGTCCCGAAGTCTTTCCTGTACGCCGGAAACGCTATTTATCCTAATCGTACTCAGCGTTTTCGTTGCTCTCGTAAGCACATGTGGTCATGCAGGACAGAACATCGAGTTTCTTGAGGGGCTGCTACTTGACGGTCAGCAGAGACGGAGTAATCAATTACTGGTCGCTGGACCTCAAGTACGAACGCAGCGTTCACTCCGTTAACCGTAAGTACATCATCGACCGATATCATCGATCTTGCTCCGTAGTTACGATATGATACGAACGTAGACATCGACCGAACGGATAATTCGGCGTTCCTTCAAATGCGCAGCTCACTTGAAGGTACAGCCAACAGCTATCACCGATATGGTGGTGATGCCGGACGTTCAGATAGTGTGCACGAGTTCCACCGAACGGGACCTGAGATTTTACGACACGGTTGCCAAGAAGTTCGATCTCAGAATTGTGGTGAGTGCCGATCGATACCTCGCGGAAATTCGTAGCGTATCTCGTTCACTCGACGGTTTCCTTCCCCTTATCGGCAGATGTCGAGCTTCGAGGATGCCGTCGTTTGTATGAGCTACTACTTTAGCGTGAATGTCAAGGAGAATTCGCATATTGTTTTGGGCGACATGGGCGGGACGGTCAAAGTCATGTCTTTCAGCCCGTTGGAAAAGGGACCGTTTAAGCACACACCAGAACGAGACGTTACGCACCTGCGCTACGAGGCTGTGGCCAGGGTGAGTAAGTTCGAACGAATGTGATTCGGAAAATATTGAATGCAACGTAAATCCATAAATCGCTCTCGCGAGAAGTTACTACGGTTTACGTCAATATTTACAGGGAGAATTGAGCGGTATGAAAGTAACCGAATTCAAGACCGTACACGGAGACTGGGTCAGGCAGGTGGGTTACTACGGGAGCTTGAGAGCTTTTATCTCGTGTAGCAGGTCTTCGGAGTGCTCGCTCCTAGTCGGCTATCCCACCGGCACGAGAATGCGGTACAAGTTCGTCGTCGACAAAGGAATATCTTGCTTCAACTTTTGCGAAGGTATCGTCGCGTTCACGTTCGCCCCCGAAGTGTACCGAAATGTTTAGTGCCGACTTATCTATGCGAGTTTTTTACTTTCAAAGAAAGCCAGATCTTGGTAACCGGCGGTCCAGACTGTACCGTTCGCATTTGGAATCCCTTCGTGCCGAAAAAGGCGAGCGGTGTCTTTGTGGGGCATCACACCGCGATATGCGCATTGGTCGTGCAAAATGCGGGAAAGCGCGTGTACTCCCTGTCGAAGGACAAGTGTGTGAAGGTTTGGGACGTCGCGGCGCAGACGTGTATTCAGGTGCAGTTCTTTCTACGAGCGGAACGTATTATACATTCTGGAATCTTGGCGACATAACGATGTCTTTCGATCGTCAGACGTACAACGGCCTGCCGAGCGAATTAGGCGAACGCACGCCGATGTCGGTCGTTTACAATCCCATAACTCACAAGATGATCATTGCCGCTATGTCTATCGTCGTTCTCGTTTGCGAGCAAGTCATCAATCGTGAGACTTCGGATGGCTTTACACATACGAAGCCCGTGACCTGCGTTCTTTACAATCATTTATTTAAAGTGGTGAGACTTTACCCGGTATTTTTCGCGTACGATCAAGAAAGAACGTCGCCTGGAATTCGCCCATTTCAGATCGTCACGGTCGGCTTCGATTCGTGCATCATAGTTTGGGATCCGTGGCTCGGTCGTCGCTTGTACCTAGTGACAAATGCGCACAGCCGTTTGCTGTACGGCGAGCACGTGGGTATTGAAATAACAGCAGCCTGCTTCGATCCTTCCGATCAACTCTTGCTCACCGGCGCCAGGGACGGGACTCTAAAGATGTGGAATTTCAACACGGGAACTTGCGTACGCAATATGGCCATCGAAGATCATTGGTACGGTTCAATTGCCGCACTCTGCCGTGACGAACCAAGTCTCCTGGTTATTTTCCGAATAGCCAAGTAACCAGCGTCGTGTGGCTGAACAATCGAATACTCTGTACCGGATGGAATCGTCGCGTAACCGAATTCGCAGACTCGGAGACCGGGATACACAAGAAGTGCTGGGAAACGAGACACACGGAGGACGTACTTTGCAGTGCCGTGTGCTTCCCGCAGGCTTTGGCCACGGCTTCTTACAACGGTGAGATGGTCCTTTGGCGGCTGGAAACTGGTCAGCCTTACAGGCGGTACCAAGTGAGCAACCCCACTGGAAGGTAAACTGATTTCATCATTGTTCTCTTCGTTACGGTATCAATATCTCACAAGTTCCCGCATCTTTGGTCCAGTGGAATACAGCTGTTACGTATTACCGGTCTTGCAGGTACACCTTGACGTACAAAAAGGAAGTTAAAGATAAGTTCCATGCTTCCGGAAGTAAAAGTGAGAAAAAAGGCAGCGCGAGAAGATCGTCGCCGAGCAGAGGGTATACTTCGAACTGGGCGAGCGCGTTGGATACGATGCGACGAACGGGCACCTTTCATTTTTCTTTTCTCATCTCCCGCGAGCAGCTCGCAGTCGAAAACTTCGAAGCATCAACGATCGGCGCTGAATATCACGAGGACCGTTTCCGTGCAGACCATGATATTCTTAACATCGAGACCAATGGCACCCGATGTCGGAACTTTATTGGTCTCCCTGGAGTCCGGAATAATCCAAGTGTGGACTCATCATCCGGCAGCGGGGTTTTTGACGGCTTTCTCGGTTATTCACGCGCAAGGGGATTATGCCGGGTCATTGGTCACCGATCCAAACAACGAATATTTAATAACAGGTGCGTCATCGTGATTATTTAAATTCGTAATCCAGTGAAAATGATACGGGTCGCACGTTCCGTAGCAACCGACTTTAATTATCGATCAAATAACTCGGTCGTCCAATTCTCAGGCCACACGATTGGATATATCAAGGTTTGGTTGCTTAAAAACTACGCCTTACCGAATCCCCCCAAATTGTGCATGCCCCTGCTGCGCTTGGAATTTCCCTTTCTCTGGAAGGATAGAATCGACGGGCGAGCGAAGCGGGCGGTAAAGGGACAGTCGCTACCCCTTTTGTTATCGTCAGTCCGGGGTCACACGAAGTCCGTCAACTCGCTTCAATTCATACCAAGCGCTCGCATCATTGTCAGGTCGGCTCGACTGGTCTTATTCTCAGTCTAGAATTTACGTCTCGCTGTTTTTAAAGACGAACGAAAACGTTAGCTCAATTGATTGTATTTTAGAGTTGCTACCATTGATCTTCCAGTGGCAGTTCCGACCACACAGTCCGACTGTGGACCTTAGGCGGTCGTTACATATCGACCCTTGGCACATTCAGAGCGTGGACACCGATTGTGCCGGATCTACCGGTGTTCAAGTACATGAGCGATTACAGGCTGCCCCCCGACATCAAGAGAGTCGCCAGCTTTACGTCGATGAAGGTACCACTGACATCTCTTCGCCGTTACGAAAGCATCGCGACACATCGCTAACGACTGTCTTCGTCGGAGGAAAGGTTCTCAGAGGTGGCCACGTCCAAGTTAAAGCCGAAGGTAAGGCGGACGAGAACGAGCTGACCAAGGAAGTTCCAGAACACGAGCGATATATGCTGCACGGTAAAAGACTCCCCACTCCGATCCTTGGACATCATTATCAGTTGCCCGGTCGATCCAAAGCGTACGACACGCCGCCGATCTTGGATAATTCCCTGGCATACGTGAGCACTGTCATATAAATGATACGACGTACAGTCGATGGTGTTGGTTTTCTAAAGAAGTTTACTCCAGGAAAATAAATGTACTGCGTTGAAATACGCTCAAAAATAGCCACACGCGGAGATATAACAAGCTGATAATCAATTAGTTTTACTTGCAACAAACGTAGATTCCCGTTTACACCCACTTGATAACGCACGACCTGGCGCCCATTCGAAAGCCCGAAACACCGTCGATTCTGGCAGAGCGTGGATCGGCATTGCGGTAAGTACTCGGTTTCTCCGTAACGTGCGGATTTCTGTGCGTCTACGATAGCTCTCTCGGGGAGGACGGTATATAGAATTCGGAGTGATAGGCGTCCTGCGATTATTGCCAATTTTCAGCGCGGCGATACAATCGAAGAAACACGCGAAGGCAGCCGTTTCGTCTGGCAAAGGGAGGACCGAAGTGGAGTCACACACGTCGAAAGCGTCCATCTTCGACAGATCGCCCGAATTCACCAAGTCGCTAAACTCGACATAAAACAACGGGACGGAGAAATGGCATACAGTGGCATTTTTAATTTTATTAGTAAGTATTATTAAACTCTTTACATACTTTGTCGTTATAATGAATAACTGATAGAACTATTAACTTATACAGCCACACATTCAGACACGCGCGTCATTCTACTCAATAACTATGTACTATCACACGATTCTCGACAATTCGTTAGCCTACCACTGCAGCATAACGGTTTACAAAATCTACTCGCTGGTCTCTGTCTGAAGGCTCGAAGTAAGATCGTACTCGGGGGAGGGACAGGGGGAAATCTTTGACGGCAAATATTCATTTTGCACCCTTCGAGAACTCTCGCACGAATCAAAGATCCCTTCGACCAATCTCCTCTTGGCATGGAGGGCGACGCTGCAATTACGTAAAAACGCATTTTCTCAGGCGATCTTTCGCGATTGCCTTTCGGTCGGCATTTCAATGAGCAATAGGTACGTGTTTTTGCGGTATAAAACCCGTAAGTTTCGAATACCACGACTATAACGACAAATGGTAGAGATTGAGTGTATGTATAATTTCCACGACCGTGCGTATTCGGCATCTCGTGCATACGATTCCTAAATTTACTAGAAACCTGATTACTCCGGGACATTTCGTCCGATAATATGTACCCGAACTGCCTGTACGGAGTTTCAACGGAGCGAAACGCCCTTCCATTTTCTCCCAGTTTTCGGGTATACATTCCAGAGCTATAGTGCAAGAGCACGTCCTGTGTACGAGTTTGCAGAAAAGGAAAAACTTGAAGAACCGGCAATTTCCCCCCCGTGGACAATATATCGCGCGTAGCTGTACTTATTTGCACCCGATTTCACCATTTCCCGCGAGAAATGAACGTCCGATGTTCGGTTAATAATGTTTATTATCATTACTTTTTCTTTAATAAATCGCGCTTCATCGCGTACAGGATGTCGTCGTTAGTTTAACGTAAAGTTAAAGAGTCTGTTCGCGCGTGCCAAATCAATGGAAAGTAAGAATCTGATCGAAATACTCGTCGTAGGTACAAGTATTATAACGTACGCGCGTGATACTTTTACACCTGGCTTCGTCGCTCGACTCCCTGTTCTCGATCATCGTTAAAAAAATGAATAATTCGACGATCAATCCCGACGAAACGCGTGTATTTGTTTGAAATAAAAAAAAGAAAGGTAGGCGGAAAGTGCCTCGAAATAACGAAGGATCCTTCATCCGCGGATTATCTCGAAAATTGATATGGCACGTGCGAAACGGGTTTCTGCGGCTGCGATCAGCGCGGTCGCTCTCTCGTCGCCTGAGCTATTTTATCTTACATTTAACAGTTATCCTACAGTTAATCCCCTCGGAGAGACAGGGTGTATCGCCCCTGTGGTGTCTCTATAAAAAAAATTCCGCAACCTTGTTCGAAAGGCGGTTGCAAATAAATACAGCTTAACGTAAGGAACGAGACAATCATCAGTTGCTTAATTACTCGTATCAATTCATTCGTCAAGCGTAATGTCGTTCGCTGGCCCGACTTGAGCCTTGGGTCGCATAATATCGAATGTAATGGCACCAGTGTATCTCAAGGCGAGTCAGCGTCCGCACTAACGATAGTTCATAAAGTTTCAAATTTCGTTAAAGCCAGTTACCACCAAATGCAACAGTTTCGTTTTCTTTATGCCTAACTAATCGTGCATCCACGCGCTAGCCTGATTTCCACCCACCACGCAGGAAGTACACATACAGCGTAAAAATAGGCAGTATAAAATAATCCCTCGCTAAGTTTAACTTAATTTAAGAAGCCCTTGCGAAATTCCAAAGGGAAGAACAAAAATGGTTAGGTAAATTGCGGGAAAGCAGACGATTTCTTGTTTACGTACTAGTACACTTCTTCCACGCGTCACCGTTCTTTGCGTGGACGGAGAAATAGCTCGATATTCCCCCAAGATTGCAGTGAAATTTTTACCGGATGAACTTCGCGATAAAACTGCAAACGCGGTCATTACTCATTGTGGTAAAGCTTCTCGACTTTTTCCATCGCCCTCTCGAATTTCTGCGTGAAAGATTTGCTCGTACTAATGTATCACGCGCCGTAAGACATTAGCGAATCAAAGCTGGTTTTATCAGAGTTCGGAAACGTAAAAACTCTCCACTCGTTATAGCATTCTCGATTGGGAGATAAATACTACTCGTACTTCTTTCCAATCGAAAATGCTATTAAGTTGGAACGATATAGCCGCTATCCTTGGAAGGATGTCCCGAGAAATCGTGTAAAGTCGTTCGAAGGAACATGCACCGATTGACGTACCGCTGAGGGTATTCGTTTGGCGATCATGCTCCGCATCACTCGATTAATTAAGATAAAGATTCATGCTCTGTGCACAGTCTTAACAAACTTAAAACATCGCTCATCAGCATTCCAACGTACACTTTACGATCCCTGTCTAATGCATACACACGCACACATCTCGAAGAAGCTTCGCGAAGCTATAAATGCCTTCTAACAGTGCCAAAGGGGATGAACCGATAAAAAAAACTCTCAAGCAGAATTGCGGAAACTTCGCGCACTCTCGGTAATTATTGATTCTATAAGGTAGATGGGCGGGAAAGAGGGAGGGGAGAGCAGAGAGCGAGAGAGAGAGAGAGAGAGAGAGAGAGAGAGAGAGAGAGAGATGCCCTAAAGACAATAGTGAATGAATTGTGATCAGCTTTAATTTACAAAGTGCCAATTTATGACTCGCAATGAATTATGAGTAGTAATAATTATAATATTATAATACAACTTCACTCTGATAAAAACACACATATTCGCCTAGCACATTTATATCTCTTAGAAGCCTGCCACAACGATACTATTTCATGTCAATATTCATTCGATGCTGTATACATGGGATCTCTGAACTTGCTATGAATTCTCAACTTCCCCTCCCTCCTATCACCCCGCGGAGGAGTATCGTGCCCGGCAAATCTTCCTCTGGTAGTCGAGCAAAGTTCAACTCTTCTTTTTGCAAGAAAAAAATAATCAGGTCCTTTGCACCGTTATCTAAAGTATACTGGCTGACAGCGGAATGAAAAGTAAGGGTGACCGAGCAACACGTCACAGTTTGGGATTAATTATTAAACTGTTCTTTTAAATGGACCTTTTCAATGAAGACACTTATGCCATTATGCACTTATCAAAGAGTACTTTACGATTCCATGAGTAACTTAGACTTTTTAAATCCGCTTCTATTGGAAATATTCTAGTCAGATCGATCAACTGATGATAAATATGAAAAGAACTCGATTGAATAGCTGCCGTAATAATTATGTAACATGTCGTCGAATCGCCCTTCTAAAATTTAGGAAATGAACGTTGAAATAATTTCTAAGAGAGATTATATATGAAAAAAAAAAGCAAAGTAGACATAACCAGTGTTTATCGATAATTTGGAGAAGTACGTAGTACCAAGGAGCAATGGCTTTTCGCGTTGGCTGATATATAAATGCATGTGAGTAAATTTTAAACGATAAATTTTTCGATCGAGTGTCTCAAGACGGTTCAGAAGTCTGGTTGGAATATGCAACGAAGCGTGCGTCGATTGATTAGAATCCACAAAGCATTGCGCAGCGGGAGTAGGAAAGAAACTGAGAGTAAACTGAGAGTAGTTGTCATTCGTGAATGTGTAAAATACCGCTTACGTTGTAAAACAATCTGGAAGAGAATTGACCGCAACGAGACTCGTGATAATTTTAACTAGAATCAATACTATTAGAATGCAGCATTTTATCGCAATAAACTCACTTCACTTTATCGCACATGAGATAATTTACAGGAGGTATATATACAGTGGATACATATCAAACGACGTGCCGCGTGAAGGCGAACTAAAAGAAACGCAAATTACCATTGAAATACGCATCGCCGCCCTCTGACACTTGTAAATTATCCTGATCATCTGTAGTAAACAACGAAAATGAAAACGATCGAAGCAGGAGGCCATGTATTCGCGTCCCTCGATCCTAAACGACACACTGAATTGATATCGCGTCGCGTTGAAAGTAGATGAAAATAGTTATAAACTCTATGCTCTCTCTCTTGGTTGTTTCTGTATATATAGCCTCAAGATATCCACCCGTTGCCCTCGCACAGGTAAAATGCCTATTACTTTTGTTCAGACCAAACGGCACACTTTCTCGCCACATCGCACACATCGCGGCCCTGACTTCCTACGGGAAATGCAGACCCAGGGTGACCACATTAAATAGCATCGTCACGCAGGCATTCACAGTTTTACCCACAACAAAAACGCCATTTTCATTTGAAGTTCTATAACAGACAAACAAACAATCACCGCATTTCGGGGCTTACCTCCTTTTTTAACAAAGGCATATTACTTTACACTCGTCGGCTCTGGTAAATATATAATATGTAGCTGTATTTGAATGTCGTCTTCGTCATTGTCGCGTAATCGTCATTGTCGTGGTGTCGGTAGTGGTGGTGGTGGTGGTTGCAGTAATGGTGATGATAGTCGTGGAGGGTGGACGCAGGCAAAAGGATACATTAGTAGTACCTACGGCAGAGCGCATTTCTTTTGGATGTGCAAGGAGATTAGGTTAAGGATAGTAGGGCGAGAGCGGGGATTGCGGATGATTCAGTCCTGCATTTCTTCGGGTATCTCGTGAGGATTGAGAATACCCGGCACTGCCATTTGCTGCCTCCTCTTCTCTTCCTGCGCCAATCTCAGCGAGGTTTCTCGCTCCTCGAGATAGAGATCCGAATCGTCCTCGCCGGTGTATTCCTGGAGAAGTGTGCGTACTCGTTAGAAAGATTCGCAAACGAGAGCTGGCTTAAATCCTCGTTAAATTCGACTAAACATTTTGAGGCGCTCACTCTGATTTGGACGAGGAAATCCCTGAGGTGTTCCTTGAAGGCAGGGATGTCTTGATCGAGATTGAACAGTCCTTGTACCGTGATCTTAATTTGGTTGTCCGTCAAATGCGGAAAGGCTGCTCGCAGTAGGCTCGCTACGAATTCCTGGACGTAAAGCACATTGTCCGGCATAGGACCCAGTAGCACCTGAATCCTTCCCAGTTCGACTAATGTGAACATGTACGCCAAGATCGTCGCGTGCATCGTCAATCCTGCGTAAAGCCGCCAAAGCGTGCATGAAGCAACGGTCAGGTTGTAAGTTGCGATCGGCTTTCGGGTATTTCGCGAGACTATTTACCAGCTGTATGGGACGTGTCGGTGACGACGCTGAATATGTGCTGAAGAATATCCGTGAAATAGGTTTGATAGAAGCTCTGCGCGGCCTGTTCATGTTGCTCGATATTCTGCAAAAGCTGGTAGAGAATTTGCAAGCCCGTATCTGCCACGTTCCTCATTGTATGCTTGAAGGCCCATATGATCGAATCGAGGACTAGTTTGAACTGTGCCGGGGGAATCGAGAGGAATGCAGGGAAACAGTGGACATTCACCGCCTGTAAGAGAAGAATTATTGCGTTAAATCGTCATCGTTTCCATGTTCTCAGAGTGACCCGATCATTCACATCGTTACCTGTAGCAAGAGGAAGAAATTCGTTCTGTGCTCGGGAAACTCTTCAAAGTCCTTGTTGATCATTTCGAGCGTGCATTCAAAGACCGCATCGAATATCTTGGGAACCTCGCTGGTTATGTGACCCTCGAGTCGGTTCACTATAGTCGCCATGGCACTGAGAACCTCCGGTTCCCTTGCGCAGTGGACATTCGTCTTTTGATAGTCCAGCAGCACCGCGTCCAGCAGCGGCGGTATAAAATTCTCCAAGACCTGGCGAGGTGACGAAGCGAACGATATTATCGGAAGTACGTGGGAACAGCGCGAATGCTCACGTCAACTTTGCAGGGAGCCACCGTGAAGGAACGGACGAGAAATCAATCGGAATGCGATCGGTTGGGGAGACTCGCTCGTGGTCAAGGAAACTATGACGGAGACACGCACTGATACTAACCATTTGATGATCGGTTGATCTGCTGACCCAATCCGAGATCAATTTCAGGGTTTCCTTCTTGACGACCCTCATACTCTTGATCAACGGCTGTTTCATCACTGATTCGCCGTTCAGAGCTATCGCCGCGGTTATGTTTTCGCTCATAACCTGTAAACGTTCGATCGAATTACGATCTTCTTCGAAGATAAACCAAAAATTACGTCGCGTTATTCAATGGCGCACCTTGTAGACATTTAACAAATCTAAGTATATTCGTCCGAGTTGCATCACGTACGGATGCCCTAGAGCTTTACACGCCCTGATGTTCGTTTTGAGAATGCTGGCCAGTTGTTTTACCGCGTCTTGATCTTTCAACACGTCCACGTTCTGCGGAAAATCGATCATAAATGTACGGCGAGGCGAGGTAATTACGCAATAACAACTGTTCGCGATACATACCTTTGACGCTTGACTTATGACGTCGTCCCATACTGAATTAGGCAGCAGCATATACTTCTCGATGAGCTGTTCCTGCGCCAGGATGTCTACCTGAGCGCTAATCATATAGCCGACAGCTTCGTAAAACGTGTGAACCTGTGCGAACGAGAGAACCGTGTACACACCGTCGCAAAGCAGATTAGCGAGTAAATAGTAGTTGCGCACTGGTTGTGCGCAATTTGAAAGGATCGAAAAAACGAGACGCGATATATCCCGAATTTGCACCGCGAACGTGTTACCTGCTGCGTCTGTAAGTCGCAAATGATACTGCTGATGCCGGAGAGGATTTCCTCTATGAACGGCATAGGTTCGCCAACTTGTACTGTTACAAAATGTCTCCTACACTTCAGCGCTATCTTGATGAAGGTGTCGCAAGCCATGTCTTGCACGCCGTCATGGGTTTCTGAAACGCGGGAATATAACCGTGAAACGACGATTTCGTCTTCTTCTCGCCTCCTGCTCCATTAGCGCTTCGCTCGGCGCCTTCGCCAGTCGATACGCAAAGCAAATTCTTACCGTGCATAAACTCAAAGAGCTTGTTAACGACGGTTTTCAGGAACTTCCAATGCGCCCGGAGAAATCGCGGGTATTGGCCGACGACGTACATGATATTACTGGCGATAATGGCTTTGTTATCTTTGCCCTTCTTCTGTTCGCACAATCCGAGCAAATCTTTTATCACCGTCACCAAAAATCGCTTCTCGTCCTCTTCGTGCATCGCGCCTGAGATGCTACCTATCGCCCAGCACAGCTGAAGCGCGAAATGCATACATCGTGTTAGTTTCAGGCGAGCTTCTGTTCGCTCCTTCCTGAGTTCTACCTATAATTACCGTATTGAGATTCTTCCAGGACCATTCCGTGCCGTTAACTTGATTCTGAAGCTTCTCCGTCATCACCCTCTCCGTATCCACGTAATCCAAGTGAGTGAGATAAACCAGCGTCTCCCTCATATTCTTGTAGAGATTAATAGAGTCGGTGTCCTTCATGAATTCCCTGACGACCTCGCCATTCTCGTTCTCCACGACGAGCACCTCTTCCGGCTTTGCCATTCGACTGATCATGATGTATCGCACTTTCGTCAGGACCGGGCAATAAAACAACCTTCGCATTCTGATGTTGTTCGGGGGCAAGAAGAGCGGCGATTGCACCATGAAAGGATTCTCCTTGTACAGATCAGTCGCCAGGCCGTTCCAATATTCCAGGCATATCTTGAATATCTCTACCTCCTCGACCTCCGAGATCAGCACGAGATAGTGCAGCGCCTGGATCAGCGTGTCGTTCAGCTGCTTCTTCTCGACCAATTGTCCGTGCTCCTTCAAGTACGTGCAGAGGAACATTGCAAGATTCTGGATGAAGTTTTGCTCTTGGTCCTGACCAACAGCGTACGCGTCGCGTATATTAGTGTCCAGGGGAAGCATCTGCTCCAATTGCTGCATCGTATTTGCAAATAGTACCACGAACATGTCGTCGTAACTCGTCACGGTGACCGCGGCGATCTCGGTTAAACACTTGAGGGTAACGTTCCGAAATATCGGCACGTTTAAGAACTGTAAATGCGAAGAAACGTCAGTGAAACATTCTCTCGTGAGAGCTAGACTCGGTCGTACCTTGAATATCAACGTGGTGATCAGCTTGGTTTCGAAGATGTAACCAAGAGGAATCCAATTGAGAAACCTCAGCAGAGTTTCCAGCGTGACTGCGACTAACGGAACATTTTGCGAGTTATCCATAACGTATTGGCAAAGTTGGAAAACCTGTGAAAATTCACTGCACATCGTGTCTTTCAAATGCTTTGCCTTGGTCTGCGTCATTTGTCCGCTCGAAAAGTCAAACACTTCCTCTGATAAAAGCTTCAAAATGGCCATATTATTCTGACAAAGACTCTCGTTTGTCTTACTCGCCCCGACAATGTCGCCGATAAACGACTCCCAGTTCTTTGGCCATTCTCGTTTCAGAACCTGTGCAACGAGCGGGTGAGCGGATGAATGTGCCTGGTCTCCATTCGCGCGCGAACAGTTCGTAATTCAGAATTCTTACCTGTACGAGAATCATGTTGAGTTTATTAAGGTAAACTTTGGAGGCCTCCATTGTTTCCGGATCGCTGCTCGTCTTGATAATGAGGCCTACTATATATTTCTTTATACCCTCGCACTGATTCCTCGGCAGTACTTTCCATCGCGTCTTTATCACCTGCTCTAAGATTTGCAGTGCGTAATATTTTGTTTGTTGGTTCTGAAAGAAAAAGAAGGAACAGACTCGTTGGGAAATGTTAACCAAAGTCAAGATTTTGAGAAATAGATCAAAATTACCTGCGAATACTCTAAAATGGTGTCGACTCGCGTCCATGCGTCCGGATGCTCCTTGAGGCTAGTGAGAACTTCTTGAGCGACGCGTTGCTGATCACCCATTCCAGTATACATACATCCTACTATATTATCGAGTAGAGTAATGTCCAGCTTTTGGTTGAAATCCAGTAACTTGGATGCTTGCTCGGCCAAAGTCGCCATTACATCTATTTAGTTGTTTCGGTTTCACGCACACTCAATCTACATGGAAAAACATATCATAATTGTAGCTATGCCTAAAGGAAGAGCATTGGCTATGCGTTATATTTCTTGTAGACAAAAAAACGTTTGTAGAAGCTATAACAAATGTACAAGGATGTTCTACACCTATTTGGGGATCACGATTTTTTACTCGAATTTCCCATAATTAATCCGCATTCGAATGCAACGCAATTCGTCGGTACACTCAATGCACCGCGAATGACGCACGGAAAATACGAAACTCTAAATTTTGTTGATGGAAAAAGTAAAATAATTCGAGCGACATCCCAGCGCGTTGGAAGCCGTCGAAACGGAATTCGTTGAAACGTGAAAGTAAACAAGATAAGGGAAAAACTTTCGCCACGTTAAATACCGAAGAAAACGGAATAAAAACGTGCCGCAGGGGGTTCACGGTACTTTGGATCATCCGACCTAACCTACATTTTGACAATCGCTAGCAAGGTTATGTGAAAACGTTTCGACGCGACGTTTCGCGAAAAAGGTACTTTTTCCACAGTGTACGAGAAGCGAAGTGGAATGTGGAGAAAGGTGCGAAATGCCAGGATATTTTCGCCAAATCGTTGGCATTCGCGCGTTTTCGAAGCCCGGGTGCAGTTTTTCCATTGCGTCGTTGCCAGTCGGGCAAAAGGTTCGCGAGCGATGTTCAAACGTACCGTTTCAACTCCCACACACAGATATTCGCCTTGGACGTAAAAAACACACGTTCCGCACCGACAGCCACAATATTCGCAGATAAATCACAAGCACAAAAGAGCCAAACACTCAACCGACGATTCCCGCGCGCGACCAACTTCGTTCCTCGTTTCACACACTCGCTGTTTCTCTCCGTCTCTCTCTCGTCACTGCTTTCGCTCCTTCGCGATCGCCAGCGGAAGGTGCGATCATGAACGCGCGATACCCACCGAGGCCGTTGTTCGTTGGACACCCTCTTTCCGAATTTCATGCGAAATTCTCTTTACTTTCTTCGTGAGAGACCGCGAAAACCTTGGACTACGTCTTCGCGAAACCCAACCTAAAGATTTTCGAAAATAATAACAAGATGGCTGAAGATTTTACGCGACCATTGCGGAGAGACGGACGGTTCGATTGGTCGAGACGAGGAATTACGCCCAATCGCCGTTAGGCTAAGCGGCAATCTCGTTTGACGTCAGTGAACGTCACGTGACGTCATGCAAACACGTGTGCTCCATTTTGACTGGCAAGTTCACTAGACGCCGAATGTGAGAACGGTGAGAACGCTGTTATTTTGATGTCACGCTTTCAACGATGTTGCAATTTTCTGTAATTGCAAGATACGTATGAGCGCGCTTTCCTTCGACAATCCGTTGCAATTTAGCGGTACGCGTTATCTACGCTCCTCGATTCGTCTGACAGATGAATGTACTCACATTTCGCCAAACATCGTCTTTCCGAGTTTTAGAAATCTCTGCAGCGTAATGTCATTTTGGGAAACATCGGGACTGTCGACGATGTCATTGACTCGTGTCATCAAGAATAGATTCTGTATGTTTTACGTGTAGAAGCGGATCGATCGTTCTCCTCGCGGAATTGAATTATCATTAGAGCCGAATAAACTTTTGGATAATCTGTCGAATCGTTTCTAACTCTGACAATGAGTTATCGTGCAATGTAGTGAACATTTATGCCCCTGATAGCAGACAACCCGTCTTCAGGTCTTGCCCCTGGTATCTGTTAACCCGATGACAATATTTAAGAAGATTTGAGGAGTTTCAGGCGCGGTGCGTGTGCTCGCATGTGTGGGTACGTGTCCAGCCGTCAACCAATCAAGTAGCACGGAGAAGAAGAAACACACGTGGCTACACACTACACTACGCTACTACTGCATACACACACACATTCATCCGCATGCGCGCGCTCGTAGTAGTAGGTCTAACCTATCCTCAATCTGTCAAGACTGTGATCGGGAATTGGGAGTATTTCGGAGCAGTGTAGAGCTTTCATTCGCTACTTTAAATATTTATTTGTTTAATTCGGAAGCTTCGATAAACGTGTAACGTATCTTTTTAAGCGCGCGAACAGTTAAGCGAATGGTATTCTTACCACACGAAGAGAATAAATCCGACTGGGCAAAGTTCGAAAAGTGATATGAAATGTCCTGTCAGATCAAAGGATTTGCTAATTTAGTGGATCCGATAAACGTGAAGGAACGATTGCTCGGAAGTGCTGGAACAAAATGTGAGGATTGTATTTGATTTTTGCATTTGGCCTGTTACTTAGAAGTGCCATTTGATAATGAGATAATATCTGTGGCCTTGTTTCGCAGTCGATCATGTTCCGCCAAACGAATTACCCCTTCAAGACATTCTCATTTCGTTGTCATCTTCTGGAGATGTTCTGGCTACTGCGTGGAACAGAAACGTCGTTGTTTTAACTTGTAAGCGCATTAGAATGTCGGTTCACCCGTATGATAGGTATAACGAAATCTTTGATAGAAGGAAGCCTTTCGCAATATTTTATTCCAGCAAAGTGGGACTCCCAAGAGACCGATGAAGTGAAAAACAAGTTTCACGTAACGTGGAGCGGTTCGCAGTCGAACGAACAGAAGTAATTGCAATTTCTTGAAATTTTCATAGTGGTTTTTACATTTTTCCGCATTTATTGATATCTCGGAGTTTGACCTATCCGAACCTTGTTTCTTTAGCGAATGGATAACTTGTTTGATGTGTCTGCCCCTGACGTCATTGGGCAAAGCGAGCGCTACCAATGGACCGGATTGGACATGCATCGCGATCGGTTATTCCACTGGTTTTCTGAGATTTTTTACCGAAGTAATTTCATGTACTCTGCGTCACCCGCATTCTCACCAGTCCAAATATAAGCTGCACGAATAAAAGCCAAAAAATTTCAGACCGGCGCTTTGCTCCTCGAAGAACAGCTACACAACGAATCGATTCTGGGAATCAAGTGCCAATCGCATTCCTCCCCTAGGCACATGGGAGATACTGGATTGTCCGAGGAAATCCATATATCTTATAACAGTGCGGTATGCGTGTTGCAGGGATTCGCGTTGTTCTCCACCTTAAGAGCCTGCCGTAATCACTTGGCCAGAGGTAATTTCATCGCTTCGATCCGGATGAAGCGCTCGCAGAGCGTTTTCGGTATCACAATAATGGCTTTCAGTGCAGGCAAACTGTAATGACAAATCGCCAGCGGCCAGCCTCACTTATAAGAAATGGGGTTTCAAAAATCAGGACGTAACGAACGACTGCGAAGTGATCGGCACAACGTCGGTTAACACGTTCGATCATTTGGTGACCGCTTCCATTTGCGGCGGTTACCACGCGGCGTATCGTTCCAGCGCGCCACAGCATTGCTTGGTCATGGCGACCGGTAAGAGACCGTTCATCGGCTTTCACTACGCGCTGGAAGGAGGAAACGCGCCGGTTTTATCCGACGTCGCCATAGCGATGGCCAGTAAACTAGCCAGTGCCATAGGCACTGCCGTTCCGTGAGTATATCAGTTTCCTTCGCCGTTCCAAACGAACGGCTACGCTGGAGCGATGTGTGCCGAGATTGAACGTTCCATTAATCAGGTGGTTCCGCGGAGGCTCTAAAATTCCCACGTCTCCGGAGAAGATCAAAGGACCCACGAGCGAACCGACCGAGGCCATGACGTGCAGGTTTGGTTTGAGCGACGTCATGAGAGAAGGAGATTGTATAACAGTTAGTCCAAATAAAATGCTGTCAGTCGTGTGCGATGCAATGGGTAGAGTTATACTGGTGGATAACAGGCGTGGCATTGCGGTTAGAATGTGGAAGGGCTACCGAGACGCTCAGTGCGGCTGGATCGAAGTCGTGGAGGACAGAGATCGCGGGGCGCATAAAAATCAGGCCAAGAGTGTCGATAGAAATGGGTCCTCTCGTCAACAACGAGCAGCCCTATTTTTAATTATATACGCTCCGAGAAAGGGGGTGATCGATATTTGGGGTGTTCAACAGGGCGCTAAAATTACCACATTTTCCGCCAGCAAAAATGGACGGTAAGCAGTGCGGCTAATTTCGAACCGTCGACGGAAATCTTCCCGGTTCGTCGTCGAGATTCTCTCCGCACGTCCAGTTGCGATTGTACTTTCGTTTACGCTCGATTTACAGATTACTGTACACGAATTACGGTCTGTTGGGACTTACCGACACCAACGTCTCACTGGCGAATCGGGCGCAGTTTCCCTGCGTCTTCATGGATCCTCTCGGAGGTTTGAAGGAGATCACGGTCCCGTTTCATTTTGCGCTCAGCAGCAAAAATGGCAAGAGGGTTCGTGATTTGCATTTGCTCAAGAAACTCAAGACGTTCATACGTTTGGAAGAGTTCGACGAGGCAAAATTGATCGATGAAGTTACCAGCACTTGCCGAGATTTAAAGACGAATGAGATTAGATTGCAAATTATCGAAATGTTGATGATTAATAAGCACGTCACGCCGGACGCCCTGATGGCGGCAGCCTGTTGTTTCGAGGAGAAACTCGAGCAGCATGGTACGCTACTATTCGAAATCATCGTCGTCGTCATCGCGTAATGTGATGGACATCAACGACATCGATACGCTTAACCGTGTTTGAACGTTATTTTCAGAGGAGGAGAAACTAGAACCCGTAGCGAGGGCACTTTATCAGACCTCGACGCAGTTACAACGAGTAATTGTGTTCTACAAATACTTACAGCTGCAGTATAATAAACCGCCGGAATACGACGCAATTTCGGTTGACAGCACGCCTAGTGGCAGCCAATTGTCCTCGTTCCTCATGACCTCGGAAAGGGACGTGCGTCGTATTTTAAAGCTCTTCGGAACTTTGAGCGAACTCGATCGTTCGAAAAAATCCAAGATTCAAACTAAGGTAACGTTTCAAGAGAGCACGCGAATGTTTCTCGACTTTCTCTCGTGCTTCGAATTCGGCACGAAGAGTTCGATTTGTCTGCAGAAGAATGTGTCCGTGGATAAGAAGTACGAAGTCTGTAAGTACGCTAATAAGATCGTACCGATTGCGCGAATCCTAATCATTTCCATGCGTTTTAGCCAAATTGATATATCAAGGATGCATGTATTCGAACGATTCGGTCGTGAACTGGCAAGAAGTAGCCGCTCGAAGTAACATTCAACCATCAGCGATGATGCATTTAGCTCTCGTCTACTGGCTTAACAAAAGAATCGCGGCTCCGATGGAGATGGAATTGCAGCGCTTTACCCAAATTCTGCGAGCGGTTTGTTCCTTGGCCCGTGAGTTCTCGCTTCGTTTTGTAACGTTCGTCCCTTTAACAAAGTTTCTATAATATTTAATTTGCGGAGGTACAAACAGACTATACGCCGTATTTTTAAGCACGATATCTGTTCTAAAGCTGTCGAAGAAGTGTGCTCCGAGGATAACGAAATATCATCCTGGTGGAGGGACGTGCGCATCACTTTGACGGATTCCACCAATCCATTCCAAGCGTTAACGGCTGTTGTGATGTGCAGAGCTGTCGCCACGACCATCGAGAAGAACAAAGATCAAGTTCGCAACGATAAGGCTACGGACGATAACGGAAACGAAGGCGAAGACTCGAAGAATGGCAACGGCGTGGACAAGATGGAGGAGAGCGAAGACAAGGAGGTCGTAGGCACGACTCCCGAGAACGAGAATTACAGTTCGACGAGCGAGTGGGAATACGTCAGCAAAGACGGCTGTCAATTCACTCTTCTCATTGGTTATTTGGAAGATGTCACGGTTTTAAATGCCGTTGTAAGGTCAGTCGCTCGAACGTTCTCGTCGTTAGATAACGTCTTGAAAGCGAGAACAATTGTTGCAATAGTTTTTCAATCTCAGCCAAGAACCGCCATCGGATCACACGACGAAGTTCTTTGCCGCGCCTTTCGAACCAGTCGCTATATCACTTGGAATGATTCTCAACAAAGGAAGAGGTATCTACGAAAATGTATTATACCTACTGTCCATATCGTTGCCTCAGAGTTATAAGATTCTATGTTACGTAGAACTTCTGTAGAACATAGAACCTTATAATTCTGAGGCAGCGATATGTATGAGTTTTAGCCCCTCTTTTCTTTCTCTCTCTCTCTAAACGACATCATTCAGGTTCTGTATCCGAGATCGTGGCAAGGTGGCTAAGTTCATCGGGTCTCGATCCGGCGCGTTTGATAGACACGACGGACGTGGAGTTCGATCAAATGCAACTCTCGGTGGACTCTCTGCAAATGGCTGGATCGTTGGACGAGGCGGCTGGAGTCGAGCTGTCGCATCAGGACCAAACGAAATTGCTTTCCGTATGCGTGGATATTGGCAGCGAGGCGAAGACGGATGCCAGCGCTCAAGCTTATTTGCTGGGTAACGATTCGTCAATGTCTCCTTCAATTATCACAGTCGTACGGTTAACTGACTTTCGTCGAATTATAGATAAGATCAGCTTGCTGAAGCGTCACTTCCCGTACAGTTTGACGAGCAGCGTTCTACTCGCTAATCTTTGTTGGGAATTTGTCATACTGTGGAACAAAGAAGTAACGCAATTGGAAGCATTTGAGGCTGCTCTGGCAGTTCTCCGTCATATTCCTATGAAGCACATAAGACATGGTAGGTCCGAGAAGAGTCGCACCGACGAGAAATGCCCGATAGAAGTTCGATACGATTACAAGTTATAGTTTCTAATTCGCAACGGCTCTTGTTCCGTAAGGAAGGGGAAAGAAAAGAATCGGTCCGGTTTAGATAGCACAACAAAGTCACATACGGTATGTGTGCGACGGAAAACGCTGAATTTTGAACTTCCCTGACATTTGAGACTTCGGTAGTGATTGGGACGGTGCCCTGGTAATTTATAGTTAGAGTTGGCCTCGGGAGGGCGCGCTGCGGTCTTACGAGCCGTGTTTCAATAGCGAAAAGTGTCAAACGTCCGATCTCCCGGTAGCAAATTAACGATTTCGAGGTTAGATGCTTCGATCTCCCGAATTGACAACTATGTACCGCGAAGTCAAATGTCAGGGAAGTTCAAAATTCAGCGTTTCTCGTTGCACATACTGTATTCACTGAGCGAAAAGGATACACAGAAATCGTGCGAAAACACGAGAACGTTAATCGGTTCGATGCACACTGATTACGAAAGAAGACTTACCACTGTAGCGATACACTGATGGATGAAGAGGCACCGATCACTTGATTACGCCGAATAATAAAGTGTGCATTCGGTTGCGACTTATATATCTTGCAACTAACAGATAGCGGGGATAGCGTGAGCTATGCGGTGTGCTCTGATTGGCTAGAATGAGAATGACGGAGCAGATAGGGCTGTTCCAACCGAGCCGAAATCCGTACACTCTGGATGATACCGTCGTGCGCAGTAGTGAAAATCCATTCCACCTTCTCCACCGCGCACGACGGTTACCGTTCGGTGAACGGTTTTCGACTCGGTTGGAACAGACCTAGCGTGCCCTGATGACGCGAGGGATGACGTTTCCCTGAATCACGTACCTAACGAAACCGAGCGGTGGTTGTTCGGGTTTCCTAGAAGGATGGCTTTTCCGATAGACCCCGTCTGTCGGTATTCGTCGCTAGGAACTTCTCGTTATAAGCGGACTAAGCAGCCAACGGCTAGCGATGATTAGCAAAGTGATTTCGATGACGCGCGATTCATTAGAAACCGTCCGGCAATTAGCATTCCGGGAAAGGTTCCGGGACTGTGAGCGCATTCACATCCCCTGCTCGGCCTCAACAGCTCTTCATTCTGCGATAGGCGTCTGCAGTCTATTGTGGACTCTTCACACAAAGATGAGAATGGAGTCTGCAGCGAAACTCATGAACAAACTCGGAAAACTGCCGAAAGAGCGACTGTGCATGCAGGACGTCGGCTTGTCCGATATACAACTGACGACGTTATTGCAGCATACCGTCACGTTCCTCGACATCTTTCTAGACGTAAGAGACACCTGCATCGACGGGCGTTAGTCTTAGCAGCAAAGCAACTCAATTCCGCGGTGTCTATAGTGGAATATCGGTTCTTTCGTCGACAGGCGGAAGTACTGGAATCGGAGAATAGCGCGGTTATCAAGTCCGAGGAACTTTGGGAGGGTTCTCCGACGGGTCCGCAACCGTTTGCCGCACTCGCCATCTCGCAAGCTCCCGCGTCCTACGATCTGGTAATGCTACACTTGCAGTTGGCAAACGTTCTCCACATGATGGCGCATTTCAATTTAAAAACGAATAAACCGTTGAACACCCTCTTCGACTCCGTGGTAAGTAACGGTCAGTGCGCTTCATTACTCGGGCAACCAAATAATCGCTAATCGTTTCACCAGGCTCACCCGTATTTCTTCCAAGATATTACGGACAAGGTGATACTCACCTGGTATCGCGACGATAAGCGGGACAACGCGCGAATGGAGTTTCTCTGTCGCGTCATTACAGCCTCGATGGATTCGATACATCAAGAGACGACCGACGGGAATAACCTGAGCTCCACGCAAGCTGTTTTCTGGATGAGCAAGTGCCAGACGTTAGCATCGATATGGAAGATCAATAACGACGAGCTCAGAATTCACCAAGTCTGCCAGTTGTACGTCAATGGCTTCGATCGTTTGGCGGAAGAGGTAGGGTCGATTAATAGCAACCTCTCTCGCGCTTCACTTTAGCAGTTTTTAATGGATCTCCTCCTCCTTTCCAACTTGAAAATCTTCCTTTCAAATACAGGTGGTCACAGCCGTAAACGACGTCGAAAGACTAGCGTCAAATTTACTGCCGATCGCGGGAAGAAGGATGATGGCATACTTATTAAAATCTCCCGATCTATTGGAAGAGGTATCAAGAATCAGTCCAGCACTTACGAAATATTTGGAGAGTCTCGTAAGTTCGTGAATACTTCGAACTCTTTGAAATTGTACGTGCGCGGCAGCGATTCAGTGACGCGATTGCGTTGTTCTAGAATCTCCTAGGAACAGTTTTTACAAACTGTTCGAACGGTAACACAGTGGAATTGATTCAACGAGTTGTCAGGCATTTACCCGAATCTCACCCCGATTATCATCTCGCGCAGCTGATGCTCGAAGCTACATTTATCTACGAGGGTAAAACGTGATTGCAAATTCTACGCGACGCTGGATACCGTGATGTGGAAATGGAACGCTTGTAAAGGTATTCGTGGTGTTTTATCGTATCATTGTGTAATGTGTCCAGCGACGAGGGAAAGGGAACATATTGTTATCAGTTTTATAAATTAAACTGTAGATTAAGCTTCATGGTATGTTCCAATTCAGACACGCGTCTACCTTACCTTACGTATTTTGTCACGCTCGCGTTCAGATTTCACTAAATACCGTGCTACACTCATTTATAACGGATCATTACCTTATCTAGGCTCGTAAAAGTATTCGAAAAGGAACACCGCAATTGCCATTGCATAGCCCGCGAGCACGAGGTAGCTGATACCAGCGATGTGTTCGAATTTCAATTTTTCGGGATCCAATTTCTGATGACGTTTTATCACCTCGTTCTCCTTTATCCATTGGCTTAAGAAGCCACCCTCTATTAGATGGAACAGCAACTTATTCACTTCATCGAGGTACGGGCAGCCCGATTGTGCGATGAAGCCTATCGTGTAACCGAGTACCAAGTCCTTCATGACATGATGATCGTATTCTCTTAGAAATTTGGAATTCCTCACGATACCACTTTTCGCCACGAAAGCCATATCAATTTTGCCCTTAACGCTGATCTCTTCGAAGATCGAGTCGGTAAGGCGCCCTTCGTAACGGTGGCAGATAATGTTGTCGTTCGTGTCGTTATCCGCGCAGAAGAGCTTAATTATAAATTCTGGTCCGTACAATCGAAGGTTCGACGCGACGAGCTGTTTATACGTATTGACTTCCGGGAGGTACATCGGCTTCGTTAAGATGCCTTCCATCGAGCTCAAGTAGGATTTCGCGACGATGTAGCTGAAGAGCAACCAGGTTGCTAAAAAGATCTTGGTTGACAGCGTTTTCGGTGCCGCGGTCATTTTGACGGAAACTCCGAGGAAGATGGCCCAGATGTTCAATCGAAGCAGTCCTCGGGCGTCATTTTTGAAGCGCGGCGATAGGAACAATACGATACCCGTGGTCGAGATAAATGCGAACCAGACGGATATCTGAAAGGGAACGAATTGTTGCCAGGCGGAGATTCGCTTGGATTTCGGCACCACCCAAATCCTTTCCAAATGCATCAGAGAGATAGTGCTCTCGTAATCCCCTAAAGTCACCCGCTTCGATCCAAAAACCAAATCCGACAAATTCCGTAGCAAAGTTTGCTTCGTGTCCTCGAAAGTCAGGTCCTCTAGATCGCTGAAGTTCGTGATGTTCATGGTGAAGTTCATTCGTTCGGCAATAGTCGTCATCGCGTTACCTTCGATACCGCGCACCTTCTTAATATTATTTTCTACGTAAGTCTCTACGTAAGGCATCCCATTTTCCGTCACTACTCGAATGCAGCAACCGTTTAGATTATTGAATCGCCGATAGAACGGCGATCTTCTGGCGATCTTGCCATTCATTCCCGTGGCTAGTTTCACGAGTGACGCGGGGAAGCACGCATCTTGGCGATAGGGGTCTAATCCATAGAAGCTCACTTCCGATTTAATCAAAACGCACAGCAACACTTGGGAGATGTGGCGAAGCCATAGTTCGATCATCGGTCATGCGAAATTCTCGATTACGTCTTCGTGGTTGAAGTAACGCGTGGTAACGCAAACCACGAAGCGGCCTCGCTTATGAAACGTATGTATGCTCTGCAGAATTGCGCTCGTCAGATTTTTCGTGGACGACAGAAAGACCAGGACATTTGCAGTGGGGCCGTAGCGTTCGTCCGGCATAGCCAGCGAAGAGTTCACTCGTTTCAGCACTTCGTTGCTGACGTAGCTACCTGCGCCGATCGTTGCGACGTAGAGAGAACTCAACGCATCCACGTTCTCGTTCACCACGAGTGCCGTGAATTCGATCAGATCTTCGTATCCGATTTCGCTTTCCAGTGTGTCCTCTAGTACCTCGAAAATCGTTGTTAGCGAAGTGTTGAGAGTCGCGAGAAGAAGCAAGCAGAAACATGGTGATTTGATTTTCATATTGCCACAGGAGAATAGCTTTCGGTAGCTCCGAGAGAAACGCTGATCCAGAATTGCTATCCAATTTTTCTCCCGTTGAAAAGTCTCGTCGATTTCGCGGACAGTGTGTGCACGCACTTTGAAGGCTTCGAATTAAGCTCTTTGCTGGTACTTTCCAGGTGGCTGTACACATTTGTTCTTTCGTAACGTTTGCGCTACTCGTGTTACGCCAGAAATATTTACCCCTACGCGGAGTAGTTCCATTTCTTCACCGGATTCGACAAAGACGTTATGACGAAATACAGGTAAACAGTCTCCTCGGCAAAGTGCCTTCGCTCTACTGTACACACATTTTCTCCGTCCCTTTTTTAATGCGTACCAAGGCTAGACAAAATGTCATGGAGGTTGAAAGAGACTCGTTGAGCACTCTGGAATGTTCCTTACGTACTTTTATTGCCCATTTCCATTTGTCGCTCTCACTTATTCCAAGACAAGTAACAAGAGTTTAGAGATAGCTCGGGTCATCCGGTATTACACATATTATGTTTATTTCATAAAAGCATTAGATTAGATACGTCATCCGTTATAAATAAACCTCTTTCGATTTTTGTCTTCGAGTCTAAAATATATAGAAACAATGCACGCTATACCGTCGTAAATCGCAATAACAAAGCAAGGATTATTCGCGTTTCAGAAGTCCTTCGCGCACCTATGCATGGCAACTGATCGCTGAGGAAACATTAGCATGTGCGAGTCGTCGAAGCTCGACGATCCGAGGGAACGCAACATCGCCCAAGCCTTCCTTTTACCCCTGGCAAGCGAAACTGCAGAAAGTCGCAGGAAGAGTCCTTCAGAAGCGAATTGTGAAACCCTGATACTGCGGCTTCGTGACGTTTTCCCAATTCGTAAGTTCGCAATGATCGATCACGCTGCCGGGACTGCCGACGGTGCAGAGCCATTGCGCCCTGTAAGAAAAAAAAAGTGAAAAGGTGACGAGGAGGAGATGCACAGTTGATCATGTAATTAAAGGAGTTACAGAGTAATATAATAATTATTCGTTGTAGGCGAGCGTTGCGTTTCGTATATGTAGAAGCAGAGGACATTTCGGAATGAGTAAGGTTCGTCCTACGGAAGGGAACTGCTTGGCGTGTTCTATTCTCCAGATAGCCTTTTCGTTCGTAAACGTAATTACATCGCTCGACGGTGCATCAAAGATCAAGTTCCCTTACTTTCGATGCATTTATTTTCCCACGGGAGCTTCTCTTACATTTTCAAGAGACTGCGTATTTAGCTCGTGTTCCCTACGCCATTGCGGATGTTTGCCGCGTCGCCAATTGGCCGTCGAAGCTGTCACTCGCTCTCACCGACACCGTGCGTGTACTTCACGTACTCCCAAATTATTATTAGCTTCTAATCAGACCGAGTTTAAGATATTTTTACCCCGCATTTTACCGAAGTAGAATGCTTGAGGTTGATCAGCTGTCGGTCGATAACAAGAAGAAGGCCGTGTGTCGGAAGCCACTATATTACGGGATGCGACGCCATCGACGAGACGTGCTTTCGCTCACCCAGGCTCATCCACTTCAAGTAGAGTTGCGACGCCCGACATTTCCGATGCATGCCCGCCCGTCTACCAAACGAACACGCGCACACGCGAGGCTCGAAATGTCTCTCTATACGCGACCAACGCAGACCTATGCAACCGCGTATTCGAAATATTTCAAGAACGTCTGCTTAATTGTAGACGACTTCCTTCTGGGGGGAAGCTAGGTAATGTTGTTCTCGGCCTTGCATCACAGGTTCACGAACAGGAAGAACCGAACTGGGTCAGAAATAGACGCGTCTCCCCTCCAATCTTTCGCGCTCCTGCCGAACGTAGAGTCGCCTTCGAAATGAAATTTATCCAACGTCGTTGGCTTTAACAACGAGACTTGAATGCATCGTCACGCCGATGCGTGAAACGGCGATCCTCGGCCTGCGATAAATAGATCAGTAGATTCAGCTGACTTTTAGAAATAACGGAACGATGCTTCTCGGATCCTTCTTCATCTTCACCACGATCCTCGAGTTCTTCGGCGTTTTCGTCTCCCGTGTGATTGGGGCAAAGCCGCGCAGGTACACGCAACGAGACACGAGCTCGATGTTGCGACGTTTTAAAGTCTGGCTTCCAAGTAATTCGGTGATGCATCGGTCCATTACTTCATTAAATCGTTATAAAGTCCGTCTTCGACCTAATGGTACTCGCCAATTTACGGCTGAGGTCACGCGCACAACGGTCAACGAATACAAATGATACGTGTTTAACGACTACGGCGATGACGCCGAGGACCGAGCTTCCTCTCCAAAAGCTGACAAACTCTCTTTAATGAGCGAGCTCTCGTTTGTCGGATATACGACGATCGACGAATACGGATGACGTTCGTGGAAAAGAGCGGGATGACATCATGCATCGCAATTTCGTTGGAAAGTCAGGCGAAGTTTAACGATACTCGCGACGCAACGCTGAATGATCATTGCGTGAGAGTGCACCGATACGTTCCTGGAAGCTGTTGCGCGATATCTTCGACAATGAAGATGACCCCCGATGGAGGTACTTTGCAAATGTGAAATATTCTTCGAATTTTCCGAACGTTATTCTCGCCGACACACCTAGCATTTCGCTCGGTGGCATTCGCAATGACAATTCACGTCGCGATATTTGCCACGATCATCATTTTGCGCGGTCGCCACGCACGCGCTCTATAACCAGTGATATTTCAGGTCCTCGACCCAGCGTCGCCACGATAAGCCAAGCCGTCTCTCTCTCTCTCTCTCTCTCTCGCGACACTCAACGCTAACGATGAAAGATGATTATTGTGTTCAGCAAAGGAAGGAACTCGTCCTGCGAGTTAACGTCGGCGCGAAAAGAAAAAGTACGGAGGAGAGACTCACATCTGATCCACGAATGCTCGGGGTCCCTGCATCTTCCCGAGGATAGTACCTCTCTTGCTGTTCTTCACCCATCCGCTGATTCCCAGCTGCAGGCAGATGTCTCTGACGTATTTTGTGAAGTAAACGCCTGAGGACAATGACACTTCGTTTAATGGGAAAAGGTAAGGATATTTGGAATGCTTCAGAATTTCTTTCGTGCTTAGTATAGGCGAGAGGGAAGGAGGCTTACTCGTTTTCAATATTGTTTAACTCCAAACCGTATTGCAACTCACCCTGTACTTTCCCAAAGACCTCAAACTCCACTGAAGCCAGAGGCTCGTCGTTCATAGGATCTTCGGTTCCCATTCTTGACTACAGAGTTGTCGGAGGGTTGCCTCGCCGATCTGCTCCACGGAGTATCTCTGCCCCCTCGTTAAACGCGCGTATTTCCAGACTGAAGGAATCCCCCGATATTTTTCTCGTCCTTTTCTCCTCCCTCTCCCAAGGGTTCTTGGTTCTTCTTATCAAAAAGGTTTTGATGTTAAAGCTGCTGCGAATTTTTCTTCCGGTAACTTCTTTATTTCCGCTCGATTTTTGCTTTGCCGCTAATTAGCTGCACTCTGTCGCAGTCGCCTCGCGTCGATACGTCTTTCGAACTGAGTCTGTCTTCGTATCAAGGCGTCGCAACGCCTCAAATAGACTCCCCACTCTCTGTTGGTCAGGGGGCCATTAGGCCATTGGCGATCGATCGTTCGATCGATCTTCGAGCGTCTCACCGCGGAATTCTCGCGACTAAGCGAAACCCTTGGGATGGTTTGACTTCTCTTGCGCGTGGAAGTAGCTTCAAAGGCTCTCGTTGATCGTACGATCCTCCCCGCGGTTATATCGATACGATTTATCGAATCTCCTTTCTCGGAGAAAAGAACGATGTAAAAGGGGTAGTCAAACTGATCCTTGCATTCCACACTGCAGGCCGAGATCACTAAGATTATAATCTTAATATCAGACGAAGTGATTATTCTTGAAGGAAATCGAAGTCTCTTTGATCGTTCGGATTTTCTTCCGAATTGCTGCTCTTGCGCGGATTCGAATTTGTCTCCTTCCTGAAGGATGCACGATGTCGACGCGTGCTTCATTGTAAAAATCCATATCAGAAATAGAAGATCCCCGAGTTATTTTCACGTCGCTAAGTAGGTATATAGATAAATTCTCGTTAGACTTGCCTTGAGACAGGCAGGTGCGTCGCGCGTATTAACAGGCGTCGCGGCATTGACAATCGTTGCGTAACTGGTCCATCAAGACTGCTCGTTACGCGCGCTAAAATATTTTCGGTTAACCAAGAGAAAAAAAGAGGATACACGCGTACTAGATTTCCTGGCGCGGTTTAAGTCTTCTTGCGCGACGCGCGTTAACTTTTACTCGACGTTAATTAAGTGCCGCGCCGGGTACACACGTACATCGATATTAAAATTAGACCACAATATGCTTGTTCGATCTGCAACGAGGTGAATGTCGCTGATCGACATTGATACTTGCTGCTCTTCCGACGTATAATCATACCCATGCGCGTTTCTATCGAGACCGATCATGCTTAGTGCCAAGCGTCATCAGGTACGCGCGGACACCCTGAAGCCCTCCACGACCTGTGCCAACCTTCCGCCTCAATTCCACCTCTATCACCATTGTATAAGTATTATAAAAATAGGACACGAGGGCAGCCCCGTTGATATTGGAACTAAGCACTTCCTATCCTATACCGCCGCCATTGTCCTGTCATTATTCCAGTTAATTAATTATTAGTACGCCGTCGTGACGTTATAATAGATGCAGAGTAGAGTAGAGTGAGGCTGCAGGGTGTACAGGATGCGGGGGAGAAGGTTAGACCAATTCATTAAGAGCCGTTTAATCGCGTGTAACCTATTGCCATTGTTATCCAAGGTCCTTTTGTTCGGCTATATATTATATAGATCGAGACACACGTCGTGAAATAAATGCGAATTGGGCATCTGCTGGTCACGCTATCTTTGCCGGAATGTTTGTCGGGGCACCGATATCAAAAGGCATCGAGTACAATGTCGAAGTATGATTTATTTACATTCGTGCTGTTGGAAAAATCGTTCATACGTGCGCTCGTTATACATACATCTATTAGCCGGGAGTCACGGCTGAAATCCGGTAGAATTATATACACATAAATGAATTAGCGCGCGTGCGTTGAACGCACGACAAAGTCGCTGACTCTCAGCGGCAACGGAGCCCGCCCGCTACCGCCGCCGCGCTAATTTGACGAGTTATTATTATTTTTCCTTATAAAACATAATATCGAACTCTCGTACCTACGTACGTACGATGTCCAGTTATTAACAACCATAGGTGAAACGATAAACTTCGCTCATCTATTTACAGGAACGGCAGTTCGTAGACTTTGTACATGCATCACAGTATATACAATTTACGTCCACAAACCCTTCGCGATTAATTTTGGTAATAACAAGAGAGGGAGAGAGAGTGGGGGGTCGAGTCAATTATGTATACATATGCCTATTAAAGCAAATCCTGAAATATAAATCGCAGCGGAATCGTAAAACACGTTTCCATTACCACACTGGCTACAGATAGCCGCACTCTGTCTATGACTTATATTTCAAGGATCATTTCCCCCAATTATACTTCTCTCTCGGTGAATGTACTCAGATGTAAACTGTCGGTATTATGTTATCTATCTCGCGTCTCCGTTGGTTCTTCGAGTGACCTCGTCGGTAGAACTTGGAATGTCGAAGCAAAGAGCTTCTTTCCTTACAAAAATTCTGTTTGGAAAATGTCTCAATCTTTGTACCTTGACCCGTTACTCTTCGTAATTCCCATCGACGATGTCGTCAGCGTTTCCACGCTCGCGATACGGTGGAGTTGAGCCTCCGCGAATCTCTGCCGACGACTCTCGACGAGACGGCGAACTGATTGCGAGAAACCTCCAAGTAGCCATCGTCACTCGTCGAAGGTCGCGAAATACGCGCAGGGAAATTCTCTCGTTCCGAAAAATCACTCGGACCCTTCCAGCTCCAACTCGACGGCTCCTCGAAGGGAAGCAGTGCCGCGATCACATGTCCAGCCTCAGATCAGCGATTCGGGATTCCCGTGCAGAATCGGCGACGCGGTACTGTTCAGGAGCGCGCCGTTTTCCGCCTCTTTCACGTTAGCCGTATCCGTGCCTCGGGAGATGTCTCGCGAAGCCACGGTGAGGTTTCGTCGCCTCGTCTCCTTTTTTTCTCGTTCGATCTGAAAATAAGGATGTGTCGAGATTTTTTCACGAACTCAGTTGCATCGAAAGATCTGCGCTTCGCTTCGTTCCTTCCGCAGTGAAATCAACCTTAACGGTGTTCGCAAATAGCGGGGAAACGTCGTTCGATTCTCACCTTGAAAAACAGCCGGAGATAATGGCACGGAAAGACGACGCACTTTCCCTCGTCCTCCTCGGCGTCGATATAAACCCCCCGCACGAGCACGGAATTGCTGCAGTTCAGGAGGACCAAGAACACGAAGCAACCGATGTGAGTGATCCAATTGGACAGTTCGGGACTGTCGGGTAGCAGCCACAAGTCGAGGATGTTCCAAATTCCACGCCACACGTTCACGGTGCCCAGGAAGCTCAGGATAATGAAGGCGTCCGCTACCGCGAGAAGCGGAAGACCCCGAAGACGCGCGCAAGCGTATCGCATCGCCGGTTGCAGCGTGAATGTCAACGTAACCGTGGCGTATCCGATAATCTGAAATAGGAGGAAATCATTGAGACGAATTCCAAATTATCGAAGCGTCGACACGAATATTTCGGCACCTCCCGCGAAGGACCACGAGCGATGCCGAGTTTTCGGTGAAATTTACTTTGACCCCAAGAGAAACCGTCGAATCCACGCAGTCTCCGTTATCCGGTCAAGTACATCGAAGCTCAAGTTCAACTCATTCATTCGAGCATTAACGTTATCGCGACGGGAACGCGGGACGGCGAGGAGGCCGAAGAAGAATCCCGGCGAATTAACCTACTTAACCATTCGACCTCTATTATTTAATCGCTGCGCGCTAAACGCCGTTCCGGGTTGGCTCCACGATAAGAGCCAAGTCACTGCACAAATTGTCAGGATCTTCGTCGTGATCGTTCGACGCTCCCTGTGCGGGCCTTCCTGGATATCTGTGTCGATTGTCCTTTTCTCGGGGACTAGACGTGTTTCGAGCAACAGATGCGCGTCGCAAGTGCATCGCGCGTAACGCGCTTCCTACTCGAATTTCTGAAGGGCGTATCGTTTCAATGTCAAGTGCACTCGTAAGCGCAAAGTCTTCCTCTTCCCTCCCCTTTACGCTCTTCCTTCTCCTGCCTCCACCGTCCGCCTTCTCCTCCGTCGCCCTCCTCTCCCAATTATACTTATACTCGTCCATTATTTTCTTCCACTTCTTCTACCCCACCGGCGACAAATTCACTTCGAGCACGACACTTGGTTGAATTCGGTCGCCATTTCGTCCCGAATGGACCTTAGAGCGAATCAGGGTATTGCTACGGTCATAAGTCGCGCACACACTGACCTTTAATGAAATCAGAACCTCTCTCAGGCACGACCGAGCACTGGGACTCCGAAACTGCTCGCGCGGGCAGCGCGAAAGCTCGGGTATCATGTGGGTATTTATGAATTGAACGAATGATTCCATTGGTTTCATTGACCGTCGTGCAATAAACAAGCGCTATTAAAGCGACGCGTATACCATGGACCGCTCGGACGTGCGCCTCCTCGACGATCGTGTAATTGGCGAATATTCAATTACATGATCGAACCAGCGGTGCGATACTCCGAGCCCTTACGGACTTAAGTATGACGGCGCGGGCGGTTTTACGAAGGGCCGTATCGCGATGCGACAGTCGAACGTCGATTCTCGACCTTAGCGAACGAGGAAGCGTTGATAGCTGAGAGGCCGATGTGACGTGATTCGCGGCAGTTTAGCGAAGAGAGTGCGCGTGCACGCGTTTCGAAGCATCTTTCGCGATCTCGTCACCGGGTGTGCGTCGGTTTGTTGCGGAGCTAGAAGTACTCGTGCGTGCGAATTACGCGCAGGTGGAAGAAATCGGAGCGGAGATGAAGGAAGGACGACGATTGCGTATCTCATTCTGCTAGTTCTCTTTACTCACAATGGAACCAAGTGCCGAATACTCGGGGTTCTTCGGAAAGAGATAGATGTCAAAGAGGACCCAGACTCCCCTCCAGACGAAGACGACGAGGGTGCCGACCACTCCCACGCTGACCGCACAGTCCAATACGTACAGCGACCAATTTTTCGTGTTCTGCAACAGCATGGGAAAAGCAACTGGTAGATCAAAGTGTCAATCATGTGCCGTCATCCTCGGCCTTGCTGCAGGAACTTTTCGAAAGTGGAAAAATATACGTTCTTCCCTCGATGGGAGGTAGACAGTCGCACGCTTTTCTAAAGAGGAAAAAAGGAGGAAACCCGTGCGTCGCGTTCTCTATTTATCCATTAAGCGCGTCTTCACGCGGCGTCAACGATGGCCAGACGTCACGTGAAAATCCAGACATCCGAACGTAGCCTAATCTCTTTCGAGGAGAAAAATCTATCAGTCGTAAGACATCGAGCGGTGCAATTACATTTTACTCGCGATTCACGCGATAAGGAATCATCGAAACCTTTGACGACGCTCGAGTCGATTGAAGATCAGAGGAACTCGACGAAATTTATTCCTCATCAAAATGAGTCTCGGAATTTTCTCCGCCGTGAATCTTCCGGAAATTGCGCGATCGCCGATCCGTATCCCTTTCGCGCCTCCACCATAACGACCCCTCTCCGCACGGTCCACGTCAAAGAGGGTGAGACCGAGTCACAGATATCAGCCCCATATTCATTTCCGGCGATCCGTGACAAACGGCAGAGTATCGTCGTTCGAGAAAAGCTCTTTTCAGCGTTCGAAGCTTCCCAGTCGCGCGCGACGCGTTTGCGCGTGCCGATCGCGTCGTATACAAATACGAATGGGTACGCGCGATAGCGCGTGTAAATACGAAACTATATCACGTGTAGTGGTCGACGATCGAGGGAGATCGGAGCCGGAAACTGTTCGCGTATATAGATATAACGCGCGACACACTCGACGCCGGACGATATGCAAAAACGTCGTTCCATCATCGATACATCGCGTTCCCGTTGGAATTCGCTCAGTGGCTCGCATCTTCTCGCCGGTGCCGCCAAATCCGTGTACATACTTACGTTCACTCGAAACATCGTGGGCACCTCGAAGTACCCCGGATGAGAGTCGACGGAAAGCGCGAAGGGACACGCCGAGATATTCCTGATCGTCCGCATCATCGCCAGCGCCAAGAGGCTAATCGACGTCGTAACGAAGACGGTGCTGGCGGTTTGATTGGTATAAAGGTCCAATGCCTGCCAGGGGCCGCGCCAGGCGTTCACGCAGCAGAAACCGAAGACGGCGGTGTAGGTGCGCGAGCCCAGGTAATACGATAGTCGGTGCTTGTCGGGCTGCAGCAGGTCAGCGAGGACGTGCTGAATTAGGTTGAAGGCGAAGAGGCCGAAGAAGCCGATGACGATGGAGGCGGTGGTGCTGAACACGGAATCGTCGGGGTAGATGTAAATGTTGACGAGGCCCCAGGTGCCCCGCCAGTAGCCGACGACGGCGGGTGCCGCCACACCCGCGGCGAACACCGTGTCCAGAATCGTCAATATCGTGTAGTGAATGCGGCTGGACGAGGGTCTCTCGAAGGCTCCCGCCACTCTGGCACCGGCGCGTAGTTCGACCATTTTCCAATCTTGATTCGACCTAGTTGCAAAGCTCATTATGTATCGTCCGCCGACGATATAACGGCACTTTTCGTACCTTTTTCGTTTCCGTTCCGACGGAGGGATGATTCTAGCTTGCGTACGCTATCGAGTCTCTCTTTCTCTCTCTCTCTCTCTCTCTTTTAGGGAATCGAAGATGAGGACAAATTCACTGCTCACTCTTCGAGTCGTTACGCCCGCGATGTGTAGCAGTAGCTACGACGCAACGATACGATCCTTCGCCTCCTCTCCGAAACGCGTTACGCGAAGCGCTTCACGACTTCATCTCGCGTCGATGAATACCGCGCGTCGCCGGTACCAGCGTAGTGGCTATCTACTCGAGGAGGACGATGCTGTGGAGTGCTTGAACGCGCGTAGTCTCTCGGCGGAGTACCTAGGAGCTCACGGTCGCTGTGAGGCGACCTTCCCGATTGCATTTGAGTCCCAAAAAAAGTCTCCCTCGTCGCGTCGACGAGGAAATGTCGCTTTTGTTTTTTCACTACCCTGCCCCTACGACGGCGATTTTTCACTTCCCTGCCGTTACCGCGCGAGCTCCGATCTCTGCTTCAACAAAGGACAACGACGTCGAGCTCTTCCCCTTCAGGTACCGATCGTCGAGCACGACATCTCGGTCACTCTGTCGACGGAGGAGTTCGGCGAGCGACGGTTCGGTCCGGCAGGTCGAACAACGGTTGACTACTGGTCTCTCTTCAGGCTCTGCTATCTTTTATCAACCGTTGAGTACGGACCAACACCATCGCGCTCTCGTGTCGTACGAAATGGCACAGGACAGACCCCTACTCCTCTCCCCCTGCCGTCCTCCCGAACCCCCTCCCACGTATAATAATCGTCCCAACTATCTGCACACCGACGGATTAGATTTGTTGGATAGAGCCAGTTCCTAGGGCAACGCTACTGCCGTCGCCGCCGCTGGTACCGCCTCGCGATACACTCCGATGATATCGTAAGAGGCGGACGACGGTCCCCGCGAAGACCCGACGAATCCTGCGGAGTCGTAAGCGTCGAATAATTCTCTTCGCCGTCGACGAAATGCGAATTCGGACGAGATCTTCATCGAGGGACAGAAGTCCGCGGAGCCGGAGATCGATTCGCGCCTTCCTCGACTTCCGGGAGCACGTCCTAAAGATCATTAGCGTCGTATTGCACGCTGTACGAGAAAGGCTGCGAGTTCTCACTGATAGTTTCGGCGATTCATCGATGCGGACGATTCGTGTCTTTCGTCAACGACGACGAAGCGTACCCCGAAGTTATTATGCCGCATTCGATAGGAGGGGGAAAGTTTCGTCTCGCGATCGTCTGCTTCGTATCGTCGATGTGGCGGACGATACGACGATTTCATCGTGGACTCTGCGAGTCTTACCACTTCGTCCTCGTCGTCCACTCGTCGAACGTCTTCGCGTTAATCGACGGCAGATTAGGAAAAGGCGACGATGTGACGTCGCACTGATGCCGATGCCGACGTTTCTCGCCACCTTGATGCGTGATTTTTGTGAGTGGCGTTTCCTGCCGGCAAATTCCGCGCCTTTATTGGAGCGAAGTCGACGCTAATCAGAAGCTTTTTGTGCCTCAATTAAGCTTCGGTTTCAACAATCTTCTCACCTTGGCTGGCTCACTTTTATCCTTCGCGCGTTGCGCGGCGTTACGCGTGTGTGAGCCGATCGCGCGAATAATTGTCGGAGTCGTCGCGATATGGAAGGGCGAAAGGGCTTTTCAGGTACCTCGCAAAAAGTATCCGAGCTTTATATCGACACCGATATAATCGTACTCACCGTTTTGTATCTCGTTGGAAAGTGGAAGCTGTAATCGAGCGTGTCGATGACGACTATGAACGGTGGTGCTATGATGTTACGCACGCTGCGCAGTCCTATCAATGCCCCCAGACACGCGCATAACCATACGATCTTCCTGCATCGAAAAATCACTGTTCGAAATTCGAAGCTTGCATCGGCGTATATCGCTACTGAATAATGCAGAAAACCTCGTCCGCGTACCAAACCAGCAGAGTGGTGAAACAATCAAAAATCATCCAACCACCCCTCCACTGAGCGTTGCAGGACACGCCGAATGCGTATACGTAGAGCAGTCTTATCGCTCGATACTTTGCTCGATTCACGATGTCCTTTGTGCTGAACTCCTCAGCCATCTCGTGCAGTCGATGCTTCGCCATTGCGAAGATAAAGTGGAAGATCGTGCCACCGAAAAAGTACAGCCACCAAGGAAAGCTGTGCGAAAGGATCTGTGATTTTTGTGATAACCCTTATGCTTTGTGCAGTTGAACGAACGAGCTACAGTCACTCACGTGTTGCCGTGACGATCCATCGAGGACCAGGTTCCTTTCCAGAAGCCAATAATCAACGGGCCGATGATCGCCACTGAAAGGATCGCGTCGACAACGGAAAGAATTCGTTTCCTCTCTCTAGTTTTCAGCGTGTCGAATTTCTTCTCTCTTTCGCCAAATGGAAATCCAAATTCTTTGCTTTCCCTCCCTCTCTCGCCGTTCAACAATGCGCCGCTGCCTTCTTCTTCTTTTTCTCTCTCTCGCCTTTGGATGTGCGAAGATCCTTCAGTTTCTTCATCCTCCCTGGTACTCCAAGACGCTTCATCTTTGGCTCCTCCCAAAATTTCAGTAGAATCTTCGACGGTGTCGGCTTCATTGCTACCAGTTGCAGGCCAGTCGACGTTTATCAAGCTGGGCGCGACTTCGCCTTTGCCTTCGTTCTTCGCGGTACTATCAACGTCCTCCTCTGAAGGCATATTCGATCGAACTGTACTTACTCAAAGAGCATCGGCGAAGTGTTAACGTATTTGTTATTAATGGTCTTATTTTCCGTAATTTCGGGCCGTTATGCATCAAGTGGCACGAAAAAAATCCAATAAGTTAAGACACCTGCGCAAATAGCCTTGACAAAATCCTAAACCGCGTGGAAATTCATGCAGAGACACGTGATCGCTGTGTGCATCCGCAGCCGTTGCAGTTTCCGAGTACTGCGAGCGAGAAGGGAATTATAACGAGAGTGTCACCAAAGAATACCGATAAATTAATTATTATATCGTACTTGGCGCGAGACTCTACATCGAGCCACTCCCGCTACTGCCGAAGAACATACATATCACGTCATTCCCGTCCTATCGAGCAAATCCGATCTCCGCAAGCGACTTCACAAGTCTCACGACGGAAACCGCATCGACCGGTTTCGTTCCGCGTGGAGCGCTATTACGTACGTGCCCCATCGACGACTGTCCGCACCGTTGCGCTCGTTTGACTTATATCCGAAAATACATACGATAAGAATGCTGGTGGTTATCGTCAATTTAAATAGCACCATCGTATTTGCGATAGAACTTAGAGCGTGTCAATTGCGAGTCCCGCAAGTGGATTCACGCTCGGGGTCAAGAAGTAGGATCGTTGGAAGGCGACGGGTCGAGTACCGCGATCGCGCATGGTGCCCCGCAATCGTTGATCGAGTAAACGAATACGAGAATGAGGAGATTGTGAAAAAGCAGCGTAATTAACATTGAGAAACGCTCTTCTGTTGCTGGAATACGATAGTGGTATCATTCCGTCGAGCTTTAATCGCGATCATCTTCCTGTCGATGGAATCTTTTCTTGTAGATCGAAATATGATCTTCGCGAAATATTCTAACAGTTTGGCTGACGAAATCATAGATAACGAGATAGCAGTGGCCTGATCGGAATAGAGCGCGACTCTACCCCTATGCCGACAAAATCGGGAAGCCGGGTTACCTGCTCGCAGGGGCGGCCATGCACCTTCACCCTACAGCAGCCGCCGCCGCCGCCTCCCCTGCCAGTAGAGAACTTTCGTTATTGCAGGATATGTAGAATATTTCGAGATACCCAGAACACATTACTAATGCGTCGTCCTCCGTTACTTTGAACATTGCGAAGTAATAAATATTGACGTATATGATCGATGTGGACGAGAAGTACCGCGAGCCATGGAGCAACGAGTTATGCAAATCGTCATAATTGAAGATCATACTTTGAACGTGAAGATTAGCGAAGAAACGAGGAAAATCTCGCAGGAAACGAAGGTGGAAGCGAGCAAGTTTACATGCGATAACGTTATTTGAATCGAACGAAAGAGCGAACACACACTCGTGGTAAATAAAAATAAAAATTCTGTACTCACTTTCGGGCTAAGTTCAAGCAAAATACCGCAGAGCGCCGAGCAAACTGCATTCGTTTTGGGCTCTGTCATCCCTTCTAGCAGGACAGGAAAACGTCGTACAAAATTGCCGAATAATCCTCCGTAATGACACGTGTGAGTGACACATTTGTAGCACATCTCTGGCGAAAATTATGAATAAACTCTTGCGTTATCAATGCGAATATTCCGCTACTGCACAGCTGGTACCTTCCAACCTGATTGGCTCGAATTTGAAAAAAATATCATGGCGACAAGCGTGCGAATCTGGAGCCATCTGAGGTAACTTGTCTGAACGAGTTGTTTAAGCATTACTCGGCTGGCGATGCCGTGCGTGGTCGGTAAGTTGACAAATTTACGCGTTCGTTGCAAGACTTATCTGCAGTCGAGAAATCAGAAAAATCGGCGTTCTGCAAAAGCGCCTGCACTGTACCTATCAAGGAAGGTCGACCGCTGTCAGGCGTAAATTTGAATATATCCGTTCTTTACTTTCAGTGAAGTGCGTTCCACGAAAACCTCTTTTGACAGTAGTTACAAATTCTTCTGCGGAAGTCATTTTTACTGATTTTTTTGTATTCACATTACCGTTATGCTGCACCCCAGGTACTTGTAATAAAACTTATCAATAATTCGGCTACTTCGTGAAAATTGACGTTCCCTGCTAATACGTGCTGCTACACGATGATTACGGAAATGAATAGATTCTAAATTAACGAGAAACGTTTATATGATACAATGATATCTTCTTCAATATCCACCCCTCTCTTTTAGTATCAGGAAGTCTTCGGGCAAAGAATAGGACAGTTTATTGTCAGCTGGACGCGTTTACTTTTCAATCTTGAAAGATTGTTCAAAATTTTCAAAATCGCAGGCATCGTCGATTGTTGGTTGTTCCTCCACAGTCGCACCATCGGCAGAGGCGTTCGCTTCTTGTAATAAAGGAGTTTGCGATTGTTTCGAGCCTGCCTTTTTCTTCAACTGTCCCACAAGAGTCACATACGACGTGGGAATCAGGCCGACGTTGACGTTATCCGTAGCCCTACACCACCCGGGCACATCCTTCAGCTGCATAGATTCCGGAGCCAGCCAGACTTTCTGACCGACTCTCAAATTGAGCTCATCCGGCGACGTGGCGTTGAAGTCGTACGAAGCAGTCGCGGTATAAATCGGCTCGTTGCATCGGAGCCACTCTTTTGGATCATTTGCTACAATAGCAAAGACAGCATAAGTTGCGCGACGAAATCCGACTAAACTCATAAATCACGCGTTACATAAATTTCCATACCATTTATTTTGACTTGTGTCGCATCGTGCACCAGTTTATGGACGAGATAAGGAATGGCAAATAGCATACTGAAAAACAAGAGAATGGGCCAAGTGGAGGGGCCTCTTTCTTCTCCATTGAGCACTTTTAACGCAGTTTTCCGCCAAATGGCTTCATCGCTGGGATCGTTACTGCGCAAACCTAAAAAAAGAATCTCCAATGGTAGAAGTCAAGCTAATACGATCGGTGAATATCCGCATACGTACCGAGCATGTGCATAATTTTTCCGTAAAGCCACTTTGCAAATCGAAGCAAGGCGAATGTGCTCAGAAATTGGCCGAACATAGAACGCAATTTGCCTACATTTTCGGCAACGCTCAAGATAGCTCTGAACGAGCTAGTCATCGCGAAGAAAGTGGATTCTAACATCATCGTGACCGAGGAAAATGTGTGGACCATGGCTTCTATCGATTGGAAAGCCGGTCTCGTGCCTTCTTCCGCGATTTGTACGAATCTGAAATAGAGCGGACGACCGTGTGAAATTTTGCTCTCTCACAAATGAAAGGAGCATGCGAAAAAGAAAGGAAATGATAAAAACTGACACGGGTCTTTATATTACCATAAACGCATAGGGTGAGAAAATGTATCATATAAGGGCAAAATATCACGGTCCATCGTACTCTGAGGTGCTCATATGCCAGTACCTGTTTTCCATGTTTCCACCAGGCCCTCCAAATTGTCCGTAACTGTTGAAAACAGGCATAGTGGAATAAGCGTTATAACCGTCGTATGATCCATATCCGCCGTATCTTCTGTAAGTAGGACTATTTCCATAACCGTATCCGCTGAGGTAGCTCTGGCTGTATGTCCCTACGTTAGGCACATTATGATTATTGTAATTCTGGCCTGGTCTACGGGGTGGTATCGGGGGAGGGTTCCTCGATCGAATGTTAGACGCCACTGCCGGTTGTGGAATTGAACCACTGCAAATGAATTGCTTTATTCATTATCTCGCGTACGTGAGTACTTCGCGCGATATAGCATCGTCGATTTGCGAAGTGTTATCGAGTACCTTATTAAAAAATCAGACGTATTTCTGAATTGATCGGACGTTCCGGTGTTTGCCCTTTGTTGATTCATCTTGCATACTCTTCACCGGTGAAGGTGGTTTAATAAAACACTATGCAAGGATTCATGAAACTACTGTGATAAATAACACTACTATGAAAATAACCATTTTTTCGACGACGGTCAAAGGTTAATACGAATAAACGTCACATTTGTCGGGTCACAGTAGAGAATCAAAGTTGTCAAGCCAAGCGCAGAGAGCGCCAGGGTTATGCGACAGATGGCACCACCGCCTAAAATTGCTTTAAAATCAACCCTAGTATCAGGAGAATATAACGAACAAGGAGTTTTACGCTTTATAGGTATGTAAACATCTTTGGACCTCGAATGCAAAAATGGTGCTGAAAATCGACAGAAGTATCCGGAACATAGGTAGAATGACCGAGGAGGTAGTGATCAACTATTATCATCAGATGGTAACGGTCAACGCCGTTATTTCTGCGAACATGGACGTGAACATCTGCGTGTCATTGTAAATCGAGCTTTAAGCAAAGTTTAAACCCTCGTGCGTTTATCGGTGAAACACGAACTGTCAATCGTAATCTTCGTAACCTCTGAAACGTGCGCGCGGAGTTTTTCGAAGAAATGGTGATATACGGTGTTTACATAGTTTCTAAATCAGGAGGATTGATATTTAATCACGATCATAACGTCCCGAAGGTAGAGAACGAAAAATCCTTCACCTACCCATTGGATATCAAGTTGACGTACGAAAACAAAAAGGTCGTCGTTGCCTTTGGTCAGAGAGATGGAATTAACGGTAAGAACGACACGCGCTATGGTATTGGGAGACTCTTTTTCTTATTGTACATTTCATTTGCAGTGGGACACGTGTTAACTGCGGTGAACGGCAGTCCAGTGTCCGGACGAGAGCTCGAGGATGGTAGGGATGTCTTGGAGCTATTGGAACGATCGGACAACTTTCCCATCACATTGAAATTCAGTCGTTCGAAGATGACGACAAACGAGAAGATCTTTCTCGCATCCATGTTCTATCCCCTGTTCGCCATAGCGAGTCAACTCAGTCCAGAGCCACGGTGTTCCGGAATCGAGGTACTAGAAGCGGATACCTTCAGATTGTATTGCTATCAAACGTTAACCGGTGTGAAATTCATGATCGTGGCGGAGCCGTCGCAACCGGGTATGGATATATTGACAAAGAGAGTTTATGAGTTATACGCGGATTACGCTCTTAAGAATCCCTTTTACTCTTTGGAAATGCCTATTAGGTGTGAACTTTTCGAAACCAATTTGCAAACCTTGCTGGAGACTGTAGAAAAGTCTGGCATAAATAATGTGTGACGTTAAAAACGGAAAAAGAGTATTTAAAAAACAATTAAGATCTCTCTCTGAGATATAACTGCTGTACATATATTTCTCATTGTATATAATTAAACTCCAATTGTACAAGTCATCGCCGTGTTTGATAACACAAGGTGCTTAGATATAAATTACCAATAAACTCGACGTTATTCGCACAGTCACCGCCTCAAGAGATCGAAATTCTTGCGCGATCCTATAAAATCATTACCTTGGAAACGGAAATTCTACAAGTATTCCCAAATTTGATAGATTTTATTACCGCGGGCGACCATTTCATTGATCCATTTTCGCGAAGTAACTATTCTATTTCTTACCAACGTACGCAAGTATTACGGCACGATATTCCACGGCTTCGCGCCAGGTTTCATCTGAGATTCTCCGAGCTGTAACGAACGTAAAAAGATCGATTCATGTGTATACATTCCTAAGGCATACTTCGTCGAATCGTACGTAATCGCGGTCGTACCTTCCTCGTAATATGATCGACGCACGCTATGCGTATACGCGCGGAGGTGGCAGGCGCGTAAAATCGAAAGTGTCCTGTGATATTGACGTCCTTGCGGGCCGCCTTAATCGCTTCCTTTATGGCGAAAAATGCCGACGACGCCAAGAAGAGCGGTGGCTCACCTACGGCCTAGAATTCGAACGCGCACGTTTTGTCGCACCGTTCGACTCAGTCGACTTTAAGTAACGTTACCTTCGACGAATAAACCGCCTTGGGATTGGAGGCCTCCTTCAGCAGCGCTACATTAAACTCGCTGGGTATGTCTGTGAAACCGGGCAATTTGTACATTCCCGGACCTCTGCTGTACAGAGTTCCCGTCGGCGAGTATATCAATTCCTCCAAAGTGAACAGGCCGTAACCTTGCACAAAACCCCCTTCCACTTGTCCTATATCGATCGCAGGGTTCAGACTATCGCCCAAGTCCATCACAATGTCGCTTCTCAATAGCTGATGGTCACCGGTGAGGCAATCGATCTCAACTTCCGAACACGCCACTCCGATTGTGAAGTAATTAAACGGATTTCCCGTATTCGTGTCGAAGGAATATCCAATCCCGGGAGTTCGATAAAATCCCGTCGCGGAGAGGCTGATCCTATCGAAGTACGCCTTGACGATCCACTCCTCCCAGGTGCCCGCAGGGTTGGCCTCGATAATGTGTTCTATTCGTTTCATTATTTTCGCGCAAGCGTTCTACGGGTAAAGAATCGATGGTTAGTCGTTCGAATATGCCGGATGGACTTTATTCGCTTACCAGTATAGCCATTCCGTTCAGATCGGAGCCGGCACTGGCCGCGGTCGCCGATGTGTTGGGAACTTTGTCGGTGGCCGTTTCGGAGATGTGAATTTTCTCTGGATTTACTTTCAGTGCTCTACTGGCAACCTGTAATAAGAGGTTTCTCTGCAATCTCGTGCACTTCTCGCGCGTTATTCCTTTTGCACTGTAGCTTCGGGAACGCGTAGCCTTACTTGAATCATCTTCGTGTGTAAACCTTGTCCCATTTCCGTACCTCCGTGACTAATTAACACGGAACCGTCGGTGTATACGTGAACGAGCGCTGCTCCTTGATTCAAAAATAGTGCCGTATAAGCAATGCCAAATTTGGTCGGTACAACGGCAATTCCCCTCTTCTTATATCGGTGTTCCCTGCAATTAAAAGGGACCGCTCCCTCTAGTCGTTTGGACGCGCGCAAGAGCATCAATGCTTCTCTTTTTAAGCTTACTTGTTATATCGTTCGACAGCCGCGCTTCTTTCGGCATAGTTGGCCGATGAAAGACACTGCCGCCAACAACGATCCAATGTCAAATTGTGGAGCTGTTGATTGTAGTGCGTCTTGTCTCCTTCTTTATACAAGTTCATCTCAGCGACCTAACGGAAAGATCGTATTTTATAATTGGTTTACGCGCAGCAGTTCCGACCTCTCACTGGGCACTCGAGTACCGGTACCTTCACGGCGTCCATTCCGAGAAACTCGGCGATCTCTCGAATATAATTTTCTGCCGCGAACATCCCTTGGGGACCTCCGAATCCTCTGAACGCTGTGTTGGATGGCAAATTCGTTTTGCACATGTATCCCAGAACTTTTAAGACTGGTATCCTATAAGCGTTGTCAATGTGGAACATGGCACGTTCCAACACCTGTGCAGAATGGTGTACGAATTGAGAGCGCTTTTCTTTGGAAATCACGGGAATGAAATTCTTCGAAATCCCATCGATTCGATATGCCGTTAGGAATGAATTTCAATTTACCGACAAGGACAGATCCCTCGAACAACCGGCGTTGCAATAAATCGAAATTTCAACGACTTTGATCATTCCGTCGCCGTTGAAGCCAACTTTGTACTTGTAATAAAACGGATGACGCGTGCCAGTCATCATCATGTCTTCGTCTCTATCCAGCATGCAACGAATTGGTTTCTGAAGCCTATGGGTTACATCGGTTAGACGCACTGCGATCGTCGCTCGCGTATTCTATCAAACCCCAAACTAATTAGACATCGTTATTCAATACCTGTGCGCAGCCAGAGCAGCTGGTAGCGCCAATAGCATCGGCCGTGATTCTTTCCCGCCGAAAGCACCACCCATGCGCTTGACGCGCGTGACAATTCTGTTGATGGGTACGTTGAGAACGTGCGCGATGAGCTTTTGAATCTCAGTGGGATGTTGAGTCGAACAAAACACTTCCAACTCGTCTTCTTCGCGTGGTATAACGAGAACGGCATTGGTTTCCAAGTAGAAGTGTTCCTGTCCACCCATACGGGCTTCGCCTTCCAAAATGTGATCGACTTCGGCGAATGCTTTCTCGCAATCCCCATTGACGATGCATCTCGGGTATCCTGGAAAGAACGACTCTTCCCTAATTGCGTCCTGGAAGTAACGACCAACATTGTCAAGAACTCGTTACGCCGTTGAATCGACGACTAATTAGGGAATTTATCGTGATCTTCCGAAGCCTTTAAATATGTCGTCGATGGCACTTCATGCCTGGCAGTACCTCGATCGTTATAATAATGGGATGAAGATCTTCGTACTCGACCTGAACCAATCTCGCAGCTTTTTGGGCGGTAGCCTGATCGATCGCGACGATTGCCCCGACTGGCTGCCCTTGACAAGTGACCTGTACAAAGAATCGAACGTCGCGTCTGTCGAATCAAGGAGAGAATTGGAGTTCCCACGGCTTAAACAAGCATCGATACCTTTTCCGAAGCGAACACTTCGTCGTCGTGGATGACAGGACCGACCCACCTTCTGTCGTCAGGAATATCTTTAGCGCTAAAGAATTCGACTACGCCCTCGAGCGCAAGAGCTTTCGAGGCGTCGATTTTGAGGATTTTAGCGTGCGCTTTTGTCGAGAGCACCAAAGCCAGGTATAATTCGTCTGCAAATCGATGGATATCGTCGCAATAGACCGCCTCGCCGGTTGCCTGTTTAAACGCACTGGCATGGACGATAGGCCTTCCTATCAGATCGACGGGCTTTTGATTCTCGGGGATCTGAAAGCCTCGATATTTGGATGTCCATCTAACGAACTAAAATTGCACAGGGCTATATACCAAATAGGAAGTTCGTAAGACGTACCACTTGATAGTACTGTGAACTCTTCAATTCTCTGAAAGGAAACCCTTCCGCAGCAGACTCCAGGTATTTTGGTACGGGATCGTAGAATGGCAACTCCGATTGCAATTGTTTTGCTACGCGAAGAAAGCCTTTGAAGAACAGACTGCGCGAAATAACACGCGCGGTTATTAGAACGTGTAAGTAATGCACGTTACGACAATGGCATCAGTGTATTTAACTTCTCGGACAAATACCTGAGAGTAAGAGAGCGCCGATATTGTATCATCCCTCCCGGAGCGTCACCCGCTAACGGAAACTCTTGAATCAGGGCGTCGTAGGCTGTTTCCAAGATACTTTCGTTCCATTTCCTTGAAAAAGACGAGAACCTGCAATCCCCTTCGAAGGATTCGCGCGACCGTTTCGTCGTCGAGTCGCGTACTTACTTTCCGATCATGGTTTGACAAGTGCTTCTCGCCAGTGTCGTTGTAGGGGCCATCCCACCGAATGCCAATTTCGCTTGTTCTACTATATCGTTTCCGGGTTGGAACGTTACGTTTAACGCTGCATTGACAATGGCGATATCGTCGTCTCGTCTCTTAGCTTGTTTGAAAGCCACGAAGTACTGGGACTGAAATAACGGACGATCGAGTGTTCGAAGGAGCGATGGGATTCATTCATTTTCTATGCTTTCGATGCGTATCTCGTTGCGTCTTACCTGAACCGTGTAAGGAATTTCAATGGAAACTAAGATCTCATCGGGTGCAACGACATTGCGCCGATAGCCCACGAAGAATGTATGGTCCATCGGTACGCTTCTCTCGCCGTGCTTTAAGCTGCATAGATTTAATTTAACTCCAGCGGCCATGAATACTGGATTCAAATCGGATATCGGACTACCAGTCATTATATTACCGCCAACCGCCTGCGTAAAGACAGTACTGTACGCTTGATTCATTGGTACGAGAGATCAGTAATTACCCCGTGAAAATTAAGCGGGATAAATTACTCGGAGAAACACTCACCGCTACATTTCGTATTTGCTTGCCGGCAAACCAGTGCAGCATGTCGATTATTGCACTGAAAATCCTCGTTTTGAAGGCTGCAGATGTAAAATGAACGCACACTGATCACACACAATCGGCTCGGCTTTGCGAAACAGTTGGACAAATTTGAATGCGAGTAACTTACGAGGTTTCTTTTCAATTTGCTGTCTGAGAGCAGCTTCCATTTCTACCAGAGTCACACTGGCTCCGACTTTCAGCGTTTCCTTCGTTTCTGCAATTCCGCGCATTTCTACTATCTGAGTTGGCTGTATCAGTACAGGATACACGAAGTGTTTGAATTTGACTTCGACGCCTAAATTATCGGATAATAAAATCAGGAATGTACGTGTGCTTGTACCGTTGAAGAACTGCGATCGATATCGGAATAGATTGCGATTACCTCGCGAGAAAGCAATTATTTATAGGGGAATACGGAGACAGTGCGAGGATGGGGTATCTAGGGAGCATGTGAATGCGCGTGAGCACCCATCCTCGTACTGTGTGTATACGCCTATCAACTTACCGACTTCGCTATTGCCAACGATGATTTTAGCATCCGGATAACGCTGTTTGAGTTCGAGCAATTGGTTGAGGCAATTCGGCCTGTACCACGTAACGTCCTTTCCTTTAATTACTAAATATTGTTCGTCCAGCTCCGACGAAACCTGTAAAATGGAGAAATCAGAGATGTTGGAGAGGCAATTGTCGTTAATGGATTATACAATACATGTCTTTTGTGTAAAGACATACGCGTAATTTCGGTGGAAATATCGGCTCCTGAGAAGGATCGTACGGACGGAAGTCCTCGGCGTTATAAATTTCAGTGGGTTCGGAGGTGAAAGCCTTTTTACAACAGGCATCACCCATGCCACAACTCTTCATTTGGCCACCGCACGAATTGCCATTGTCGACGGTCGAAAGCATTCTCGAGCGTTCCCATTCTTCTGTAAACGTCTTGAAGCCTTCTACGATCGGTCTGTAACCGGTACATCGACACAGATTTCCTGAAAAACATTCTTATTTATAATTTCAGCAAACCAAGGTGGCAGAGCAAAGCCGTAAACTGGCCGTCGAGTCTGCTAAGCTTTATTTATCAGCGGAACGGAATCGTGACCATGTGGATTCTATTTTGAAATTACCTTGAAAGGCTACTTCCAGGTTCTCCATCGTGGGTTTCGGAATTGTGCGCAACAAAGCGTACATCGACATCACTATTCCGGGAGTGCAGAAGCCACACTGCGATCCGTGCGCTTTGGCTATTCTTTCTTGAACTGGATGAAGTTTCGTTCTGGTATTCCCTAAACCTTCTACAGTCGTGACGGCCAATCCGTGCATAGCGCATACTGGCATTAGACAAGCATTCACTGCCATGTGACTGAATAAATTTATAGTTTCAGGAATGTATCTTGTTTGATTCCATAACGAAGCCTATTATACATTCATGTTTCTACAAGGTCGATCTTGTCGTGGAAAGGATACATGATTTTCTCTAATCTGCGGTCGTACCTCGACACCATAACGGTGCAAGCACCACAACCACCTTCGGCACAACCTAGCTTTGTGCCGCATAATTTGACTAAATTATCGCGGTTAAGGGCACATCGTCGTAGAAATCAATGGCTGAAATATTAGCTGTACATCTGGAAATACGTCATTCTATTCGGCATCGTTAGTCGTTACGAGAGAAAAAAAGGATACGTTTGTTACGAAGATAATAAAGTAAAGTCCACTCTGGATTCACTTTGGTATCTACCACCTATAAGGACCAAGTGTAATGTCTCGTAAGTCCAAAGCAATCAATGGCATAGATGAAATTTAAACGAAAATCCGCATTACTGGCGTATACCGTGTTATTCGAACCTCTTTTCCATTTACGTAGAAGACGAGGGTGTGGGATAACGCCAGCGAGGTTGTTCCGTTTACCGCGACAGATGTTCCTACCTCTGATTGCGGTTTAGCATTCCCGTAATGCTCACCGTTCATAGTCCGTGTCCTCTTCTGACGTTGCATCGTGAAATCTTCCAGCGATTCTCTATTGCGGAAATAAAATACAGCTCTATACTTCACTATCGCATCTTATGGGAATGACAAACGACTACCTACGGGGATTTATAGTATTATATACACCACATTCTCTTTACGATTTTGAGATACATCAAGTATGACGTTCGAATAATGCGCTTGAAAGCATGTTCTTCTGAACGTTACGAAATTCCGTTCTCCCAGATAAGATAAAGTTATAAAAGAAGTGGCTCTCTTAGCGTCTTTCCGATTCTCCGTTGTGTCGTTATTCGAGGATTAATCAGGCTATTTATTCGCATGCTTATATATGTATGTATATGTACTAATATTCATGATCCCTATACATACGTATACATACATGAATGTTCGTAAATTTGTCATATATGTACAAACACCCGCATGTGTTAAAAGTTCCAAACACCTGTGCTCATAATATTCGTTTACTCACAGTTATTCGTAAACGTTCTAGTATTCTTGACGTATATTCTCCCGTGTGATCGCACCAATCGTTCGATGTTTACAGAAAACGCAGCGTTGGTACGAGATCTCTGGACTGTACTGCACTGACTGCACCTCTCTACTGCATTCTTGCACTCTCCCCTCCACATTCACTCACTTCAGCACACTATCAGTCTCATCACAATCAGTTGCCTTTATCGAATTTAAGTGTGAGAAATTTGCAAAACTTTGACCTCTCGTGAAAGAAATTTGACGATTGAGAATGGTCGTCTCTGCGGCATTAGTTTGTTCGTAATATTTTGAAATGGGTTTTTAAGAAAACATAAACAGCTCGAAATTGTTAGTAAGACTGAGTCACTAATGTCCCATCAATAAGTATAGGTATGTATTAAATGTCTGTGTGAAAAATGAGGATAGTTGAATTTATGGTTATTATCTCTTAGAATATGAAAACGAGAAACTTCTTTCACTTACATACCAACGATTCGACCGGCAGCAGCAATACACTGGATAGCCGTGAACTCTTCACTCATATAATTACAAATCCGCCTCACTTGCGAGGAAAACCGCGACTGAACTACTTTCGAAAAGTAATGACACATAAGAAACGTCGAGTCGATCGGGTGGTTCACGAGATAAAGTGTGACGCGTTGTTTATGAGATCCCCCGCATTTCTATGAAGAAACTAAAAGATATCGCACTGATAAGACTGCTCGTGGCTATGGGTTACGCGAGGTACCGTGTATATAAATCGCACATTTTTATGTAATCCGATTTATTAAAATTATGACGTATCAACTAGCATGGAAAGCCATGTTCATCCCACGTATGTTTTAGAATTACAGAGAATTGAGAAACTGTACTACCGTGACCGCGGCTTATCGTCCAGTTTTTTTCCATTGTACGATTACAGATAATATAGAAAGAAAGACTGACCTTGGTGAAATATTAGACACGCGCTTGCAATACGACAAATATATTATCCGACGACTGTGCTGCATCTGCAGGTTTTACATAATTGAGATGATATCACTGCAATAACAACATGGCAGGACAGCTCGTCAAACGAAGCTGTCGCTCCGCGCCGTCGTTCTTGCCGAACGTTTCGTTGCATTTGAAATACTATACTCCCAACGCGATTATCGCTCCGCTTGAAACTCTCCTAATTTTTGAGGAGGAATATATCTGGAGAACTGTATCCGGTGCGTGTCAAGTCGAATTCGTCGCGAACGACTGCATTGAAGCGAACGTTTCTCGAGGACAGTTCACGTATGCAGGGTCCGCTCAGAAACATTTCTCTAAGCATTCGTTGTAATCAATTTCTATCACACTGTTTTGGTCAAGACCCATTGATCACGCTTCTATTGATAACATTCCAAAATAAGAGCCAATTGGGCAGCATAACGGCAGCGGCGACGTTGTACAACCAGTTTCCGTAGATCATGGAGTCGACGATGCTGAACACGAAGGCCTGCTTTGTGGCGTGAAGGCTTCTGACGAACAACGATAATATCGGTTCGTCGGAAAAGTTGACGCACGTGTATACCGTTACGACGATCGAAGCGAGAAGAAACGGATGCAACAACGTCCAAACGAGGTAGAGCAGGCCGCGACACCTAATCATTTACAAGATAATATCAAACGTGAGAACGTCGTTCAATTCGCGTTAACGTTCGATTTGATCGCGTCGATTACCTCGTGCCGAGTTCTCGTTTCGGCGTTATCGTTAGGACGACCGGAACGTACACCGCGGCAGCCAGAAAGGCGAGGGAAAAGTTGTGCATCGCGATGCACAGCAAAGCAGTTGCCAGTTCGATCGATGCGATTACAGATGCAAGAGACACGTCGTCGTATCTCCCGGAGCTGGGGAACATATGTCGAGGTGAAAATAAGACGGCGCGACTTCAAGAAGTCATTTCCAACGGATTACCTTCTAAGCAAAAGTGGCCACAACCACGTTATCAACGTTGCTGTCGCAAAACCGTAGTATATCGAGTCTTCAGTTTGGAGATCCCATAAACGTGTGCCGATCGACGTGAGCAACTTGGGCGACGACATAATCGCCACGCCGACGATGTGAGTCCACAGTACTTCCGACGCTATGCTTCCTATTTTGAGCTCTTCTACCTGCGAAGGACACTTTCCATATTCCCGAGCTATTTTTCGCGCATCGAGCATACGCGAAACGAAAGACCTCGAACGTTCCGTACCCTGAGCCGTTGGACGATAGCGTTGGTTTCCTCGCGAGACTTTTCCGACGCGTCATCGGTCTTCGGGAGAGTCTCGTCTCGCGTGTCGTCGTTACTCTTGGACGCGGTGTCTTGTAATTTGAGCCACGATGAAAAGGCCTTCACGAAAAGTCCACCGACGATCAACACCAACGGTGGCATGTATAAACCTGTAGTTTGACGTTCGTCGTTACGGGTTTAATAAAAGCGCATCCACCTAACGCAGTACGCTGACGTGTTTGCATACCGATAGAAATGTATCTGTCCGTCGAGGGCAGCATGTAAAAGAAGAACGACTGATGGAAGCGTTCCAATAAATTATTTAACGAACGCACTACGCTCTCCACAACTCGTCCTATTTGATAGAAATTGGCTTCCGGCCCGTGGCCCGACTTTTCGAATCCTTCCAACGTAATAGCCTCGATACCGAACCTTAGGAAGCAAGTAGCGTTAAAGTATGGCGTAACTCCTAAAGCGAGAACATTTCTTTGTATCTCGGAATAGCACACGGTAGGTAGGCTCGCTCTACCTGTGAAATAGCCCGTGATTGCCAGTAGGTACTCCAGTCGCTTGAGTAATCATCATCGACGTCAATGTTTCGAACTGATACAACCATTTCTTAAATTTGCCTTTTTGATTCGTATCGAATCTACGCTGAAACGTCCTACGAATTCCTTCCTTGGTTATCATGTTTTGAGCGAGATTAAAGAGATCGAGATTTGGCAATTGACCGTTCAGTCCTTCCACCTGTTGAAAGGTACTCGCATAAACGACGGAACAAGGACAATCGGCGGAGAATCCTTTACCTTTACGTCGATCGAACCTATCCTCATCGCGTGTAGCTCCAAATTAATCGCGGCTTGTATAGAACCCGCTCTTCCCGACAAATCACCGGCCGATAATACATCGTCGTGGCCGCTGCTCACCCCGTGATACGCGTCCAACCACGCTTGCATGCCCAACTGCTCGTGCTCCGTCACGAGGAATATGATATCCTTCGCCCAGTATTTCTGCTCTGCTCGAATGGAGACGTTCTTTTATAACGCTATGCCGCACTCGGAAAGTTGATGACAAATAGAAACGTATATCAAACGCGTTCTCCCGAGAACGCAGGCCTCACAGCAGCCCTAAACTTTACTTTAGGCGAAATAGGATACGTTTTTTGTATTCGAAATAGGGTAAAAATAGGGCAACGACCGGTATTAAAATATGTGATCATCTCTTTCAAAGTATACAAATGTATACCTATTAATAAACAGGTCTAAAAATAAGATCAACTTAGTTTCTGCTAAGTTTTGATCTTCTTTCTTCAGGCTTAAAATAGGGTGCTTTTAGGAATATTTTACAATTTTAAGGTACTTTTAGGGTACGGTGCTAAAGTGGGGCACTTTTAAAGTAAAGAGGAACACACTGTAGGGCCTAGAGAACACGATACTTACGTCGGGTAAATTTGGCAAAAGCTAATATCAGGGCAATAGACGGCGCGGTGGTCAAGTGAACGCTATTGGGGGGCCGATAAGGCGCGCTCACAACTATAGCTTCGGTACTGGCACCTCTTGGGGCCCTAGCGATGCCATAGATATTCTGCCCCGTAAACTATCGACGGTGGAATTGATCGATTAAAAACTGTCAGCCTTGATTCACATGTCTTGCAAAACTACTGAAACACTCACCGTTTGCCGGCGAAAGGGGTAATTTAACGTAAAATTATGGATGTTGACATCGAGATGAAGTTGATTGAATTTTGCCGCCATCCAGACGTACGGCATTTCATTCGGATACCTTTTCATCTCGTGAAGTAGCTCCTGGTGAAACTGTTTCGCCGTCGCTTCCAGGTTACATTCTTTCGTCACCAACCCCGGCAGCAGAGCATTTTCGGAGAAATAAGTACCTGAATGAAAGCCAGGTATAACGATCATAACAGGATGACAGGTGTTTCCTGATAACGTTGTCGAGTTACGGAGAGGATTATTCTTATAGTTTTGATGAATCGGGTAGTAAATATAAAGGGTTATTACTGTTATTAAACGCGGGCACTGCTAGGAAGGTTAGCCACACGAGTCCTCCCACGTACATACAGAAGCACAGCGGTCTTTCCCATCGCAGCACGAATTTCATAATTTTCCCATTTCCCGCTCTAGGATCTGTCAGTAGACCCATATTTATGCTTCAAAATTAACAGTTTTGCACTGATCGATATGACACTCACCCCGGTTGACGGTTCTAACCTAACTGCTTTATTTATCCATCCCAGCTGTCCATCCGATTTCAAATATTCAATTGCCATCTGCCAGAAATCAATTGAACTGTCACGGACACCATTGACGCTGTAGTGCCAATGGCGTCCGTGACAGTTCAGCTTATTTCTAGTAGATGGCACGAGGAGCACAGCGCGGTAGAGTCAAGTGGGTGTTTCCGTAAAGTAAGCAGAAGCGAGAAGCAGTAAAGTAAAGGAAGCTGTATGTGTGTGTTACATTTTTCTTACGAAAAATATACATTTTTTCTGTTGTTCTCCTTATCCCGTATTGTGGTCATCTTCCCGGCTACCGTCATAGTAGATTTCCCACACCCCTTGCGGATGAGCTAGAAACTTCAGACGTCGAAAACAAATGTAATATCGATCCAATAGCTATTCGGAATTTGTTTTATTCAGCACCTTTCAGGCGAGATAGCATCTCAAAGACTGCGCATAATAGGAGAAAAGTAGAGCGGATAATAAATAACTAAAATATCCTCGGACAACCCCTGTTTTCGTCCGTCGATCACGACACGCGGAGTTGCGATCATAAATTTCATTTGGTTTAAATAATTACCGTTCATTAACGAAGAAGACTGGATAGAAGAAGTGTACAATAATGAGACAGTCTTTTTTATCGTACGCAATGGTTTGCATTACGTTTATCCATCTCGTGCATTCGATATCGACCAGTGCTAAATGTAAGATTTCAAAGGATGTTTACATTCTACCAAGCGAAACTTGAAATTCCGCTTGGTCTCTGCACGAAACGTCTTTTAGCGCGCAACGCCACGCGAACCGATCCAATGAAATGCAAATTGACTCAACTCGGCATCGAATACTCCGGCTTCGCCGCGACAACGTCCAGTGGCATTCGTTGCCAACCGTGGTTTTCAGAGCAGCCTCTCCATAAGGCAAAGTCTTTGAGACGATACCGAAGAGAGACTTGGCGAGAGCGTTTTAACGAACTCATTTGCCAAAATTTCGCCCGTTCAGGTTAGCGAGGATATAAAAGACGCGGACTTTCCCGAGAGATCTATGAGACTCGCGAAGAATTACTGTAGAAACCCGACGAGAGACGCGAGGGGTCCGTGGTGTTACACGATGGAGCCGACGCTCATAGACGACGCGTGCAACGTGCCGCTTTGCCATTACGGAGGTACCGCCTGCCGAATTGATCGTAAATTATCGACTACGATCCTTGAGGATATCCGTTACGGCACGACGCAATTTCAGAATGCAGAATATCGGGTCCGGGTGCCGAATACGGCGGTACCCGTAAAATGAGCTCCTCGAGAAGGGAGTGCAAATCTTGGGACAAGCGTCAAAAATTAATCGATGGCCAGGTAATCGCGGATCGGCGCCCTACGCGAGGGAAGCACAGTCGTATCCACAGGGTGGACATGATACGCTCTATGCTTCGCGGTAATTGATTTTCGCGATTGTCCTCCGCCACGACAATCGAGACAACGCCAAGTATAGAGCACAAGCGCGGTGATGACAATATCCCCCGTAATATTTGTCGCGATTCATCGTAGACCGACAAGTTCGACGATAGCCGCTTTTCGGATCTGTCGCGGCAGAAGGCTAAGAGCTTTTGCAGAAATCCCGACGGCAGCACCAGCGGCCCGTGGTGTTACGTCGAACGCGACGATTACGAGACGGTGGAAAAGGAGCACTGCGATATTCCGTTTTGCGATGACAAAGGTCCGAGGCGTCTTCGACGGACGATCGGCCTCGAACTGCCTCTCGCGTTGTCTCGAATCTGATTGCAGACTGCTTGGTGTACGTCAGAAATGCCTCGACGTATTCCACGGTGACCGCCTTGAACGCGACCCTCGGCAACGTCACGTTTTGGCTCAAGCTATGGAATCCCGGCGACGAACGAAAAGTATTCCGAATAATCGTCGCCCCCTCGATGCTCGGGCGTGGCACGAATGTCGACGAGATCTGATTTTCAGGGCGAGGCCAAGCTGTTGCTCAGCGTGCTGCCGATACCCGCGTCCGCCGAGAGGATCGCTCAGGATTGGAGGGCCGGGGTCGAAATCGCGATAGGAAATTCGGGCAGCGGCCAGTCTTATCCCAACGTAGACGTTAGTGTGCCCCGGTAGCGTAGGTACTTCCCGTGGAGTGGAACGCCGCGTGCCGTGCGAAACGATCCGCGCTTCTACAGGGACAACGCGACTTCGAAGAGACACCCGACGTACTGAGCGGTTCCAAGTGGAACGGCTTCTGGGTCACCTGGGGCGGTGGGTTCATCTCGGTCGGACGATACGGCACGTCGAAACCGCTCTTCGCGGATGAATACAAGAAGAAGAAGAACTCCGCGGTGTCTCTGTATCCCGACGGCTTCCTGTATTACGGTATCATGGGCACGGGCGTCCTCTGGAGCACGGAGTTCTGTCAGGACGGTGCGTCGATCGAGCGCGCGATCGTTCCTCGGTATCGTGGAAGTGACCCGACTTCGTCCCTTTCAGCCTGCGAAGTGCACACGACGCACGGCCTCGAATTTCTGAGAGTGTGGCCCCTCGTTCGGACCAACGACACCTACGATCTTCAATTCCACGTGCGAGCCAGTCGAAACGCCGTGATACGATTGTACCAGAGTCCCGGCGCGCCGTTTCCTCGTTTCACCGTACGTGTACCGCCGTGCCGCGTAAGAGACTCTTTGGATGATTCATTTGACGAAACGCGCGCGTCCCAGTTGACCATAGGCGACGCCGATACCGTGACGGTCGAGTACCAGGAAGGCGAATCTACGGGCTCGCTGCATCTCGGTGACGTTCCGCGTAAAGGCTTGCTCGATTTTTGGTCCTGGAAGGAATTTACGCTCAGGTACTCGGGGGGGAAGGTGGGGAGACGCGCGACGAATTCTGAAGCGTCCCGATTCGCAGCATCTTCGGCGAAGAACTGAGACTGTACTCTCGTCGTACTTACGGCAGCGAGGAAGACGTGCGCGTGAATCACCGTCTGATCGGAACTTTGAGATGGTTCAGCGTCGGAAGCACGGAGACCGTAGCTCATTGGAGCCTCTCCTGCTCTCCCGGTGGTACTTGAACGACCAGATACCGTTGTTCATCTCGCGATCGATCCAAATCAAACGAGATTTTGAATTTCTGGTAGAAGCCCACGCGGTGGAGGAGCCGTGGACTCCCAACTGCATCGCCACCACCGCCGATTATAGGTACGAAGGGTCTCAGTGGACGGGCGCCGACCAAGTTCCCTGCGTTCCTTGGATCTCCAAAGAGGCATCGACATTGCATATTTCATTTATCGCTTCGAGTTCCATCCGCTTTCGCGACTGATATCTCACCCCCTCTCGACGTCAGATACCCGAGAACGAGAGAGGAGATGCTCTCTTCGTGGATGGCTCGGCCGTGAAAGCGCTGAACAAATGCAGAAACCCGACGAAGGATCCCGAAGGTCCCTTTTGTTACGCGATTACGTCGCGAGAGCTCCCGGCTTCGAAGAGCTATTGTCCCGTTCGGAAGTGCAGATCGTCGGGTAGGCGATTATACCTCGCGTCGAGCCTCGTCCCGAGTGAACGCAACGTTTCCTTCCAGATTGCAGAATGTCGGGAACGGCCGACGATTACGTGGGTACCCTGTCGGTCACGCGCTCGGGACGAACTTGCGCGAAGTGGCTGAGCGACTACGACGCGGAGGAACTGGCCAGGGCTAAGGCCGGGTCGGCGAAAAAGAAGCCGGGAGACGCGCCGCCGCCGCCGCCGCGGAATACGTCGACGCCGAAAAATCCGTATCCGAGGCCCGTGCATCCCGTGGAACCCGTTTACTTCAACGACACCCTCTACCCGGAACGCAACGTCACGAACGCCGTCAACTACTGCCGAGATCCGTCGCGCAACATCGCCGGGACCTGGTGCTACACGACGGATCCTCGAGTGCCGCGCGATCTCTGCAACGTCCGGGATTGCACGAAACCGGGTACGTAGGCGGACGCGAACGCTGTACGGCCTCGCGTCGGATCGTCGTCTCCAGTCGCTCTCGCGTTTTCGCAGAGGAGTGCACGTTCTTCGTCAAGGGTCACGGGCTGGGCAGGCGTCTGTACATTTTGCCCGAATACCGCTCGGAGGGACTGCTCTTCTCCCTGAAAGAGTGGGAGCCGTCTCGTCCCGATTCCATCACATTCGTATTCACGGCTGACGATGGCTTGAAATCGCGTTACATTCTCAAGATCGGCGCGGCGAATAACGAGAAGGTCCTGCTCTACCACCAATCCGAGACGGAAGGTACGCGACCCCGAAGAGCGGTCGCTTCTCCCGACGACACTGCTTCGCGGAGTCCGCGCTTTGCAAAGCACCTCGTTTATCGCGCAGGTATCAAGCTCGTGAAAAAGAAGACGCTACCGCACTTGCTGTACTTGGGAAGGTGGAGCAGTTTCCGGTTGCGGATACCGCGGGGCAGAGTCGAGGTTTACTACGAAGGTGCGCCAACTCCGCTCTTCGAGTGGGAGCACCCGGAGTTGGCCAAAGCTTTCGTACCGATATATTACTATTACGCGAGCGAGCTGGGAAACACCATAGGCGTGGCGTTCGATTGCAACGCGAGTACGTTTTCGAGGGAGGGTTTCGCGCAGCTCGTCGTCCCAGTACTGACGGCGACGTTCGCCACGCAGAGTGTCACGTGGAGAATACCGAGACCGATCGTTTCACGAGGATACTGCCGCTGTCGATGTGGCGAAAAGAGGAGACGCCTAATCCCGACGGAATAGTGCTTATGATTCGCGCCAAAGGAGTTGTTCTGATCCCGCTGCTGATGTTGCCCTCGACTCCGGGGTGAGTCGCGGCGACGCGCGGTAGCTTTCGCCCCGCCTCGGCGATCTGTAACGACCTTTGTCGCAGGTCCTACGGGCTCAGCCTCGGCGAAGCCGGGCACTGGATACTCTTTCTCAAGAATTTGTATCCCAACGTAAGGATCTACCACAAGCAAAAATCGCCCGGTCCCCTGTTCACCAACGATACCTGGACGAACATAACGTTGAGGTACGATGAGCGAACGAAGTCAAGAGGGTGTGACGAGCCGTACTCGACACACGTTCCCGATTCTACAATTCCTCTGATCCGCGTCAAGGTGGTACGATCGAACGCTCGACGTGTACCGCAACGAAACGCTGGTCTTCCATTACGTACACCGGGAACCCCTGCTCTTCTACTTCTTCTCCCTCGCCGTCGACTTCGGCGGTTGGGCCATTTGGGCGGCGAACTGCATACCGTCGGGTACGAAACGATCTTCCTCTCATTTTCCTCCCCCGCGGGAAAACACGTTCTTCTCCGCTTCGCAGATATCGACGGCGACCCCGAAGACGGAGGTTGGTCGGAATGGGGACCGTGGAGCTGCAGCGTGTCCTGCGGCGGCGGTGTGGGCACGCGAAAGCGAATTTGCGACTCGCCGGAACCGAACGTGAGGGGCGAGCCGTGCACGGGACCGGATATCACGAGTGGACGGTGCAATGAGAACGTGTGCGGCGACGTGTCGAGCGGTAACGACGAGCGATCCGCTGCGGGCGTTTCCTTTCGAAGGTCATTCCTTTTACGGGCTTACAGACACGATATCGCTGATAACGAAAAGAATCCGGAAGAATCACACCGCTTTAACGGCGAGGGAAGGACGCGCGGTGATCGTTCCCTGCGATCGCGACGTCGTGACCGCCATCGCGTCCGAATCTCCCGACTCCGAGATACAGTGGTCGCGCAACGGAATCTTCTTGAAGGAGACACGCGGCAGGGTGGAGATCAAGGATTACGATATCGGTGAGATGGACGAGCGAGACTTTCGATCGCGCCGAACACGCGTCGAATGCTTCCTTCCGTCCTCGCATCCTTTTTACGTTACAGTCATCAACAGAGCGATCCTCAACGATTCCGGGATCTACACGATCGTCCTGCACCGCGTGGACGAGTCTCGGCTGATCTTCAAGGTTGTCAGTCTGGCCGTCGAACCGGTCGAGAGCGTCTCGATCGTCCGGGAAACTCTCCCTCTGGTCCTCACCTGCCACTGCGTCGTGCTGGGATACGTTTACTCGAACCTCAAGATCTCCTGGACCATCGACGATCGACCGTGGAAGGATTACGGGACCACCTTGCCGATAGCCGTACGTATTTTCGCACGAGAGAACATTTCGAAAACGCGAACGAGAATTGCAATCGTTGACGTCTCTGTCACGCGTGACGCAAGGTCAACGTGGATCGCGTTCCCGCGATCAATTATTCGCATCGGGGAACGTGGCGCTGCGTGGTGGAGCAAAACGATCTGGACTTCAGGTGGACGAGTAACGTCGTCACGGTAAAAGGTAAAAGAGGGGAGATCAGTGGCGGACGATAACGAGATCCTCCGATTATCGTTTATCGTTCTCCAGTGATCGGTCCGCCGAATTGGCGATCGCACTTGATGGAGGACAAGTTCACCAAGCCGATATTTGGATGGATGCCAAACGAGAGCTTCGTCGCCGTCGCCGCCCTCGTGCTCTTCGCGATGCTCACCTGTTGCATTGTCGCGGGTGCCGTGGCACTGATAAGGCGAGTCGCCGGGTTCTCCGGACTGCACTTTGTCAGTTTTCGGTCGGTTCTCGGCCCTCCTGAACGCTCGACTTACGATTCAGGTTCCGGGACAGCCTGAAATTCAAGGGTTTCGGGACTACAGCGGGGAAAAAAGGCGAGACGGCTTCGACGAAATCGAAACTTCGACGGGGACTGGAAACGATCCAGTTTCCGTCGCCGAAGAAACGAGGAGAGCAACGCACGAACGGGGAACGTCTTCGCGGAGAATCCGAGATGGGGAAACCTAGCGAAGGGAACCTGCAGATTCGAGGGAAACGCAAGGGTGGAGGGAAAAACGGGAGAGCGAAGGATGCGGCGGAGAGTCGAAAATTAATCGTCGACAGCGAAACGGAAGAGTAAAAATATACGTACATTTTTTCTGCGATCTCCCTCTCCCTCTCCCTCTCGCCGACAATAAAACGCCCTCCGCCGAGAGCAGAAGAGTCCACGCGACGCGTTCGCGAGCGCGGATACCCCGGCACGCCATCACAGCTGGTGCACGAGGCGTTCAGGGACGACGGAAGCACGGGTCCATGTGCATGTATCGCGGGAAAACTGAAAAAACGGATGAAGAGATAATGGCGAAACCTGCCTCGCGCGCGATACGCGGCCACTGGCGATCCGGTAGGACATACCGGATCGCGTCTCGTACGACCGGAGACCGTGGGAGTCGTTCCCGCGGTGTGTGGAGCGCGCGAAGGAACCGCGGCCCGCGCGCACGGACGTTCGCATGTCCGATATGCGCGGAGGGAAAGGAGCGCCTCTGCTGCCACGTATACGTAAGGTATAGTAGGTATCGCAGTCTGGTTCGAGAAATGAACCGGAGCCTGCGGCAGGTTGGCGGGCGATTGGTAGGGAAGGAAGGGCGAGGATGGAGGAAAAAGAGAGAAAAGGGAGAAAAGAGGATCGCGCCGATGTGCGTTGGGTGGACTCCGAGAAGGGGGCAGAAGCGAAGAGGAGGAAACGGAGACGGAGAGTCGAGGATTAAGAGAGAGAAGGAGAAGGGAGCGACAGGTGCCGCGTCGCCCACGTGGGTCGCCCGAGCAGCGATAGACGCGGGGAGGATGAAGACGAAGTCGTTGCCGAAGAGGAGGAAGAAAAAGAAGTCAAGGGGGGGGCGGGGGGAGTCGACGACGACGACGACGACCACGACGAGGAGGACGACTGTCGGCTTCCTCGTGACTGTCGAGAGCGCGTCTACCCACGCTGCATCTGCAGCGATCCGATGCACCGCCCCGTACTCGTCGCCACGGTCTCGAGAAAAGGGTGGGGAAGTGGCGAAGTGGAAGAGGGGAAGGGCTATCCATTCGGTAGCAAATGCCTGTAACCCGTCGCAAGGTCAAGATCAGTCGGTTAATCCCATCCAGTCGGCGAGGGCCTTACACCTGCACGAGAGACGCGCGTACTCGAGTCCTTCCGAGGATCGCGAGTGATTTGCGCTCCTTCGGCGATTCCCGCGGAAGAAGCACGCCGGTAATCTTCGCGTGGACGACGCACTCGAGTTTCCCGGTTCGCGGGCGCGCGATCACAGCTCCGCGAGTGGTGGCGACGGCCGAGGAAGAGGACGATTTTCGTGCGACGGTGAAAGAGCGAGAGGGGTCCGTCGAGGTGCGACGGCGGAGGCTCTCCTCGAGACGCTCACCCTCGCGACTCGAGCCACTGTTATGGAAACTTGCGTCCTGATACCCAAGGAATTCTCTCTGGTCCTCGCCAGCGACCATTCGAGCTGCAAGAGCTTCTTCAAAAATGACGCGACCAACGCGCTGGTGACAGACGTGCGAGTCTCGGTGTGGACCAACGTCTTCATCCCCTCGGGAACGCTGATATATCCGTTTCAAGGCTCGCTCAGGTTCGACAAGATCGACCTGTACTCCCTGCTCGACGACAATGACGTGAGTACGTTCGCGGGCTCGCGCCTCCCGGAGACGTCTTCAGGATGCCTCCTTCCACGTCGGCGAACGATCTCGTATCAGAAGCCGATCGCTTTCAGATCAGGCGCGAGTACGGCTGTTACGACGAGGTCTCCTTTTCGAGTTACAATCCCAACAAGCGCCAATGCAACTGGATAAGGTTCCTCCGCATAGTGCGGAGTTACAGCGATCGCGTCAATCTAGTCGGAACGAAGGTAAAGGGTGAGTCGAAAGCCTTACCGATTCGCCGAACTCGGGGAGCTCGATTGTCGCCGCCGTCGCCGCACATCGAACTGATCCTTCTTCCAGGGGAACCGATATTCGAGGTGACGAAGAACGTTCAGCCGGACACGGAGTTGGTCGCCTGGTTTCTGCCGGAGGCACGGCAAGACTTCGTTCTCGTATCTCGCGACGCGTGCTCACGGACCGCGGTGTACAGGTGCACGATCGACTCGATCTTGGACGGTGCGTATATCGGAGCGAGCTTATAACTCATCGCATTTTCGGTGGACGACATCCAGCCCGTATCGACGCACTTCGTCTTCTTCTTCTTCTTCCGCTGCTTCCCCTCTACGGTCCGATCCGTCTCTCTCTCTCTCTCTCTCTTTCTCTTTCTCCCAGTCGCAGCTCGGTCTCCTGTCCCCCCTGCTTCCTCCGGACGGAAAGTTCGCAAGAAATACCGTGCCGAGAGTGCAGCTAAGGGCCGTCCAGCTGCCACCGCCCATTGTACTGTCCCTTGGTCGCCGCGCACATTTGAATCGCGAGCGACCACCTCCTCTGATCTGACCGACAAACATTCCGCTCCGTATTTGCATTTCAGATTTGTAGGCGCTCTCGTTGTCCTCTTTTCGATCGCACGCGTTTGCCGCCGGCCCGAGAGCCGTCCGCGCGCGACGTTACTCTTCTATTCGGGATGCGAAGAAAGAGAGAGAAAGAGAGATAAAGGCAGACGCTCTTTACACGCGCGTTTCGGCGAGTAGAAACTCCCATTACGCGCGGCCGTCCGGTGTGGACGACGAGAAAATTGGCACGCTCCCTCGACGGTCTCTTCTCAATGGGAAAGCGGAAATGCGAGAGCGCTTCGTTCGATTTCAGAGTCACCCCTGGACCTGTCCATGGCTCTGCTGTCGGAACAGTCCTCCTCGTCTTCCTCCTCCTCGTCCTCGATACGCAACTCCTTTTACGACGCGGACGAATACGAGTCCACTTCGGAGGAGTCGTCCTCGTCGACACTGTCGCTGGCCGGGGACCACCTGGACTGCAGCATCCTCACCACCGTCAAGCGGGGGGAGCGGCTTCTGCTGCCCTGCGAGGTGTGCGGCAAGTCCTTCGACCGACCGTCGCTCCTGAAGAGGCACACGAGGACGCACACCGGTAAGGGGCGAACGAACGTTATCCGTGTCTAGGGGGCGGGTGGGGAGGGGAGCGAGAGCGCACGCGGCGACGCGATTAACTCGCTCGACGCGCGATTGGTTCGCAGGTGAGAAGCCGCACGTGTGTATGGTGTGCAACAAGGGTTTCTCAACCTCGAGCTCGCTGAACACTCACAAGCGGATACACAGCGGGGAAAAGCCCCATCAGTGTTTGGTCTGCGGCAAGAAGTTCACCGCCTCGTCGAACCTCTACTATCATCGAATGACTCATATAAAGGTGAGTCGCGCGCGCTGGGACGATGCGGACGATGTTCGTGCCCGCGGTTTTGAAAGGGGCGGGGTGCGGCACGGTCGCGGAGGACTCCCGTCGCGCCAATTCGTACGCTACGCTCCGCGCGGAATTTTTCATTCGTCGGAGAGGATACCGCGTATACGAGTTTCTCCGATCCCCCGAAGTAATGATATCTCGGGAGCCGTATAGGTTGCTCTCCGCCATCAGCTACTGTAATTGGCCCATTACTTGCTACCGCTTGGAATGCAATCCAATTAGAGAGACAGAGAACGTACGTGGCTCCGGGCTGCGCCGCCGTTACCGTCGCTTGATCCGTGTGCTTTTGAGTTTCACTCGTGTACGCGCCTCTCGCCGGCGTCATTAAAAACTCTCGAAGCGAACTCGACGCGAGTCAGAAAAGGGGGCGAGTCCGCGCGAACCCGCGGCGAAGCTGCTCTCTCGGTACGCGCCCCGAGGCGACGTCCGCGCGTGTCGGGAATTTTCGATCGAGCGAACCGTACGCTCGGGTTAATTGAACGATCGATCGAGTTAATTAGTCGTCGGGCGGATTCTCGCTCCACGCCGAGAAAAAGGAGAAGTAATTCGCACCGAACGAGACGATGTCTCCTCCGCTCGGTTATTGCCGTTTCAAGGTGTAAGCGTCGTTCGCCAAGGCTCTCGCGTGATTGTGCGTGCGCGCGCGTGTACACACGCACGCGCGAACCCATTTCAGGGCGGGGTATAGCGCGGCGCCCTCCTATCGGCAGGTGCATCCGAGATTACTTACCATGTGCGTACGTATGATACGCGCGCGTTTATACTTATGTGTACGCTCCACGTCTATACATACGTATACTTGGATAGATCGCGCGTATATAGGTACAGAGTAATCATCCTACAGGCGCTTACGTACATCCCGTTCGACGATCCGCGGTCATTCGCACAGACTTTCGACTCTCGTCACGATTATTCGTGCGGCGTACGCGTAAATAGAGTAACTCACGATTGTGCCTACAAATCCGACGAAGCGACCGATCGATGATCGCGCGTCCGCCGCGCGATCGTTCTCGTTCTTCGCAGGAGAAACCGCACAAGTGTTCGCAGTGCTCCAAGTCCTTTCCAACTCCCGGTGATCTGAAGAGCCACATGTACGTGCACAACGGGTTGTGGCCGTTCAGGTGTCACGTCTGCAGCCGCGGATTCAGCAAGCCCACCAATCTGAAGAATCACATGCTGCTCCACCTGGGCAGGTGTTCCGGGAAAAAGTTCGTCAAGTCCTTGCCCGATCTGTGACTCGATTCGACGGCACGGATCCCACGTTCCCCGAAGTGACCCCGCTTCGTCGTCGCGTATCTACGAACCGGCGATCCGCGTCCCGCTCGTTCAGCGGGGATCGCGCGGTGTAAGTGTACGCGCTTCGAGAGCGGCGATTCGTAAGACGCGCCCGATGAACGCGTCGACGCGCGCGATCGTGCTCTCCGACGTCGCGAATAATCGTCGGACGGAATATCCGGCCGAGGGGAGGGCGATCGATGCGACGGCGACGGCGACGACCGCACACGAAGAAGGGAGAATGAGAGGAGAGACGCCCCCGTGTGTATTTTCTGCAAAGATTCTATTAAACGGAACACAATTTGGAGTTGTTCGCATTGCATTTTTCAAGATCGTATAATTTGCGTCACCTCATTTCCTTCCTTTGTCTTTCCGCTATCGGCGGACTAACATTTTTCTAAAGTGCGACGTCACGTGTAACCCGCCCCCTGTTAAATCCCATAGCCTCCGCTGCCCAGTCCGGCCTTCGAGTCGGCGGGCACTTGCTTCTGAAAGCAATCCTCCAAGAACTGCGCCATCGAGAGGTACAGGTGGCCCTTAACCCCGGCGAGAGTGTGACTCACGTCCGGGTAGACCTGACGGAGGTACGACGGTTCTTCGTTACGTTTCGTCGACGCGGAGCGACCGAGATAATCGCGATCGAATGCATCCTCGACCCTCTCGCTCACCTGTTGCCTGAAGAGTATACCCTTTTTGGCGAGATGCCGCGCCAGCGCCATGGACTGCTGAAACTGGACGTTGTCGTCCGCCGTACCGTGGACCAGATAAAACATTTTGTTCCGCAGGTGTTCCACCTTGTCGCACACGTCGGACTCCGCGTATCCCTTGTAATTGGACGTGACGTTCGGCAGACCCATGTATCTTTCCGCGAACGCCGAATCTGCGGCGAAGACGTTAGGGAAACCGCGATATTCGAATCGAGCCTGGAAAAAATCGTTCGGCGAACAAAGCGGGGTACCGTATAACTTCCAAGAGACCACGGGCGCGACGCTGATACCGCACTGAAAGACGTCTTGGTCCGGATCTGCCAGCGCGAGGGCGGCGACGAAGCCGCCGTAGCTCCATCCCCAAACGGCGACGCGTCGCTTGTCCACAAAGTGCAGGGAGTCTCTCAGGTACCTGACGAAAGAGAGAGAGCAAGAGACGCGCGTGAGGAGTGACGGAAGAAGGGTTTCCTCGTCGTTGTCGCGTCGCTTCGAATCGAAATCCATTACTCGGTCACTTCCAGCTGATCGGCCACTTCGACGGTACCGAGCCGGTAATAAACCTCGTGCATCATCTGATAACCCTGTCCGCCGCTCCCCCGACCGTCTATCTGGGCGACTATGGCGTCCTTCTTGCTGGCGAGATACGTGTTCCAGTCAATCTTGAACATCTCGGTGACCAGCTGAGTTCCCGGTGCGCCGTACCTGAAATCGCGAGGTCGCGAGCGCGATCGAATTTCGCGAGGCAAATTGGGCGATTTCGAATCGCCGTGGGCGGACGCGCGCACTTACGCTTGCACGACCATGGGATAACGCGTGATTTCGTCCTCTCGCAGACCAGGCGGAAGCAGTAGTCTCACCTGCGCGTTGTAACCGCCGCTGATTTGAACGGGAAACGTCTTTATCTGCGGTAGCGCGATTTTGTCTATCTTCTCCTGTAAAGAACGAAGTCTTAACCGTCGCGCCCCTCGGCTCGGTCACTTTCACGAGAAACGCCGACGCGAGATAATTACGCGCAACAACGTGTTGTTCTGCAGAACTCCGAGGAAGCGCGGCTCGAGCACTTCCGTTTTGTAGAGGCTGACCGTGGGTATGCCGGGACCCAGGCACTCCAGAACGAAGAAGTCCAATCCCGGCGAGAAGATGGCGGCGTGATACTGACAGGACTCGGCGACTTCTGTAAAAAAAAAACGCGAATTACACTCACAGGGAAGACGATATCGGAAAGGAGGGATAAATTCGCGGGAACGTTTTCGCCGCAGGGACGGTCGATTCGCGCCGCGTCGTCGCGACTCTGTCCTCGTCCCGCTAGGATGTTCCGTCATGCAAGGGAGGAGTCGCCCCGAATCTTCCACGTACGAGTATTTCGATCTTTCTTTTCCGTTCAAAGATCGTTCAACGTTCAAGTAATCTTCGACGCGAAAGGAAATCGACTTCGGATCCGTCCTGACTGTTCCGAGCCTCGAATCGATTAAATCACTCGAAAATGAGAGAGTGGAAGTTAATTTCGTTCCACGTTAAAGATGTGTACACATACACATGTTTACCAATGGCATACCTCTATACTGTAGATATGCATCAAGATTCATGGCACATTTAAAGCAAACAGAAATCAACCCGACGTTGAGCAAGGCTAAGGATTGGTCCTATACGATAATCGAGCACTCGGATGGGACCGATCGCCCGATCTCTTCCAAATATCCAACGCGAAGCGGCACATCGATTCCACTCGACGCTCCCCGCTTCCGGGAATTCCCGGCGCGACATTTCTCTGCGGGACGATACCTCGCGATCTCGACAACGATCTCGATCGATTCGACGGCGGGACGAGCGAGGCCATTGTCAAGAGTCGCGGGTCCAAAGCTTTGTCGGAAACGTGCCGACCCGTCGAGGAAGTGAGCTCGAGCGTGGCGTAAACGCGGGGTACGAGGCATAGAGAAACTAACCGCGTTCGGCGGGATGCGATCGCTCAGCGAGCAGTCGCGGTTTCTCGAGAGGAATCGGATATTCGCCGATCGATCGTATCCGCTGATCGCGATCGAACGAATGGAAGAAAAGAAATTTGAATATGCGAAAAGAAAATAGATAGAAAGAGAGAGAGAGAGAGAGCGAGAGAGCGGTACGCTCGTTCAGGTAAGCTTTTCGTGTGTCATATCGACTTGCTCATTGCCATTCCACACAGTCACACTTGCACACACACGCCATTATGACAAAACATGTATATATTTCAACTAACAGAGAAGCGCTTGTTATACCGTCTCTATACCTGTTTACGTGCGGCCACCGTCCACCGTCACTGTCGGCACTGATACACGAGACGGCAATAAACGGTACGAATAAGAAGAAGTCTCTGTGGGTCTGGAAAGCCGCAGCTCAGGCCGGGCGTCGGTATTTTGTGCCTGCCGTTACTGTAGTTCCAATAAAGAGCAGCTGTTAAGAAATCTCTACGATGAAGGGATCGTGTCGGGTGCAGATGGGGGGGGGTGTGGGAGGGATCGCGATGTTTCGGAAAACCACCCCCCGAACCCCTCGAAGTGCAGGCAAGCGACATTCGGCGTTCCAGCTCCGTGTCGCGGTAGCCGAGATCGTACGCCGCGTCGGCGGGATGAGAGAACGGAATGTCGAGTGAAAAGCTACGAAAGAACGTTACGTTGTTAGTTTTAAGGGGATGGTGGTGGTGGTGGTGGTGGTGGTGGTGGTGGTGGTGGTGGTGATGGTAGTAGTGATGGTAGTGGTGGTGGTGTTGGTGGCCGGTGCTCGAAGTCGGGCAAAACGTGGCGAGCGTCTAATCCGACGGCGCGCGCGTACGCACGTTATCGTGATCCGTCGAAATGATCTTTTGAGCTTTCAATGAAAAAATCGCGATGAAAACGACCTTCGAATTCGAACCGATGGGTGGTGGACTCCGACCGAGCGCGAGCGCGCGCGCGCCAATTGTACACTCGCTGGGTCCCGAAAACAAAGGAGAATCTCGACGTTATCGAGTAAGCTCTTCCCTCAGCTTCCTTCGCTCTCTCGAAATCCTACCAACGTGTCAACGTATGTGCGTGCGTGTGCGCGCGTGTGTAAGAGGATATTCAAGGACAGAGAGAGATACGGCATACGGAGAACATAGTCGTTGCACGGTCCAAGCCCGCGGGGAAGATCGTTGAGTCGCGTACTCACTCGAAGTGCCCCTCGTCTTTGCGTTCTCCCTTCTACCGGGGCCCGCCGCCTCCACGTGAGCGCGATCCTTGCTCATGGGGACGATGTCGACGGGAGCCTCGTAATGGTCGTTCCACTCGCTCTTCTCCGTCCAGCCGTTGTAGCGATTCGCCGAGCCCGCGTGACGAGCGGTGCTCTGACCCTCCGTGGAGAGGACGTGGCGGAGGTCCGAGAACTTGGAGGCTTTGGTGCAGGTGAGACATACGGGAGCGTGCAGGGGCGAGCCCACGTGGGGTAAGAGCGAGCTCACTCGGTAGAGGTGTCGCTGTCCGGGGTGGAACTGGGGAATGCCGATGAAATATCTGCAACAGCGTACGACCCGATTCGAGTCAATTCGCGCGAGACGCAAACGGTTCGATCGTGTTTTTGGTACTCGCATCGTGTCGTTCGCCTGGTTCCACGCGAGGATTCGGACGACCTCGAATCTTCCGTGGGTCAGCGGCACCACCTGCTTCTGCAGCACGTTCACCCAAACGATGTGTCTGTAGTGACCGGACGGCCCGTCTCTGACCGGTATTATGGCGATGTAAGTACTGCCGTTGGAGGAAAACAAGGGCGACTCGGAGAGAGTGTCCACCCAGCCGCTACTCTCCCCCGATATTCTTTGGATCTCCTGTACAATGGATCGAATTGGAATTCACGTACGTACGTCGCGCTCGATAGCTCGATCGACGAATTTCGCCCGTCCGCAGGGGTGCACCGACCTGACAGTGCCAGAGAGGACTCTTGCAGACGGTCACCACGGAGAGATTCTGCGCGCGAGTCAACCAGGTGATGCAGACCTCCGTCAGCGATACCCAAGACGCGGTCGTGAAGTAGTGTTCCCTGCGAAGTACGGAGAGATATGGAGAGAGAAAGAAGAAGAAGAAGAAGAAGCGTTTATTCTGCTCTAGGCCCGCGGAGGCCCTCTGAGAGCACGCAAAAGGTCAGAACAAGTAAATATCGAAGAAGGCAACTAAAAGAGAGAGCATAAGAGATAAAACAAAAAATAAAACGGGCTAGACTAACGAAATATGGTAAATAAAAGTGCACAACGCAAATAATACGAATTGAAGTAACAGAGCAAAGCGTGATAAGGAAGAAACTAAATAACCAAGAAAGTAACTGAAAAAGCAAACGAGCGAAAGAGAGAAAGAGGTGGGGAGGAGAGGGGGGGGGGGAATCAGGGTGGTACTGATCGATCTCGCCGCGGTTGAATTCGTCGCGAACGAACTCACGTGCGTTCGATTACGGGTGGAGGCTTCACCGCCTTCGTGCGTATGTCCTTCGGATCGGCGAGATCGGCGACGTACAGCCGCACCGTCGGATTCGGCGTTCCAGGCTGCAAGCGCGTCGAACGCCGTTAGTCGGAGTGGGTGCGCGAAGCGCGAGCCTTCGGCGCGCGGGAAAACGCGCGGTTTTACCTTGGGATACCGCAGGGAGCGAATATCCGGGTACAGCGCCTTGCTACCCTCGCCGAACCAAGGGATGTGCATCTCCTCGACCAAGGAGTCGTTGAAGGACGCGTAAAGCATCATGTGACCGTCCTTCGACATCCGTATCGCCTCGTTGCTGCGCAAAATTTCCTCTGCGAGAAGGACGCGGAGTTGATGAACAGAGAACGAGATTCCCGCTAAAAATCCGTCTACGGTGAATTCGATCCGTCACCTTCGTACAGCCAGTCGGGCAGACCGTTGGATTGGATACCGGGTATCGCCGTGTCGGTCACGCGATAACCCGAGTTGCCGAAGGGTCCCGTTTTATAGTAGATGTCGTAGTCGTGAACCATCACCAGACCGTGGCCCTGCGGTGTCCATTTCGCCAGCAATAAATAAGGGTGGCCGTCTTTCTCCGGGTGAGGCGTCAACGGCACGGTCTCCCTGAAAGCAAGGGGTTTCCACGCGATTCGGTCCACGACGGAGAGACCCGGATCGTTTCGTCGTCCGCGGATGTGTACGAACCTCGTGTTGACATTGTAGACGGTGTACTGCGCCAGGTACGAGTAGCGAAACAACTTTTTCACGTTCTGGGCGAGAAGCAAGTAGGTGCGGTCCGGCGAGAGGGAGAACTTTGCGGGGTTCAACCTTTTCTGGAGGAGGGGGGGAAAAAAAACGAAAGCTGAAAGCCACGACTCGACGGCGATCTACTCGACTTCCCCTTCTCGCACACATCGTGCCAAAGCACGCGCACGTGTACGTATACATAGACTCTACGACTCTCGTCAACTTACGAAGGTCTCGTTAGGCATCAAGCTGCGAGATGTGACGTTGGGATCGGCGGCGTCCAGCAGAGAAATGCCGCCCCAGGCGTCGCGATAGCATATATGTCGGTTGCTCACCCAAGAACCATTGAACAACAGCGGCGAGAGCTCACCGGAGAGCACCTAACGAGAGAGCCACTTGAGACGAAGCGATCGGCTCTTACGGCAGGCGTCGATCGATCCGTCGGCGCGCGGACTTGGACGTATCGTCGCAAATTATCGGATCGCTTCCGCGGTACTCACGTCGGACAGCCGTAATCGGGAGCCTCGCACGCGAGGACCTTCGTCCGGCGGTGTGAGGAGGGCAACGGAGGTGACGATGAGGGCGAGAACGGCGATGATGACCAGGAGGGCTATCAGGATGCCTCGCCAGTTCCTTTGGTTCGGGTTGGCGGACACCAGCTCCTGCGATAAAGGCAGCCTACTGGAGCGAATATTCGTCGACCGCGTTTTTCAATCCCGGCTCCGCTGTACGACGCGCTGAAAATGCGCTCGCCCGATGCGGTACTCTCGCTCGCGTCCCAAAATACATAGTAGACGACGCGCTTGATCGATTCGAAGCGAGACCGCGACGCCGTTGATCCACCGGTGCCCGCGAGCATCCCGATTCCTAAATCCTGTTCATCGGGGTGAGGGAGCCGATTTTTCGCGGCGCGCCGCGAAGATTCGTTCTCGCGACGATACATCCGCTTTCTGCCGATGTCGCGCGTAATTTGTCGACGCCAAAAGAGCAGCTTCCGTTTTCGTATCCGCTCTCGTGCCGTCATCGACGCGCTTCGTCGATTTTTATACGACGAGAGACTGCGAGAGACGGGAGACGTACCGTCGTCGGCGGCCTTCCTCGCGCGAGTGGCTCGCGGAAATCGATAGGGAACCTGTGCAACCGATGAGGCGCTGCGCGACGGGTTGACGTTGTTCGAGCGTCGCGCGCGCAAATCCACGCGTTTATTCGAAAACTACGAGTTTTTCGGCGGTCCGCCGCGAGTGCTTCGTTCGCGGGGATGCGGGAGAAGCGTGGATCTTTCCCTTTTGATTTTTCACCCTACTAGAAAATGTCTAAGTTTCCACGAGTTTAAAGTACCGGGGTGGAAATGAATTTGTTCCAATCGAAAGCGCAGTATGAATGAAAAAGGAATGAAACGACGGTACATCGTTCTCCGAACGTAATTACGAGATGTGAAAAATTAATCCGCCCCGATTCCATCGCGACTTCCATTCTACCGAAGCTTTCCCTCGAGTATTCAGATCCCCGACCCAAAGACGCCGCTTCATTGTGTTCCACGTCGCCTTTCATACGTACGTTCTAAAGACGCCCACGAATTTCCTCCGACTGGAAATACATATTATGCGCGTTTCTCGGTCGGGTCGCGCGCGATTTCCGCTTCTATACGCGTCAAATATCAAATTCTCCGGCGAAAAATCGATATTCACTCGCGTGCAACACATTTTCTCGCATGTAGGAGAACGATGTATCGCAGCGGTGGAACGCGCGATCAAACGTTCGTAGGGGAATTGTACCGACGGGTATGTGACGAAAATTCTTGCGAACGCGATACCTCGTATACGCGAGTACGACGAAGCGCGTGAGAGTGATGCCGCAGCGCAGGAGAAATAAAAATGTGCGGATAATGGGATAAATCAGATCGGACTCGCCATACGATCCGGGAACATCCGGACTCTTCGAAGATATCAGATTTTCGCTAATCTAGTACTCCTACGTTCACCTTGACGCGAATTCAAGCGCATACTACGACGGATTCAAGAAGATCGTAAATGAGTCGAAAGATAAACCGAGAACGCGTTTATACGCGTAGAGGTATGGATTCTAAAGAGAATGATATACGAGAGAGAGAGAAAGAGAGAGAGAGAGAGAGAGAGAAGATGCGAAAGATATACAGTGAATAATTACCTCGTCGTCATAATTATTGTCGGGATCTGCCATCGAAAGTCGAATCGAAGCGGGCTCCTTTCGCTCGCCTCCGTTTTATTGTTATTCCTTGTTTGAACGGGGAACCACCTTGCTCCTGTTCACTTCGACCCCGAATTTACGGCGACCTCGGTACAGCGGTCCACTTGCTGCGGGCGAATTTTTGCTACTGAGCGGGTGGTCCCAGTGATGCTGCGATCACCACGGAGGCTGCGCGCCGCGGAAGTTGCGCAGAGCGAAATCCAGTAAAATAAAAAACACCGGGGCTCGCGACCACTTCGCGCTTCCGCGAGGAAACGCAGGCGTGTGACGAGGGCGACATCGCGTTCGAGACGTCAGAGGTTCAACGCTCAACTGTCGGCATTGTCGCGCTCCCCCGCGTTGACGTTATCCATTGACCGCTTATCGATCGAACGTCCCGCGTTTTCTCCCGCCAATCGTGCCTGACATAACCTAAAAAAAGAAACGCCATCCGACGCCTTTTCGCGAGGAATCGAGCCATGCGTGCGATGTCATTTCATTTTTGAATTCAAACGTCCACACGAATGAATCCACGTCGACCGTCGACACGGATGAGATTATAATCCATCGCATCGTTGCGCCGAATTATTCATCGAGTTTCGTACCTTCGATCGATGCGGCGCAATCATGTCCCGAAATCGATCGGTGGTTCGAAGAGCTGGAAAATCAAGCGTGGTAAGTCCTCGCAATTGTATACCTAATCCCCTCGGGCACATTTTTCGCGTCGTTCGCCCAACCTCGCTCCCCACGAATGAATTTGCCAACGACTCGCAGGACAAGGCGTTGGAGCTCTTGCGTACCGCCGAGAAAAAACCAAAGAAATGCAAGGAGAACGAGACGATACGCAAAATGCTGCCTTATTGTACCTCGACGCGCGATTACATCGGCAAAGGCAGAAAAACGATCAAGTCTCCTCACGCGGGATTTTCTAGACTCTTGGCGCTCTCCGAGATGCGAACTTGCTTGGGTAGGCAAGACTGGGTGCACCTCTCTAAATTACTTCTTATATTACTGGAGGGAAGTACGGAGTTTGAGGTTTTCACGTGGAGATACCTACTGACGCTTCTCCTCTGCACTCCCGCGAGTAGCCCTGTACACCTGGAAAATTTCTTCCGAATGTGCATTGGCACGCGACACGAGGAGGAGACTGAGTCCTTAGAGCGGTTACTCAGTTTAACGACCGAATAATTAAATGACTTTGTCTGTAAAACTCGTGGTTCGTGCGACCTTGTACTACACGTTACTTTAATACATTACTCTTGTTACCTCTTACTCGTCGTGACGATAATCATAATAGTTATAATTAATATAAGAGTGCTATTTACAACGACTTTCGATCGTTGATCGACATTAGGAATAGTATTGCGACGATATAGAGAGCGCGTAAAAACAGGGTAATATGTACACGCGATGTTAGGAAGAACTAAACAAAAGACTACCTGGGGGAAACGCGAGAGGTACATCTAGAGACCCGGCACAGAGCGACGTCCACAATTACATTACACGGCCTTCGATCATGCATTGTCGGTACGGCCGTCCCGTTATTATCTCCTCGTTGAGCGATGATCGTTGCGCGTCACACAAATTCATCAATGGCGCTTTAGCGCGATTTATACATTGTCCGTGATAAAATGGGAACGATTCCTCACCAACTACCGCTAATCGTATAGTCATCGTGGTAGGCAGGATGAAACGAAGAGGGTTGGTCAATGTGACTGAACTGGAAACCCATCGGCGTCGTTGCTTTGATATGTCGACGGACGATATTTTTCTCTTCCTTCGGAGGCAATAACGCGGCGATAAATTGCTGACGGTGACTTTAATGATGGTGGCGATGATGACGACGATGGTCGCGATGATGATGACGATGGTGGTGACGATGATGACGATGCTGATGATGATCAGACGTAGGGGGATAATGACACATCGATGGAATAACGGTAATAATAAATACATGTGTGAAATCGGTCCGACGATCGTCGGTCAATCGAGAGGTAAATGAACGCGAGCATCGTTAGCTGCCAGCTTGACGAGCGTCTTCTTCACGCGAAGAATCGGGAGGCGGGCCGCGGGCTTGCCGTGCCAACATTCGCGCATCAGTTTACCCATTCCCGACAGAGTCTGCAAATCGAATACAACGTGCGCGTGATGCTCCGGTCTGTCCGATCTCCAAAGCCGGTAAACGCGACAAAGCGAACTTACGGGATCGGAGTGCCACCTGTTCGGAAGAGGCGGCCTGCGCTGATCGAGGGCGACCAATTTTCGCATTTCTTCGATCGAAGGCTCCTGGTTACCGCTCGGTAGCCACTCCGCGTACGGCGCCGCGTAATCCAGAGCGACCCCGTTGCTTATACATCTGCGACAGACTTCCCAAAGAATTAACCCTAAACTGTAGATATCGGCGCGCCGGAAGCTTTCCAGGCATTCCGCGTTTAATCTGCGAACGGGAAAGTAACAGAGAATAAGTGTCGATCGCGCAGACGCAATTCCGATTCGAGTGCGAGAATCCCACGTACGTTTGCTCCAATACTTCGGGACACATGTAACGTCTGGTACCTTGCCGGAGATCGACCCTATCGGCCAAGAGTCGATCTTGCGTTACCGACAAGGCGAAATCGGCGATCGCGCAACCGCCGTTCGTCTTGACGAGGATATTCTTGGACTTGAGATTTCGATGCGCCATCGCGGGTTTTCCCCGAGTCCCGTGAATTTCGGTGTGCAGGTAGAGCAAACCGTTCGCCACGCTCAGGCAGATATTGAGCGTTTGATGATGCGTCAGCGGATGGGGCGAACGATTGACGTGATCGTAGAGCGAACCGAGAGGATGGTAGTGAGTTACCAGCCACAATTGCGTACAACTGGCTCGACTCGTCATGTCACTCCCGACGTATCCAAGGATATTGTCGTGTCGAGACGGCAGCAGTTGCGAGTACACCTCCGTCTCGCGAGCCCACGCCGCTTCGTCTCGCGAGAAGTATATCTTCACGGCTACGCTTTCGCCGTGCCACACGCCCCTCCATACTTCCCCGCCAAAACCGCCGCCGCCGCTTCCCAAACATTCCACGAGTGTCACTTGCTTCGCCAAAGTTCGTTGGACCAACAGTGGTAAGCCAGATCCGGAGCCGCTCGTTAAGCTCCGTCCGTCCAAGTATTCCTGAGCGAGCGGCAAAGAAAGAGATCGTGCAAGAGGCGCGGGTACGCGACGAACGTTGAACGAACACGAAAACGAGAAAGCATCCTGTACCTTCAGCGTGCTGTCACCAGCAGCTGTCGCTCTCAATTCGTGCGGGTGATACGTCGCGGCCGAAGATGACGAGGGCGATGAAAAGTGAAGCATGGACGGTTCCATCTCAGAATCGACGAGGAGTTTACTGCGTCGCGGAGCCATGGGGCGTTTTCTACGTGTTCTACGCGCCAACAGACAAAAGAGAACTCCCCCGGCGACGACTCCCAATCCGACCATCGGTCCCAAAATGGCTAAAGTCAATTTAGCGGCGTAATTCTCACCATCTCCATCTGCAAATCGTGAAAATCGTGCAACGGTCAGACGACGAAAAGGACTCTGATCCGTCCGCGAAATAGCCACGCGGTATTTCTCACCTGCAACATCGTACTGCAATAAAGGAAATGGCCCGTCGTTGCACAAATCTTCCTGGCAGCACTCCACGTGAAATGGCGCACCGCTGATCGTACTTCCCGTGTGCCTCTTTCTCGCATTACCATTTTTGCCATCCGACGGAAACTGCTGCTGCTGCTGCTGCTGCTGCTTGGTGCATATAAATGGTATTTGATCGGCATGAGTCGTACACCCTCGACTGATACGTTCTGTACCATCTGCTTCTCGCACTCTGGCCTTCCAACACTGTGAGGATTGTAAGTATTATATCTTTCCGCGCACTTTGTTCGTCCGAAATGGGATTCTGTAAAATAAGCAGCGTTACAACGTACGGTAATGGCGTCGTGACACAGTCCAGGCTGCGTGCAACTGGGTTCTTCGCATGTATAGCATTTGAAACGCCGTTGCGCCAACCCGTTATCGGTAAATCTACGATCGATGGGCTCGGGAGGATCTTGGAGCTCCTCGCTGTCCGCCGAATGACCCTCCTCCAATAACGCAGTTTTCCGCCTTTCTCCTGCGAGACGATAACGGAAACGTTTTGACCCGAACGATATCGACGCTCCAAGTCTAATCATTTTTGGAATTTACGAAGCGTAGCACCGTTGGACGAACCTGATCGCGCGTATCTTACATAAATAATAATGAAGGTTAAATAACCTACTCAACGGCAAAGGGTTGCTCGCGTCACAGATCGAGCGAGTCGCACTTTCGTCGGGGCACCGATAAGCGGGGATCACGAAGTTTCTAAACGTAAACACTTTACTTCGCAGTTATCGAAAGGGTCGAGGGATCTTAGCGAGAATAGTGGTTACTTTGGAAGTGAATCCTAGCCTAAAATGTAAGTTCGTAACGATACACGCCAACAATCAATTACACTATTCTTCTGAGTGCTGTATCTATCGAACATTTTACGAAACAACGGTTCCTCGTACCTGGACATAATTTAAACGATAATAAGAGTACAAAATGCGCTATAAATATAGCATCCGCCATCTCTGTGCGCGTCAAAACAATGGACTGGGTTAGTCAAACGAGTATCGAATATTATGGCCCGTTCACATAAATGACCATTCGCGGGATTCGTGCGATTCGGTGTGAATCGGTTTTTGGGGAACGAGCACTCCCTCGTTCGTCATGTTCTCCTGTTACTGAGGATGATTTTCATGCATTTGAGGCGACTTTAGGCTGCAGTGCCATCTAGTGGTCAATCCTAAAACTACACCTCGAAATTCGTGAAAAGTAACAAGATTTTTGGAATCTAGTTCCGCAACCTACCGTTAGATGGCGAATCCGCCTAAAAACATGAATTTCGAACGAAGTAGCAGAAGAATATCAGAGCCGAGTTGGTGGCACCTTCGTGGTTAGACTCGGCCTTTCACTATCGCAGTAAAGTAGTGGCATGAAAAATCACCTTTACGATATACGATAAATATTAATTGATTTTAACGTAAATACAGACGCATAATCAAACAAAAGTATTTCGTTAAACCGTTCTGAATGTACATACAGTGCAAAACCTTCATAACGGCTTAGATACCGCAACACACATACATACATAGCTGCAGATTTGAAGAGCACGAAAGGAAGACCACAATTTTACGCAAAGTTTATTAATAAGATAAGCTAATACATATTTTATTATCACTTAATGATTAATTGCTAACATCGTGTCCTCGTGTAAGAGATGAGAAACGAACTTACAAAATTTACTGGACAAGCATCTTTTGATAAGTATGAGTTCGATATAAAAAGAAAAAAATCACAACGTAAGATGTAGTATTCAAGCGAAGGACGCTCCTTTATTACCGTCCAGAATTCGGTTCTGAAAAATCATAGACCGGATACATGATCGAGCTTCGCAAGAACAAAAATAATTTTTACGAAGTTTTACGACGTACTCCGGGGTTTTAGTTCCTCATAACACGATCTGAGAAAGATGGAGTTCTTCTTCATCGGATTGTAGAACTCGTGGCCCTGCAAAATGATCGAAAGCCGCGTTTCAAGCACGGAAAGTTGCACAGTTGCGATGCATAATTCGGAGTACGAGAGGCTACGTCACCTTGGACCAATCGTAGGAAACCGAGTAGGCGAAGATTTGTCCGTTGTGATTGAAGCAACAGCGAGTGATGGGTTGTTCCATCGCCTCGGATGATTTCAATTTGGTCCGCGAGTCTTTATCCCAGAAACAAAAGGTTCCGTCGCTGCCGACCGTGGCCAAGGTGCCGTGCACCGGATGAAAGGCAATATCGTTTACCTAAAGCACAATGACATTAATAGTACCGACTTCAACGATCCGAGCGATCGTTTCGATAGCGTACCGCGTAGATATCTTGATAGCCATTGGGCGTTCCATTTGATCTGTGGCACTTGAACGTGAAATTATCCTTGGGATTAATCGGATTTACATATTGAATCGCAACGCGACCTTCCACACTGCCGATGGCGTAACCAATCGGAGCTTTTTTCTTGTCCCTGAAAATGGCTAAACATCGATGTTGATATTTCAAAGGTGACTCGACGCGCTTGTACTCCTGCGGCGTTCCTTCCAGCTGGTATATTATCAGCCCTCGCCCGGCAGTTCCTATTACTGCCATCGGATAGTCCTGAAAATGATGATACATCTATTGATCGAGACCGCACGTTACTAACACGTTTGTTATTACATTTTCAAATCCTCGCATCTATTGAAATGACAGACAAACGTACAACATTGGCACAGTAGCATCTCTCGGGCAAGTTAATGGTCATCATTGGATTAGGACTGCGGGTATCCCAGAACTGAAAATAAAGATTTCCTCTTTTAAAATTGAACGGCCCATTTGCGACGACATTCCGGTAAGAACTCTGCGGAGTTTGTCGAATATCTCAATTGAACTTGCGACCTTTAGAGTTTTATCCCATGAACCAGTCATCAGACAGGAGTAATTGGAGCCTTTCACCCAGTGGCAAGTCTTTATCGGGGCATCGTGCGCCGCAACCTGAACACTTTGATTCGAAGCCAAGTCCCAGCATTTGACCATTTTATCGCATGACGCCATAAATACTTTGGTGCCATCCTAAAATGACGCGCGTCGGGTTAGACAATTGAATCTGAATTCCAAAACTATCGGAAAAAATGCCAGTTGCGAAAACTTACGTCGCTCCAACAAACATCCAGGACCGGCCCAGCCATGGTTTGCATGGACTTGGGAACAGTTTTGCCGGACTGTTCCACTTCCCAACACCGAACATTACAATCCCACGAGCCGGCAACTAGGAAATTTTGAGGGATCGAAGCTGGACTGAACGCCAAGCTGGAAACGGAATCATCTGGAGGAGATACCACTTCGAAGTCTTTCATCGGATTACACGTACTCGTCGTGGTACTTCCCAGTGTTCCACTTTGATTGAACATCTTTGAAACGCCTTTATCTTTCTAAAATTTCAAACGACGATCTTAATAAATGAAACCGAACTGAGCTTACAATGCGATTACGATGCTACTCTACGTGTCATTGTCACGCGATGGCTGCATTTACTTAACGGACCCACCAATCTGCGATACGATAAACAAGCAGTGTGGAATTTTACTTTATATTCAACATTTCTTTCCTTTCAAATTCAATACAACAGCTTCCTGCTCCGTTTCGCACGGTTCTAATGCTCCCCTACACGTTTCTTCGGCCAATGAAAAAATAGAGTAAGAAAGAATCGCATCAGCTGTCAGTTACTCGCATTAAATCGTGCGAGTGGCGCGAATTACGGTAAAATTCAAGGGAAACAAGATAGAAATTCATGCAGACGTTACCGGCAGGATTCCGAATTTTATTGACTGTAGAGACACACTGATGAATGAAGAGGCAGAGATCACTATACTACACTAACTGAACACAGAATAGGTGCATTCGGTTACGGTACTAATAAATAGTGGGGATAGCGTGGGTGATACGGTACGCTGTGATTGGCTGAATGAGGACGACGGTAAGCTATGCGGTATGCCCGGATTGGCTAGAAAGGTGATGTGAACGCGAGGAATGACGCTTTCCTGAGTCATGTACCTAACGGGACCGAGCGATGGTTGCTCGTACCGTACGAAGGGGTCGGAGTTCGTCGCTATTTCTCCGTAAAGCGGATTCAGTAGCCGACGGTTGGCGGTAATTAGCAGAGTGATTTCCGTGACGCATGACTCATTAGGAATCGTCCTGCAATTAGCCTTCCGCGAAAGGTACGGGACTGCGAGCGCATTCCAGCCCCTGCTTGGCCTTAATTAACATATGTACCCCGTTTCATCCCTCGTGACCTTTGAATTTGAGAGTCCTTTGAACAGCCCGCGTTCTTTAGCGGAAAATATGACGGTCGTCGTTTCATGCAAACTCCAAATGCTTCATGCTTCATGTCCAAAGAACTGTCGTTCTACGAAAACGGGACGTAATGGGCGCGTTCAGCAGATCCAACCGTCGAGTGATTTTCGGTGGTCATTGGCTAAATGTTCAATTTCAACCAATGACCGTCGAGTGCTCACCAGGAGCGATATCTGCTGAACCCGCCAATGTCACAGACGTCACATTCGAATCGTCAATCGCTTTGTCGAGACAGTGCACGTTATTTCTAAACCGGATCGAAGCACCTCGAGGAGCTTTCTTGATTTGACGTGTCAAAATAGTCACGCTCTTAACCTGCGCTGTTATCTTTTATTGCGCTGATCAGCGAGTTTTTGTCGTATGATATTTCCAATAAATGAAAGAGATTTAGAATTTAAAAAACGCAATGTTAAAAGCTGTCATTCTAATAGGAGGTCCCTTAAAAGGTTCGTTTCCAATATACCTATTAGTTATCGTATCAAATTAACGCAAGTGTAAGGCCATCGTTTACTCGCGATCACCGCCACTGACGCGATCGATATAAATCGGTAAAAATTAATGCAAGCCTTTCCCTGTCTTTCAGGGACCAGGTTTCGTCCACTGTCGCTAGACATTCCAAAACCATTATTCCCGGTAGCCGGATTACCGATGATTCAGCACCACATCGAGGCTTGCTCGAAAGTGCCCGATTTAAAGGAAGTATTGATAGTCGGCTCGTATCCTGCCAGCGATTTGAATCAATTCGTTCAAGAGATGACGCACGCTTATAAACTAGTCATTCGTTATTTGCAAGAATTCACTCCTCTGGGTACCGCAGGTGGTATGTACCATTTTCGCGACCAGATTCGCGCAGGCGATACCAAATATTTCTTCGTAATGAACGGAGACGTTTGCGCCGACTTTCCACTGCAAGATCTATTGAAATTTCATGACGACAAGAACGCGTTACTCACCATTATGGCTACGGAAGCAACGCGACAGCAGTCGCTGAACTACGGCTGCATGGTTTTGGGTAGAGACGGTGCCGTGGCGCACTACGTAGAGAAACCCTCTACCTTTGTTTCGACTTTAATCAATTGCGGCGTATATCTCGCTTCTCTCGATGTCTTTCAAACGATGGCCGAAGTTTTTTACGCCAGCCGACCTAACGGCGATGGCAAGGATCCCGCTCACATCGCTTTGGAACAAGACATACTGTCAGGCTTAGCGGGAAGCGGCCGTTTGTTCGCACTGCCGGTCTCTAATTGGTGGTCGCAGATTAAAACTGCAGGTTCTGCGATATACGCGAATCGTCATTATTTGGCGCTCTATCGTCTGCGTCAGCCTACCAAGCAAGCGACTCTGGCGAGCGGTCCGTGTCGCATTATCGACGACGTCCACATTCATCCTTCGGCCATCGTTCACCCTACGGCCGTGGTACGAAACTCAGCTGCAAAGTGCATTAAAAATTCCGCCAGCGTGTTAGTACGATCTCGCGCGATGTCACCAATCAAAGGACAGTTAAATCCTTGTAAAATTAGCGCGCGAGCTTGAATTATGATGGATATTTAAAAGATGCCATTGTACTTTTAGCTGGGTCCAAATGTTAGTATAGGAGCGGACGCGGTGGTGGGTCCCGGAGTACGAATCTTTGAGTCGATCGTGCTGGCTGGCGCACAAATACAGGCCCATTCGATCGTCCTGCACAGCATCGTGGGGAGAAACAGTCGCGTGGGAGAGTGGGCGCGAGTGGAAGGTACACCGTGCGATCCCAATCCAAACAAACCTTTCGCGAAGATGGAGAATCCGCCGTTGTTTAACGTAAACGGCAAACTGAACCCTTCCATCACGATCCTCGGTGAGCAACGAAGCCCTCCAACACTCGTGAATGGCCTCGCGGTCGCTACGATTCTGTAAATAGATACAACTTTTCTCGTTACTTCAGGGACGAGCGTCTCGTTGGCTTCGGAAAAAATATTGCTCAACTCCATCGTCCTACCGCATAAGGAACTCACGAGGAACTTCAAGAACGAGATTATTCTTTAAACTCTGCTTGGACTACGCGAGTACCGCTATCATTCCTGAACAAGTGTAATGCTAAATTAACGATATTTAATATACCATTTTTACGTTACAATATTACGCGACACGCGCGCGACGCATAATAGCGTAAATACTTCCAGCCGCCAAATCAGCGCACACAGGGCTTTATATCAATCTCACCTGCATCAGGAGTTTATACAGGATTTTACCATTTCCAATGCACAATTTTCATATACCTGTACGATCTTTTATGGGTCATTTATATTTTTACATATATCCATTTGTTTATGACTTGAAATAAACGCGTTGTTATCTGAACGAGCCGAGTTCTTATCCCGCCATAGGTATTTGAAAATTGATTAATTCTTATCGGTTATCGATCGTCGGAATTGAAGAGTCGCCGGAATCGCATCGAGATAAGCAAAGAGCTTTGCGCATTCCTCGGCGGCGGCGTGAAACAGCGCTGCCGCTGGTGGATGCTGTGTGCACGGTAAAATAGTGCCGTCCGATCAACAGGTACGGTGCGTTGTTTCTCGCGGATTGATATTTCCAATTCCCGGATCAAAATCTGTTGACAATGTGAAGTGGTGAGTTCGAAATCGTAAACGATCCAGTGGTGAGTGAGACTATTGAAAATTACCGCGGATTCACGGGTCGAACGGTACCGAAAGAAATTCCTTGCATTCCAGAGCTGGCCCTATGCCGTCCAGGTTAAGAATGTCACTTTTGTGATCGCTCGCCAATGACATGTGAGGAATGCGGTAAGTGCGCTCGTACTACCTGACAGCCCACGCTGTTTGTCAGCTTCATGATACCCATCTCACGTTCGATACGGGGAACGTGCGCGTTTTATAGAGATGGAACACGCCTCGCGTATTTCTTTTCGTCAGTGAGAAAAAATCAGAGTATAAATCCTCGAACGCGTAAAGTGTACATACCTATACCGCGCGAGACGTATCTCATGCGGCAGTATAGCAGGTTCCATATCGGTAGGCGCATCCCCCTCCACCGGTGCTTTCCTGCTATTTCGCGGTAATACCGACAGCCGAGATCGGTACCAAAAGGGGAGCGCCTGCCGGTGCGAAACCCGTTACACCTGACGAGTAAGATAGGTTTCGCGTTGAAATTGATTTTGTTACCTTCCATCTCGCCTCGGATTAACTCTAGACGTAATTTCGAGAAAGCGGATGATTGCGATGGATTTAAAATGAAAATTCTACAGGTCAAGAAGGGCTGATCGATGAAACAGTAAGAGGGTGCCGGGTGGTTCAAATGGGCAGCAGAGGCCCATTATGGCCCAGCATCGGCAACAGCGACACCAGCACGAGTTCTTGCCACTGTGCGACGTGTTGTTCAACATAATCTCGTTGGCCTCGTACTTTTGCGACGTCGTATTCGACCTAGCCATGGGATACGCTCTCGCCCGTCACACCAGCGCTCCCAGCGCGCTTTTTCCATTGAGCATCACCCTCGTGGTTAGCTCTCTCTTCATCTCTCAGGTTATTTTTGTTTGTTTGTTAATAATCTGTATATCGACGATAATTTCATTCCCCGCGTTATTTCGAATACACGCCTTCCGACGCCACGAATTCGTTCACCAGGTGGTCAGTATACGGTGGTACCTTTGGGGCGCGAGGGGACAGCTGACGGGTAGGAGCGAAAGTACGAATCACAATTCCACCCTGAAAGGAAAATCCTGCAACTGGACGATAGGATTCGTGCTGCTCCTTCACTCTACCCAAGTTGGAGTCTTGTGGCGTTACTTCAAGCTCTTTATTCCCGTCGATCTGACCTACGTGAAGCACGAGGTAATTATACGTGTAACGGAGATGCGCGAGAAAAATAGTCGGACGAGTCGCTTCGAGTCGTGACATCGAAAGAGACAGTTGCATTGTTTTATCGGCTGACCTTTTGAACGATGCGCTCCCACTCGACAGGTGAGAGAACTTTGCGTGTTAAGATTGATTCACGCATTTTGCGAGGCAGCCCCGATGTTGTTGCTCCAGTTGTACTTGCTGTCCACTGGAATTGCCAGGGAAACTGTTACCGAGGACGGAGAAAAGGAGGGTGATGTCAGGGGGAGTGGAAAATTGGCCGAATTGACGGCGGTGTCGGCCGGACTGTCCCTCTGGAGCGTTTGTTGGGCAGTGGCGAGCTTCAGCAAAGGTGCAGCGCGACTTCGTAATTTGGAGCGATTAGTTCTCACGTGGTTGGGTGTCTTGGCACAATTAGCCTGGCGTCTGGGGACTGTGAGCGCGCGAGTCGGCGCGCTCGTGGCCTACGCGTCCCTTTACGGCGGCCAATGGCTTTTAGTTGTACTGGCACTTCACTGGCTCTCCATGTTCACCTGGCTCCTAGTCACTCCCGACGGACTGTTTCACGGCGGTGAACGTCTTCCTCTTCCCCGTAAAGCATTTCTCGCGTCCCTCCTCGCTTTTGTGTATGTGTTTGCGTACGTCAACCTCCACGAGACGAATCACCGCCAAAAAATGGTTAGTACGTTATTCGGTTCAGTCACCGTTCCCGTCGTATCGATCGCGCGCGTTCTCGAGCGGACGCGTCGATGATCCAGTTCTACCGATTCTTCGTGCAGGTCATCTTCTATACGGTGATGTTCTTGGAGAACAGTCTACTCGTTGGAGTGTGGGCGGTGGGAGTGGATCAGGGCGATCTCCATCAACAACAGCATCCGCATCCGATCATTCTCGGCCTGATTCTCTTGGCCCTTTTCTTCGGCGGCTTGTCCTTCATGGGCCTTTATTACAGGTCAGCAATGCTACGGCACTCGGTCGTCCTCTCGCGCATGTGGGAAAAATCGTGGAGACTTCCGGTGATTGTGTACATACGATATCGGGTTGGAAGGTCTTGCAAATTTTCCTCGTAGGTTCTTTCACGTCAGACGACTCAGATACGAGGCAGGCGGAAGAATGAACGCGACGAGCGGCGCCACCACTCTCTCCAAACAGGTACGGCGTCACAAGACATCGGCAATGACTCGAGCACGAGAGAGAGAGAGATTGTGTGATCACGATCTTTGCAGGACGTCTCGCGAGAGAAACAAATAGACTATACGGAGGAGAAGAAAGTCAGCATGAGCATCGGCATGACGAGGGTTAAGCTGAGCAATGGCGGTATCCCGGGAGTGTTCAATTGCCGCTTCGCGAATCCCGCCGTAACGAGTCCGAATCGAAAGAAGAAAAAGCCAACGACTTTCGTGCCGCCACCACCTCAAACCGCCGCTGTAACCGTGAGCGCGACGGGCGATTACAGACCGAGGCTCAACGGAAGCGGAGGATCGCGACAGTTGATACCATTCTGGAGAAGACCGCCTTCGGCTATCGCGATCGCTCAGGTAACGTCGATTCGTTCTCGCTCCTATATTCGGCGTGTGCGATCCGGCGTACACGGATAATCGGTAACGTATTTTTTTGCGTAAAGAACGATCCCCCGAATGACGAGAAGAACGAGCTCGATGTCGGAGTCGGTGGATCGTTGAACGTGAATTTGATTCGCGAGAAATTGCGGGAGAAGAAGCAGCAGCAACTGCGAGAACTGCGGGCGATTCAGGAGGAAATCAAAGAGGGTAAATTAGTACCCCCTCCTTCAGCCTCGACCTCTTCCTTCTCGTCCTCGCCCTCGGCATCCAATCAGCAACCGCCCCCTAATACGAAGCTGCACACCTCACCTGGTTCGCCGTTGTCGCCCTCGCTGCCGTCGCAATCCGAAACGAACGACGGAACCGCGCTGTCCTCCTGGCCGCCCGTCAAGATGCACTGTCTCTTGCCGCCGCCACCCTCTTCCCCCTACTATTCCACATCCCAACGTTCAAATCTCTGGAAAGCACCGCAGCGGGAGAGGGCTGATACGCCCGAGATTTTACTCGCCCCGCGTTGCCTGTCTCATCATTATTCGCATTGGATGCCGTCGGGTCATCTGAATCACAGGTAACGAGATTGACAGTCGGATAGGTATGGGGTGCCGCGTGAGGTTGGATCCGAGCCCGCAGTTTTACGTCGCAGAATACGTTCGAGCCAAAACGGAGAACAGGATAGCTCCAAGGGCGAAGGGGAAGGGGACGGAGAAGTCAGCGACGTGGAGGGTAGCCAAGTATCGCTACCTCGGAGTTACACGCTGCCGCGAGAATTCAAGTACAATCATACCGGCAACACGACGAGGGAAAGAGATCGTCGCGGTGGCGTCAACAGACCCCCGGCCTCCCGGTTTTATCTACCCTCAACCAATAGCTCCGACGGTGAGTATCGTTCGCGTCGAAACTGCGCGGGGAGAGAGCCGATTTCGCGACGTATCGACCTCTCCGACCATTCGAATATATAATACATACTGCGAGAGGATCGCGCATTCTTCAAAAACGGCGCGATTTACCGAACAATTTTACAATTGCGCGCAGGTGACGTCGACAGTCCCGACAACGAAGAGGAGACGGATTCGGAATTGCACGATTGTACGAAAAATGAGCACGGTTGTACCCTCAAGGAAAATCAACACGGGCGATTTGCCTTCGAGAGACCCGACACGATAGACACTCCAAATCCGAATCCGAACAACTCCATTACGGTGGCTGTAAATTTACAGAATTGTTACCTGAGCAGTGCTTATGGAGTACTTCGACCTAATCAGCTACTCAGGACTAAGGTGAAGCACGAGACGAAACTATGAGTCGCGGTTCGATCGTTAGAGTAATTTCGTTTCTACAGTCATTTTATAAAATGGCAATAACTTTAGAACGACGATGCGCTTTATTCGTGCTCGCGAGCTCGTCATAACTTTTGTCAAAGTTGTCCGCGCATCGTTATTTCTGACGAAAACTCGCACTGTCGCCATCTCGCTGATCAGTTGTAATTGGAATATTCTAGTTGTACGTAAATTTGATATCGCGGTGTAAGTATAATGAATTGATATAGTTATCGTTATTTAAGACAACGCGCGACGCGTACTTCTTTTTTGTACTTTTGTAAATACATGCACTTCGTGGATGATATCGCGGTGAAATGTATTAACTCTGTTGGCGTGATTACCTAACAGAGAACGTACTAGTGTATTTTAGCGTACTTCTATTATGTGCCTCCTCATCTCGGACCTTTTTGCAAGAAAACTGAAAAAACGGAGTCCAAGACGGTAGCGCCTTCGTAATGTAATGCAGGGTCCTGTAATAAAGCGCAGAGACGTTCAGGTTCACGCACACATCAAGATAGCCACGAATCGGCGGAACCGCAAGTCTTCAAAAATTCTCCTTTGAAAACGCAAACGCATAAAGATCGAGTCACTTTTAAGCCGTGACACTGTCCAAGCGAATGGTCCGCGCTGGGACTCGCGGAGGTGCCATCGATTCGGTTCTGATATTTTCCTGATACTTTACTTGATTTCCGATCATTTTTGGGCAACAACGCCATCGAATGCTCAATTTTGGAACTGAGCGGTAAGAATTATTTTTTTTAAGCCGAAGCGCTATCTAGGCGAACATCCCATACTAGGACGCTCATCTTGGACAACTCGATGACGATTACATTCATGAAAATTCGCCACCAGAGAAGCTTGGCAGTATACGATGCCTTTAGGAATCGCGCTAGTGGCGCAAAAGTGGCTCTAACCGTTTGGCCGGTGGGACCTTGTTTATTCGTTTACCGTGTAAGTAACATTTTACTCTATCCTAAAACTTGGTCATTTAATCGAAATAGCGAGAACGTAGAAGGAAAGACGACGCGTTCAAGACGGGATATCATCTGATGGCTGTGATATGTCACTCTGTAACGGTTCGGAACGTTGCGCGTTCATAGAAGCATCTTGTATCATGAGAGACGCTGTCGCTGGAATCGCATTTTTATCGCATACCTTTTAAAAAATGAGTCCAGAAACGACTCCAGGTTCCTTTATTATTTATATCGCACTTTTTCTATCGACGAGCCACGCTCCAAATACGCTGGGCAAATTTTCGAAAGACAGGTGTCTACAAAAGCGGCGTTCCTTAGTCTCTTGGCCAATTAGATGGCGGCTATTTCCCGCCATTTTTTAAAAATAATCGTCAGGTATGAAATTATTTCTGTTTTAATTCGACGCATCATTTGCTCAGCCTACAAATCCTGGCCTGATTTAACGAACGATCTTTTTCCCGTACAAGAACGAGTCCTCTTTCAATTCATTTGCATCCCGGCTGCATTGGAGAACTTTTAATGACATCGACTCTTCCCTGTAAAAAGAAATCTCGGAAAGCTTGCGCCCAAAGATTAGATAGAGATAACAATGGACCATCTGTCCCGCTTGTGTGCTTTTTCTTTTTCTCTACAGCAAATTTGATCTTTTCCTTTCTTTGTTTTCAGACATGTAAGGACAAAAGTCAAGATGACGACTGTGGAAAATGGCGCGGGAGACGCCGCTTCTAAAGACAAAACAGTCGAGGATAGGTATAAAAAGACATCACCATTGGAGCATGTTCTGATGAGACCAGACATATATATTGATTCGGTAGAACCGACAACAGAATTAATGTGGATTTACGATAAGGAGAAACAAATGATGATACAGCGGGAAGTAAATTATGTTCCCGGATTGTTTAAGATTTTTGACGAAATTTTGGTTAACGCGGCAGACAATAAACAGAGGGATCCGAAAATGGATATGATTAAAATCGAAATTGATGAGTGAGTATGAAATACGACGTGGATGGAAATCTGTCAACACTGCACGCATTTACTATGACAAATAGAATCAGAAGGGGATTAGGCGTGTAAGGATTTTTTTTTTCTAATACTTCAGGAAGAACAATCAAATTTCCGTCTGGAATAACGGCGAAGGTATTCCGGTCGTAATTCATAAGAAGGAAAATATGTACGTTCCTACAATGATATTCGGTCATTTGCTGACATCGTCGAATTACGACGACACCCAGGCCAGAGTAACCGGTGGCAGAAATGGCTTAGGAGCAAAGTTATGCAATATTTTCAGTCATCGATTTACCGTCGAGACTGCCTCTAAGAAGTACAAGAAACGCCTGAAACAGGTATGTTCCCTTTATAGTAGGTGCAAAGGATCCGTGCAAGTATCGCGATAAACTTTTCGTTACATTCCGTTCCGCGCGTTTCAGACATGGGGAAACAACATGAAAAAAACGAGCGAGCCCGTGATCAGTGATTTTAAGGGAGAAGACTTTACGCGGGTCACATTTTCCCCAGACTTGGAGAAATTTCACATGCAGTCTCTGGACCAGGATATCGTGGATCTAATGTCCCGTCGAGCGTTAGACGTGGCGGCTTCAACGAGAGGGGTTAAAGTTGTTCTCAATGGCGAGAAGTTACCGATAAGAAATTTCAGGGACTACATAAACCTGTACACCAAAGGCAAAGAGGACGATGGCGAGAATCCGTTGACTGTGGTGTACGAGAGTTGTGGCCCGCGCTGGGAAGTGGCCGTAACACTGTCGACCAAGGGATTCCAGCACGTATCCTTTGTAAACAGTATCGCAACGACAAAGGTGCGCGTCTCCGTCCGCATTGTCTCATGGCATTGGATTGGGCTCTGCTCCGCGTCACCGTTGTAACGTGTCTCCCTAATTTTAACAGGGTGGCCGGCACATAGATCATGTCGCTGATCTTATAACAAAGCAATTGATGGAAACGTTGAAGAAAAAGAACAAGACCGGGATCCAAATGAAGCCGGCCCAAATTAAAAATCATTTGTGGATCTTTGTCAACTGCCTCATTGACAATCCCAGTTTTAACACGCAAACCAAGGAGCACATGACCCTCCAGCAAAAGAACTTTGGCTCCAAGTGTGTCTTGAGCGAGAAATTCATCGCGAGCGTAAGTATCGCGCTGTATTTCATATATATTCGATTAGCCATCGTTCTCTGATTATTCAGAGTCAAACAATTCGACACTCACGATTCAGATGACGAAAGCTGGTTTCGTGGAAGCGATATTGTCCTGGGCAAATCGTAAAGCCGACGATCAACTCCAGAAATTAGGCTCTAAAACGAAACGAAGAAAACTTCGTAAGTTCACATTACATCCATAATAGTGTGCGGTGACTCAATTGAGCGGTTTACACAGATGTTGACAAATTGGAAGACGCCAACGATGCGGGAACGGCAAAATCAGTGGACTGCACTCTCATATTGACAGAGGGAGATTCGGCAAAGACAATGGCCGTGTCCGGTATCTCGAACATCGGAAGAGATAAATACGGGATTTTTCCTCTGAGAGGTTCGCATTCGAAATAATTGACGGAAATTTGGACCGTGCTTTTCGGCTTTACTCGTGAAAAGTTACGAATTGCAGAACTAAAGTGCCCGGGGAGAATTATAGAGGCTCCGTTGAAAGGGAGACTCTTAACTTTCCCCAAAACTTGTTATACTTGCTATTTCAGGTAAAATTTTGAACGTCAGAGACGCCACGCGGAAACAGATTCTCGAGAACGCGGAGATCAACAAGTTGCTCAATATCATCGGTCTTAGATATGGAAAGAAGTACGAAACCAGAGAAGATTTAAAAACGCTTCGGTATGGCAAGATGATGATCATGACGGATCAAGATCAGGTAGAAAGAACGGGTCGCGTCAATTTTCGATGGAATAATTACACAATTGAATTTACGCGAGTTATCCGTTCGTATACTTCCAATGTGTAGGATGGCTCGCACATCAAAGGTCTTTTGATTAATTTCATACATCACAATTGGCCGTCGTTGTTGAAGCTTGACTTTATCGAAGAATTTATCACGCCAATCGTAAAGGCGACAAAGGGTTCCCAGCAATTGTCGTTTTTCTCGTTACCGGAATTTGAGTCGTGGAAGAAGGAGACGTCAAACTTTCACACGTACAAGATCAAATACTACAAAGGTTTTTATGTTAAAATCGCGTGACGCGATTACACCCACGACTATTTCTCGCGGTTTGTTATTAATATTCATTGGATACCTAGGTTTGGGTACATCCACTGCCAAGGAGGCAAAGGAGTACTTCGATAACATGGCCAGACACAGAATTCGCTTCAAATACGAAGGCGGGCAGGATGACGAGAACATCAAGATGGCGTTCAGCAAGAATTGCGTCAGTCAGCGTAAAGATTGGTTGACGAATCATATGGAAGAGACGAAGAGGCGAAAAGAAATCGGTCTCGGCGAGAAATACCTTTACGAGAAGAATACGCGCACCGTGTCATATTCCGACTTTATCAACGCCGAATTGGTACTGTTCAGTAATTATGATAACGTGCGGTCCATTCCCAATATGATAGACGGTTTTAAACCCGGCCAAAGAAAAGTACTGTACACCTGTATGAAGCGCAATGACAAGAACGAAGTCAAAGTAGCGCAATTAGCCGGTTCCGTCGCCGAACATTCGGCCTATCATCACGGCGAGCAGTCTCTCATGGCTACGATAATCAACTTGGCTCAGAATTTCGTGGGCAGCAATAATATCAACCTGCTTCAGCCTATCGGTCAATTCGGCTCGAGGCTTATGGGCGGAAAGGACTCCGCGAGTCCTCGATACATTTTCACGATGCTCAGGTATTATTCGTCGCTCCCCTTTATAAGCTTTCGGCATTCTCGAATGGAAATTTAATTGCAGTCCGCTCACGAGAATAATTTTCAACAAGTTCGACGACGCCCTTCTCACGTACGAATTTGACGACAATCGGAAAATAGAACCTGTTTATTACGTGCCAATTATACCGATGGTGCTAGTGAACG